>CM062196.1:26270000-26577500 GCA_031216445.1 Lateolabrax maculatus
TAGACGGCCGGCAATCACAGATCCAGAATCTACAGCTCCAGAGGCAGAAATACCTGCAGAAAGTGAGAAAGAGAAAAAGCGCAAGAACTACCGGGAAGAAGAGTTAGTAACATGTATTAGTGGGATAGGAATGCGTACAGATAGAGAGGGAGAGGAAGAGAGAGAAGCTCAGTGCATCATGGGAAATCCCCCGGCAGTCTAAGCCTATAACAGCATAACTAAGGGATGGTTCAGGACTCACCTGAGCCAGCCCTAACTATAAGCTTTATCAAAAAGGAACGTTTTTAGCATACTCTTAAATGAAGAGAGGGTGTCTGCCTCCCGAACCCAAACTGGGAGCTGGTTCCACAGAAGAGGAGCTTGATAAATAAAGGCTCTGGCTCCCATTCTACTTTTAGAGACTTTAGGTACCACAAGTAACCCACAAATAACCCCGCACTCTAGTGGGATAATACGGTACTATCAGTTCTTTAAGATATGATGGTGCCTGACCAATAAGAGCTTTGTAAGTGAGGAGGACGATTTTAAATTCTATTCTAGATTTCACAGGGAGCCAGTGCAGAGAAGCTAATATCGGAGAAATATGTTCCCTTTTGCTAGTTCCTGTCAGTACACGTGCAGCAGCATTCTGGATCAGCTGGAGAGTCTTTAGAGACTTATCGGGGCAGCCCGATAATAAGGAATTACAATAATCCAACCTAGAAGTAACAAATGCATGGACTAGTTTTTCTGCATGTTTTTGAGACAGGATATGCCTGATTTTTATAATGTTACGTAATTGGAAGAAGGCAGTCCTTGAAGTCTGTTTTATATGAGTATTAAAGTACATGTCCTGATCAAAGATTACTCCTAGATACCTTACAGTGCTAGAGGCCAGGGCAATGCCATTTAGAGTAACTACATCTATAGATGGTGCATCTCGCAGGTGTTTAGGACCCAGAACAATAACTTCAGTTTTGTCTGAGTTTAACAGCAAGAAATTGCAGGTCATCCAGTCTTTTATGTCCTTAATACATGCCTGAAGCTTGGCTAACTTACCGGTTTCATCTGGCTTTATCGATAAGTATAATTGAGTATCATCTGCATAGCAGTGAAAGTTTATGGAGTGTTCCCTAATAATATTGCCTAAAGGAAGCATATACAAGGTAAATAAAAGTGGTCCAAGCACCGAACCTTGTGGAACTCCGTGACTAACTTCCGTGTGCACGGAGGATTCATCATTTACATGTACAAACTGAAATCTATCTGATAAATACGACTGAAACCAGCTTAGTGTGGGTCCTTTGACGCCAATCAAATGCTCCAGTCTCTGTAATAGGATACGATGGTCAGTGGTATCGAAAGCAGCACTAAGATCTAACAGAACAAGTACAGAGACAAATCCTTTATCTGACGCAATCAGAAGGTCATTTGTCTCTGTGCTATGATGCTCTCTAACTCATGACTGAAAATCCTCAAATAAACTATTGTGTAGAAAGTCACATAACTGGTTGACGACCACTTTCTCAAGGAATTTGGAGAGAAAGGGAAGGTTAGATAATTTATAATAATCAGGTTTATAATTGGATAAAACCCCTGGATGAAGCATAGGCTTTTTAAGAAGAGGTTTAATTACAGCTAGTTTGAAGGACTGTGGTACATAGCCTGTTGATAAAGACAGATTGATCATGTCTAGTAAAGAAGTGCTAACTAAGGGTAGAATTTCTTTAAGCAGCCTAGTTGGGATGGGGTCTAAGAGGCAGGTTGTTGGTTAGACAAAGAAATCATTGAAGTTAAATGGTGAAGGTCAATTGGAGAAAAACAGTCTAAATATATATCTGGTTCTACAGCTGCTTCTGAGGTTCCTGTACTTGAAGATATATCTGAACTGGCTGAGAGCCTAAGATGATGAATTTTTTCTCTAATAGTTAGAATTTTTTCATCAAAGAAGCTCATGAAGTTATTACTACTGAGAGCTCTGGGAATACATGGCTCAACAGAGCTCTGACTCTGTGTCCGCCTGGCTACAGTGCTGAAAAGAAACCTAGGGTTGTTCTTATGTTCCTCTATTAGTGAGGAGTAATAGGCTCCTCTGGCATTACGGAGGGCCTTCCTGTATGTTCTAAAACTATCTTGCCAAACTAAATGATATTCCTCCAGTTTGGTGGAACACCATTTCCTTTCTAATTTTCAGGAGTTATACCATGGAGCTAACCTCTTTTGTTTTATTATTTTCTTTTTGATAGGGGCAATAGAATCAAGAGTCGTTCACAGCGAGCCTGCAGCACTATCAACCAGATGATCAATTTGGGAGGGACTAAAGTTAGCATAGGAGTCCTCCGTTATATTGAGACATGGCATTGAATTAAATGCTGATGGAATCACTTCTTTAAATTTAGCTACAGCACTATCAGACAGGCATCTACTGAAGGAATGTTTGCCTAATGGCCTATAGTCCAGTAATATAAATTCAAAAGTTATTAAATAATGGTCTGATGAGACAGGATTTTGTGGGAAGACTATTAAATGTTCAATTTCAATTCCATATGACAGAACAAGATCGAGTGTGTGGTTAAAACAGTGAGTGGGTTTGTTTACACTCTGACAGAAATCAATCGAATCTAATAATGAGATAAACGCAGAACTACGGCTATCATTATCGACGTCCACGTGAATATTAAAATCACCTACAATAATGATCTGTTTTGAGGACTAAACTTGTTAAAAACTCGGAGAATTCTGCTAAAAATTCAGAATACGGACCAGGAGTGCGGTACACTATGACAAATAGAATTGGCTGTTCAGTTTTCCACGTTGGGTGTGAAAGACTAGGAACAAGGCTTTTGAATGAATTCAAACTGAGTTTAGGTTTAGGGTTGATTAATAAGCTAGAGTCGAAGATGGCTGCAACTCCACCTCCTCGGCCAGTGCCTCGAGGAATGTGAGTATTACTATGACTAGGAGGAGTGGACTCATTCAGGCTAACATATTCTTCCTGACACAGCCAAGTTTCAGTTAGACAAAATAAATCCATATGATAGTCAGATATTAAATCATTGACTAACACAGCTTGAGATGACAGAGATCTAATGTTTAAGAGTCCACATTTAATTCTCTTATTTGGTTGTACCACTGCACTGGTAGTTTTAATTTTTTTGTTAAGTTTTTACGAGTAACTCCTCTTCTGTTTGAATTTGAATTAATTAAATGAAGTGGTCAGGGGACAGACACAGTCTCTATGGGTTTTTTTATGGGGGTTTGGGTGGGGAACCGCTCTAATGGAAGCGCAGAGAAGCATGTAGGACTGCAGCTCTGCTTCCTGGTCTGAACTCTGTATTGTCAAATTTCTGGCTATGAGAGCTGCACCATCCAAAGTGGGATGAATGCCCTCTCCTCATCAGACCAGGTCTCCCCCAGAATGTGGTCCAATTATCTATGAGGCCTATAAGTGTGTGTGCTCGTTTTGTACAATTTCACAGTCCTAGTGAAAAACAATGCGTTAAATTCAGTTTTATAAGCCCCGCCCATCTCTGTCTGCTCCAATAAAGGTTTTGTTTATCTGCACGGCCAATGTGACCGACACCATCCCAGAGCCTCTCAGAGACAGGATGGAGATGATCAATGTGTCTGGATATGTGGCCCAGGAGAAACTGGCCATTGCTGAGGTAACACCAACGTCTGCCTCTGCATTTATGTGATAGTAAAAAGATAAATAAAAGTGTGCCGTATCCATTATCATGATTATTGTTGTATAATAGTAGATTTGTTTTCATCACTGTAAATAAAGTAGTAGTAAAGTAGTAAATAAAAAAATTCAATATGAGTTACTATTACATCATGCTTATAATTTCCTTTTCTGTGTGTATCTGTCCAGCGTTACCTGGTCCCTCAGCTCCGCACTCTGTGTGGTCTGACTGAGGAGAAAGCCTCAATCTCCTCTGACGCCCTCAGTCTGCTCATCAGGCAGTACTGCAGGGAGTCTGGAGTCAGGAACCTGCAGAAACAAGTTGAAAAGGTAAAATACTGGATAGCTCCATTCTGTCTTCAATGAACCAGAACTCAAATGTACCCGGCTACTTGGAAGAAAAACATCTTAATCAGCAGATCATTCTGCATGTCGCAAACACTGAATCCAACTACTTCATCCTTTAAGAGGACCAGCAGGGATTGCTGTTTGCAGAGGGTGGGAGGATGGGGCTGGTACAGGCCTGCTAAACTAAGCTTTAAGTCACTGGTATTCATTTAGAAACCAGTAACTCAGCATATGGACTGTGGCTCTGTGTAACAAGCTTAACAGCAGAGTCACACCAGAAAGTTGCACATCCCTCAGCAGGTTTTTATGGGGTGTAATCCTTTTTCCATCTGTCTGCCAGGTTTTCCGTAAGGTGGCATTCGGTATTGTCAGCGGTGAGCAAACCACAGTGACGGTTACACCTGACAACCTGCAGGACTTCGTGGGTAAACCTGTTTTCACAGTGGATCGAATGTATGATGTCACCCCGCCAGGAGTGGTTATGGGGTTGGCATGGACAGCTCTTGGTGAGAGAGAGAGAGAGACACACACACACACACACACACACACACACACAGAGACACACACAAATAAACCAGTTCCATTATAAAATGTAATGTACTAAAGGTCTGAATGCATTTCCTTTTCTGTGTAGGAGGATCGACGCTGTTCATCGAGACTTCACTGCGCCGTCCTTCTGGGGGAGCGGACCCTAAAGGAGAGGGGTCACTGGAGGTCACAGGTCAGTCAGGGAGATCACAAACTGAATCACTCTGCGGGGTGGAAGTTAATCAAACACTGTCAAGCAGCAGTTACTGAGTAGACAGCATATTAAAAGGTGTTGGTGCTCCTCTGCAGGTCAGCTGGGTGATGTTATGAAAGAAAGTGCAAAGATCGCCTCAACCTTTGCCAGAGCCTTCCTGATGACTCAGGAACCAGAAAATCACTTCCTGGTCAACTCCCACCTGCACCTGCATGTCCCTGAGGTAACCATGGCAATACAGTACTGTCAATAAATTAATTACTAATCACTTTGCTTTATCTTTTATATTTTTTACTTATATTCTTTCCTTGCTACTAAAAAGTATACAAGAGAAAATACATTTTATTTGTGTACCTTTTTTTTTTAAAGCAGAAGTGCTTAAAGCCTCAGATGTGTAGATTTGAAAAATTCCCTGTGATAGTATCACAGATACACTGTGACTGGCTACAGTGCTCATTCCTATCTGTTTGTCTATAACTGTCACTTGTTTCCAGGGAGCGACTCCCAAGGATGGACCAAGTGCTGGCTGCACCATTGTCACAGCACTGTTGTCCCTGGCAACCAACCAGCCAGTGCGTCAGAACGTAGCCATGACTGGGGAAGTGTCATTGACGGGCAAAATACTGCCTGTAGGTGGAATTAAAGAGAAAACTATTGCTGTAAGTACAACACACACACACACACACACACACACACACACACACACACACACACACACACACACACACACACACAGATACAAACAATTCTCCAACATTTAGAAATTTCTCTGCTTTGTCATCCCCCAAATGAGTGGAGGCTGTTTTTTTCAATTTATTATGTTGGGCCATTACAGTGGAGAAGGCTGGGCCTTCTTGCATCTATCAACGCCCACACAGTCCATGCACCAATGACCTACCACAATGCACTTGTTGTTGTGCTTGTGTGATTTAAATAGGGCCCTCACTCTTCCTCCTCTTGTGCCCATTACTGTCCCATTTAGTTCTAACTTAAAGGGAAAGTGCGCTGATTTTACTCATCAAAGTGTGCTTACAGGTGTTGGGGAGTACTACTGCATATGTGAAAAGGGTTGTCTGCACATGAACACGAGTTGTCCACGTCTAATACTGTATGATGGATATGATGCATTTTGAGTAATTATTAATCAACCCTGTGAAACAATGCTGCTTCCCAGGCTTTTCCACACTCACAAGAATAACAGGTTAGCACTGTCACCTCTCAGCAAGAAGGCCAAATGGGGTCTTTCTGTGCCCCCCCGCAACCCTCTAAAGGATAAGTGGGTATAGCTAATGGATGGATGAATACAATTTGAACTTCTGTAAGCTTCATTCCATTGTTTCTTGAAGTTATATAGACATACACTGTATTAAACAAAAAAAACATGCAATGCCAAAATTCTGTGTTTTATATCACTATAACATGAATATCTTTGGCTTTTGGGCTGTTGATTGGATCAAACAAGACTTGTGAAGATGTCTTGGATTCTGGAAGATGTGATGAGCAGTTTTAACTATTTTCTGACACTAATAGACAAAACATTCACTCAGTAAATTGAAAAAACAAATGGCAGACTAATTAGTAATGATAACAATCATTAGCTGCAGCCAAACCCTAAATCATCAGGGTGTGCTGCCTCTGTGAGCTAAAACACGTTGGTTTAATGAAGTCCCGAGTGTTGCAGTGAGTCAGTTAGTGCTGCCTGTGTTTGTTGTCAGGCACAGTCTGGCTTCAGCCTCACAGCAGGGAAGATCAGCAGGTATCAGCTCTAATAGGCAATTGCATGAGCTTTTACTGTTGCACTGTGCAGACATCTCGTTCCTTCTGTCCAAGACACACAACACAACCACAACCCAACACCACGCAGGGCTGAAGACCTTCCTCTGCTACCATAAAGTCTCTGTTGATGGCAAAGGTTTACTTTTAGTGACTTTTCTGCTCATTCTCTGACAAGGTCATGTGACAAAAAGGAATCTTGTGAGATAAATAATCAATGCAGTCGCTTTCATCACCTGCTGACACTTTCAGTTCTTGATCTACAGAGGTACACAGGTCCTAAAACATAGTAGACATGTGCCCAGTGTGACATGACTTCTGGCCTACTGACAACTCATATTCTCATTCAACAATTTGATGGAGTGAAAAACAAAAGAATTCTGTTCAGTCTAACCTGTCTGATAATCACCAGATAAAACCTGAGTGGGTAATGTAATGCTAGCAGGCAAACACAACATTCTTGTGATATTTGCAGTTTGAAAAACTAAGCAGAACATGACATGGCCAAAGACTGCAAAGGGAGCAACAGTGGTTGCCCATTCATCCAATGAGAGGCTCTCAGCCAGTTGCTCAGGTACTCATAATCCACGAGCAGTTGTGTCTTGCTGGCATTTTATATTTATTGGACCTGATTGTTTGAATTTTGACCATTTAACGATTGTTTGATAGGTAATTTGCGTCAGTTTTACAGCTTTTTCCTTTATAACAGATATGTCCCACAAAAAGTATGTCAGACTCTGGGGACATCACATGACCTGCAGTTCCAACTGTGGCCACTAAGTCAATATCCCCATGCAGCCCAACACTATTGTTGAGGACTCGGAGTGAACATTCAACCAAGGAGCAACACACTAACATTCAGCTGTTGGTAGAGTCTCACCAGTAGTGGGTAATGTGTCTTCAGGGCCATGGGGAAACTACTCATATAAGGGAGGAAGTGTCTGGGTCATATAAACTATTAGGAATCATTCCTTGGGGACCATGAATATCTACTGACCATCTGGACAATCAGTACTTTCTCTGGGCCAACATGTTGATAAATCGAAAAACTGGCATTACAATCCTCAGACCCCACTGCTGCCAAGGCAGAAATATACTTGTTAAGTGATTTGGAAATAAATATCAAATTAATGTACGTCTTATTTTTCTTGTCCTCGTCAGGCCCGTCGTGCTGGTGTGACCTGCATCATCCTGCCAGCTGAGAACAAGAAGGACTTCTCTGACCTGCCGGACTACATCATCCAGGGCCTGGAAGTCCACTATGTGGATCACTACTCCCAAATCTACCCCATCGTCTTCAAACAGAACCAGTCATAACCTGCTACTACAACTACAGCGCTAAAAAACACAAGCCAGGATGGACCAGGACTTCTTTTCATGGCTCTTCAGAACCCAGAACACTGATTGTCATTCTGGTTGTCATTAGTAAAATCCAGTTATTGCTTTCAACCGATTATTGTAAAATATGCAGTTTGGATTTAGGTCCTGCTGTGGAGAATGACGCTACATTATCTGTTCCAAAATCAGTTATGTGTGAGGCTCGGTGATCCCTCATATATAACTCAGGTTCAGTTCAGAATGTAGGGGAACCGTCATGTGATACAGGACAACATCACTAAACTGAAACCATGCATCCAACTGTGCCAAAGATGCATACAGAGTAAAGTGATGGTGAAGATGAACACTGGCCTGTCTTCACAGGATATGATGTCATCGATGAGCAGAAGTTGGGGTGGCAGCTCTGCTGCCAGGCAGCTTCTTTACCCACAGCTCTCATTATACAGGGCTGTGGACGGACTCTTTCATAGATTTCTTATTTTATTTTATATTCTTATTGGCCAGATATGATGGTGATAATGTAATAATAAATTAAATAATTAAAACTCTGCTGACTGCTGTTATCTTTTCCAATTTAGACAATGTTTTTATCTGTAAAAGGTAAAAAAAAAGAAAAAAAAGTTATTTAACAAAGAAAATCTCTAGTCTCCTTAG
The DNA here is from genome assembly GCA_031216445.1 of Lateolabrax maculatus. Taxonomy (NCBI): domain Eukaryota; kingdom Metazoa; phylum Chordata; class Actinopteri; order Acropomatiformes; family Lateolabracidae; genus Lateolabrax; species Lateolabrax maculatus. Next base: position 26,278,520 of record CM062196.1, read on the forward strand.
GTTTGCACTGTGTTCAAGAGGCTAGAAATCTAGGGGTAGTCTTTGAATCTGACTTCCAAATGTTTTAGCTCTATTACTGATTAAACTACATGTCATCTCAGGCTCAGGAACCACTGGATAAGATGTTTATTTCATTCAGTGACACACAAACCCTTACACATGCCTTTGTCTCCAGCCATCTAGATCATTGTAACTCATCATTTGCCAGTTGCCCGAGAAATGTAACAACCTCCAGGTAGAAGATATGAGCATATCTGCTCTATTACTATCTATGTTGTTCTATGTTGAAATGTATTCTGTGAAAGTGTTACAGGTCTGACTGTGCATGTATACAGATTTGTGGCTTTGTTTTTACGTGATAGTGTGAATTTCCGCCACAGATTTGATACCCAATTTTTTATTTATTTTTTTTTTTTGTGGCGAGGCTTTTATTGTGAATAATCGTGGGCGGAAGTGCTCTGTTGTTGCCGCGGGCTGAACACAGCGGGCTTGACTGTTGTCCTCGCGTTCAGCAGTTAATTGGATGAGCGGACTGACGGGCACAGAGGAGCGAGCAGCCGCTGGACACCCGGCCCGTCCCGCACAGGCTTCCGCTCAGCGCCGCGCAAGCTCCCGTCCGGCCTGCCGTTGTTTGACGGTCCACCTGACGGACCGCGGCTCGTCGTTTGACCCCCCCCCCCTGTTTCCATCCTCTCTCCTGCTCGGAGGATGCGACGGGCCCGCGGTGCTCTGCGCACTGTGGAAACATCCGTCAGCTGCGGTGGTGCTCTCAGGTGCCCGGAGCTCCGTCTTCAACACGGAAAATACATGTGAATAATTGGGATCATACAAGTCAGAGTGAATAAGAAAGCGTCGAGCAGGGCGGGTGTCTGTCGGAGTCTCCTCCATCCTTCCTCAGCGAGGTACGAAACAACAATCAGACGTGTTTGGCATCTCCCTCCTGATGTGTGTGTGCGGATCCATGTTCTGCTGTAGCGTTCAGGCTGCGCGCTGGCGGACGCGGACCGTGCTGGGGTCGGATGCTGTGTACTGGTGTTGTGCGCTGGGGGCTCGGTGTGTTAAGGTGGCATGGCCCACTTGAGCGCTCAGGATTACATGAGATCACGGATCTCATGGCTGAGGGCTGCTGTATGTGCGCATCAGTCAGATGGCTGTGTTCAACATGCTCTACCTGCTAGTCTTTACAGGCCACGGCTGGATGAACGGTAAATGAATGCCAAAATATTAACAGTATGAAAACACGGGATCAAATGGCTCATGAACATGCTGAAATCATGACAAAAATGAGTCAATGATCCCAGACGTCTCACAGTTCGTAATAGTCCAAATTATAAATTAGATATTAGAACCGCAAATATACCATATAGCCAACACTCAGTGGACACTTACCTGTACAGTCTATTGCAATGCAGTGCATCAGCTCTGCCATAAATTATTGTTGACATTGTTTGAAATGTGTAAATTCAGTTGTGTGAGTCACTGAGGTCATGGTTGAAGGTAGTGTACTGGACTACATCATATTGAGAGGTGTTTCTGGTTTTCTGTCTTTCCTGTTTACAAGCATGGGCGTGGAGCAGAGTATTAGAAACACCTCTCAAGCACTACCTACCAGTGCTGAAACATACACTTATATTAACACTTCTGTTGTGTAAAAAAAAAAAACTCAACATCATATTCATAAAGTAGACTTGATGGCAGAACAGTTGTATTGGATTGCATTAGACAGGTGTGCCTGGTAAAGTGGCCACTGATCCAAATTAAATAAGTACAAATAAAGTTATAATAAAATAAGAAGAATTAGACTGTTCCTCTGCTGGGTGTTCTAGTGCTGAAATGTTTGATGGCACTGTATTTCATATTCATGTTATTTTTACAGGCTGTATCCAGTTAGGATTTAATGCTGCACCATTAAGCTTTTAGTTTATATCAGATGTTACAAATTACTGAAAGTTATCAAATGTCATTGCTGTGTTGAAATGATGATAACAACATTAATTATGTCTTTAATCATGTAATCATAGTAAGCCCCTACAGATATATGTTTCTCAGCAGCAGAACTTTCCATGAGTGTTGCCGTGCGGTCGTCCAGCTACAAGAGAGACAAAGAAATGTGCCAATGCCTCATTGCAAGGGTGGTTCCTATGGTGACAGTGATTCACAGGCTGGGATCAATGTCCAAGAGATCTTTTATATCCTTAATACTGAAACCACACTGTTGTATCAATAATGATAACATTGCACTCACCAAGTTATTAGCTGAGATCTGGAAACACTGTGACATGAGAAGTCCAATTGGTCAAGAAACACCTGACGCAAATAAAACAATAGATCTGAGGTACAGCTACACGTCATCTCATGTCGCGTTTTTCTTCTCCTGCCAAAATTGAGATTTTCACACATCACGTCTTCTCCTAATAAGTCGGTATGAACACTAGTGTGTGTGGTTTTAAGGCGCTGCTTCCATTTCTTTAATTTCTGCCAGATCTCAAAGCTTACTTTTCACTGAGCCTAGTCTGGCTGCATTTCATTCTAGTTTCCCCGATCAAGCACACAACATTTCCACTGAAAACATGTTTGATAGTTTGAATTGTTAACAACCTTGACACAATTGCACCTTAAGATGAATTTTTTAAACCTAATGTTCTCCCTTGGCTGATTGAACGTTTTCCAACATGTGCCTCTGGGTTCAAACATAACACAACTGTGACTAACTTGTTCTGAGAGATCTGTAATGACTTGCCTTCATGATTACATGCCCAGTCTTTCCTTTGGATTGACCACTGTGCCTGTTGTTTGGCCCCAATCAGACAAAAAGCTGAGCTCAGTTGTTAATGCAGAGTGTTGATCACGATTATTGACCTGTCTGTTCGCTGTTCTCTCCTCATCCTCAGTCCCGTCCGTTGGTGTGATGGCTGTGTTGTTGGTGCTCCTTCTCTCCGTGCTCCTCCTGTCCCTCCACACTCCTGGTCGAGCGTCTCCTTCCTGCCCTGTGAGCTGTCGCTGCTACAGCCTCACCGTGGAGTGTGGCTCAACCAGCCTGCGGGACATCCCCAAACACGTTCCTCCATCCACACAGGTAGGTTTATTGTACAGTGCACTGACATTACTGCAGATGTGACATCAATCTTGACTGGATACCAGAATCAAAGACCCAATGACATACAATTCACCATAAGTCATAGTTCACAGAAACGTTCACCAGTACTTACCAAAACTCCCCCTTTGTCCCTCTTCATCTTGTCTTCTCTCCATCCAGACCGTCTTCCTCCAGGACAATGTGATTGGTCAGATCCGTCGGCAGGACCTCACTCTGCTGAGGCACCTGCACTACCTGTACCTGCAGGTAACCAACAAACACAGACACACACACACACCTACAGGGTTGGGAATAAAGAACTGGCTCTGAATTGCAACCAGGGATTTGTTATTGATACCTTAATGTAAAGTTTGGGCCTGCGGAGCGCTTGCTTCCGTCACCAGATGTACTATGCACGCATTTATATATTGCATGTAGAGTATATTTTGTCCTTACAAGTGTGGTTAAGCCTCACCGCAGTGATACAATACAGTAAAATGTGATTGCTGTTCTAATGCAAGAGAGGAAGTGTGACATGACGATGTACTTCATGCCACTGGTACGGTATAAGAATGCAGCATGTGTGATGCATGTTAGAATTAGCTCATGCTAGAGTGTAATAACATTTATATTAAGAATATTTCTTTATTTTTCTTTATTAAAAACAAAATCTCAAAAGACATTGTCATTTATGACAAAAGACTGTTTATTATGGCCTAAATCTGCTAGAAATACGGATGCTGCTCTCAAAATATTTCCGGTCTTTTCGTACTCAACTAACATCACAAGGATTGAATACAGGATTTCGTTAAGTAAGTTAAGTTGTAATATTACAAAAACGTGTTTTGAACCAAAAGTGCTATCATTTTGAGAAATTCCAATTTTACAAAAATACCATTACATTTACAATACAGTTCATCCTAATAAGAATCTCTGAACAAGAACCCCCACTGAAAAATATCAAGAAAAATACAAAAAACTAAAATACATTTGCTTACTTAAGTTAAACAACACAAAATTAAATAAATAAATTTTGGCAATTGAATACGTAGATTACCAGATACTCGCTACCACTGTGACAATAGGAGGCTAATAAGAAATTCATTGATGTAAAACTCACCTAGCACCAAACAAAAGAACATCCAGTAGTTTGCTGTTTTGCTGTTAGCGATAAGCAATAACAGCAGCAAAGATTTTTGTTGAGTCACGTTCTCACGTTCCTCCTCCTCCAGAACAACACCATCTCAGCAGTGGAGCCCGGCTCTTTCCAGAACCAAGGTCAGTTGTTGGAGTTGGCTTTGAATGGGAACCGCATCCACCTGGTGACAGCCGACATGTTTCAGGGACTCGATCACCTCCGCATTCTTTACCTAGCAGGAAATGACATCACACGCCTGCTTGACTACACTTTCCGTGGCTTACAGGTAATGCATGTTAGTGAACATGTATGATGTCCATTACATTTCACTGTTACACAGCTCTATTCATTCCTATATAAGATCCATAGATGATAATCTACCATTCCATCCATGTCTCTGCAGCGCCTGCAGGAGCTCCATTTGCAGCACAACAGTATAGAGATGTTAGCAGACCAGGCTCTAGTTGGTTTGACTTCCCTGGCTCTGCTGGACCTGAGCAGGAATAATCTTCACACCATTGGCCCTGCATCCCTGCGACCTTTGGTCAGCCTGCAGGTGCTGCGCATCACAGGTGAGACCTGTAACTGCTGTTTTTGCAAAATCCCATACATTCAGTTATAAGGCAGCTACTCCTAAAGGTGCTGGTTACCATGGTTACCTTTAAGAGTGCAATTTACTTGTTTTCTGGAGGTCAGTCCAAAACTTTTTCATAACCCTCCTGTCCAATACATATACATCCTATATATACTTTATTTACTCATCACCATTTTATTCACAATTTCATTTCAGTCCACTGAAATGTCTTCCTGTCACCACCAAGGGGTTCCAGCCTAATCATCCTGTCCTCTGCTCTGCTGTAGACAACCCGTGGCGCTGTGACTGTGCTCTCCATTGGCTGAGGAGCTGGATCGACGAGGAGGGCCAGCGGCTGCTCAGCTCAGCAGAACGTCGGCTGGTCTGCACTGAGCCACCGCGCCTCTCCCACCTTAGCCTGGTGGAGGTCCCCCTCAATAGCCTGGTGTGTATCCCTCCACTGGTGCAGCTTGAGCCCAGGAGGCTGGCTGTCCGCCTCGGAGAAAGCCTCAGGGTGTCTTGCCATGCTTCTGGTTACCCTCGGCCGCAGGTAGGGATAGCTTGCATGTCATCACCTGTGTGATGGGTGTGAAAGAAATTTAATTATTTTCTTAAAGTATAAGGAGTTTGAAAACATTGGAAATTTGAAGTTTGCTTTCTTAAGTTTCCTTAAGAAATACAGCCATTCTAAGCTTTCTTTACCAGGGTGGAGATGTGAGATGACTATGACAGGTTCTCTGTGATGTTGATTCACAGGAACCTAAAACTGTTTACCTGCTCCACCTCAGCTGCATTGTTGTAGACAGGGTGTGTGTCTTTACCTCCTTCTGTCTAAAATCAATGATCAGCTCCTTGGTTTTGCTGACGTTGAGCAGCAGGTTGTTGATTTCCCCCCAACATGGATTCTCATCACTGTTTGTAATCCGGCCAATGATGGTGGTGTCGTCCGCAAACTTCACAACAGAGGTCTCTTCATGTCGCTGGTTGCAGTCGTGGATGTGCTGCGTAAACAGGAGGAGGCTGAGCACACAGCCCTGGGGGGCTCTGGTGTTCAGCACTAGAGTGGAGGAGGTGTGACAATCTGGACTGTCTGGGGTTTGTTTGTGAGGAAGTCCAATATCCAGTTACAGTGTGTAAAACTATGCCCACATGCTGCTCTGTGACCACTAAGTCAGTGACTCAGATTTATGATCCCAAATGTATCCTCCTTTTCTGAGTGATAGAAAAATGTTTGCATGTGTTATAGTCTATACACTATACACTATATCTAGTGCTTTTTACTTGAAATAGAGTAAACTATTGATATCTTATAATTACTAAAATTAAAAGGAAGACAAGAAAACAATGTTTTTGTTTTCATCTTGGATTATGAGACGGCCCCCAGTACAGAGCAGCTGCAAAAGAAAAATATATAATCCGAATGAATATTGGATAGGATTCTGAACACTGAGAATGAAAGGAAGAAAATGAAAAGACTTGGGTTGATTCCATCCCAGCTTTCAAGAGGAGATGTTCATACACATGCTCTGGCTTAAACATAGATTCACAATTTTTCTCTTTGTCTTAAAATAATAGTCAGGTGCAAACTCTTCATCCTGAGCATTAATAAAACCCTTTCCTAGTCTGCTTTTGTGAGTCTCCTAACCCTTGCAGCCCTTGACCTGAGCCCATTTATTTTAATTAAGAAAAAAGGAGTAGATATCTTGTCTAATAGCAGATGTTACATGAGTCAGATTTTTTTATGAATTATGTGATGATTCCTTTTTTAGCAAGACCGCTGAACAGGAAATACGGAATATCTTTGCAGGTGACCTGGAGGAAGGCGTCCCAGGGTAAAGTGGTGCTCTCTCCCAGAGGCCTGGTTCAGGAGCTGGGTGTTGGAGGAGTTGGGGTTGGCAGAGCAGAAGAGCCCTCAGAGGAAGGCAGAGTCAGTCTGCAGAAGACCGAAGGCGAGCGCTTTGACCCCGACACAGGCAGTGGCATGCTGTTCCTCAGTAATGTGACTGTGGCTCATGCAGGTTTCTACGAGTGTGAGGCCTGGAATGCAGGGGGCGTGGCCAGGGTGACCTTTCAGCTCGCCATTAACTCGTCCACTTCCTCCTCCTCCTCCTCTTCCTCCTCCATCTGGGCCTCATGGTCCCAGGTTCCCTCACCCTACTCCCCCGTCTGGCCCCGGCTGAGGAGCCACGGCCCTGCTGTGGGCTCTGATGTGAGCCGGGAGCCCCTGTACGCTCTGGGCAGCATGGCCTTCAGCGCTCTGGGAGCTGCCACCCAGACTGCTATCGCTGTGGGCATCTCCCTGCTGGCTCTGACCGCTCTGCTGCTGGTCGCCATGATCTACAGCCGGCATCACCAACGAGAAAAGGAAGCTGACGGAGCTGAGAAGGTGTGTGTCTGTTTGTCTGTACAAGAGTAAATGGTACTTTTTTTAAATGAGCAAGAAAAAAAATTTTAATGTCCAAGAAATTGAAACTCTTACATGGATGAAAGCAGGTTGGTCACAGTTTGCATAGCCTTCTAAACTTTAAATTGAAAAAAACTTACAAATTTCAAAGAACAGTCAGTAATATAGACCCTTTAGTAACATCTAAAGCCAGTACAAAGCCAGTACAAACTACAACTGCATCAGCCTCAGTTCAAATGTCCATCCTACGGACTAGTTAGTAAGTAAAACTTTATTTACCACTTTTCATAACCAGGGTTACAAACTTCTCCAGTTACAAAAACTAACAACAACAACAAAAAGAACACAATAACAAGCATTTGAATAGATATTTGAGAATTGCTAAAAGAATTAGAACAAATCAGAGTGAGGAAACGTGTAAAATGCCTGATGTAAAACTCTTAGCAGAGCTGCTGACTTAGTCACGGTAACGCTGCCAGGAGCCCATGCTTTGAAGGCCTGAGAGGCATGGTGGACCTGTATATGATCAGCAGCTCACTGATATATGGTGAAGCCAAATTGTGTGCGGGCTACAAAGTAAGAGTTAGTTCTGTGGAGATTCAAAATTTCAAATATGCAACTGGGGCAAAAACAAGAACTGCAGTAAACTATGAGACATTCAAGCATTGAGCTCATTTAAGCTAATTTTAACATCTGAAAATTTGGATGGAAGCTGGATACTATAAGCATATAAATGATAAGATCCAAACTCACAGATAATGTGCCCTAAAGAAGCCTGCAAAAATAAAATCGGACAGTCCCAGGATGACTCTGGTTTCCTGTAGCTCTCATTGTACTTAGACACACAAGTGAAATGTACAAGACGATACATAAATGTATTAACTACAGAACTTGATGGATCAGTACCTCCTTACCTGGCATGATAAACATCTTTTACCTCCACTGATTACACTGAACATGTGTTCCATTCAGTACAATTGTAAAATGTTAAAACCTCTTATTTTTCCATTATATTGGATATTGCTGTACCCCAAAAGTGATGAAGGTGAATTTTACCGGCAGGAGGAGAGCATCCTGTATGTGAATGACTACTCTGACGGGCCCACCACCTTTGCCCAGCTGGAGGAGTACCGCGACGAGCGCGGCCATGAGATGTACGTCCTCAACAGGGCCAAGCCTGTGCTGCCTCCCGCACCGCCCACGGCCGTCTCCACCACTAACCTGGGTTGCCCCGCTCCGTCCGACACCTCCAGCCACACCCTCTCCTCTGGGCCAGGCCAGACCACAAGTCCCACCCTGGCGCCCAACAAGCAGCAGCAGCCGGACGTCGACATACGGACCATGAGGAGAATGGCGGGGGAGGGAGGGGAGGCTGAACCTGTGATCACATCAGAGGCTGAAGGGTTGTTTCTTAACCACACAGGCCTGTTCATGGACTCGCAGATCGCCTACGAGATCCACTGCTGAAGGGGAGGAGAGGCTCCACTGCAGCACAGAGGCAAAGCCTGTTCTTTTCATATCTTATCTGAAGAAAGGCAGGGTGCCACTGCTGGAATCTACCAGTAACTGACAGAAATACTTTCTACAAGACACATCCACTCTGACTGGAGAGAGTTTCCATACCTGGCAGAGCTCACAATCTGGTTTAGAAACAACAGCTCTGGGACTTTTTAGTGGACATACTATGACCTTGCACGGCAAAACATCAGCGGTGAGTAGGCTGGCGGGCAGATTGCCATTCAAACACCCTACAGTCCAAGACGATTTTAACTGGACTCAGGTATATACCGAGCCACACACAATTGAACTATTGTGTACATGGACATCTGGGTCAGCATTTGTCACAACTGCTTTCATACCAGAAACCTTCCCCTGTCATTGCTGATCATGAGTTAACATCTGTCCTCTCAAGAACTCAAACAAGACAAACCTCATTGTGTTTTTTGAAGGGGGAGTTTAATGAAAGGGAGAAATCATAAAATCAGCATGTGGGATCCCTTGTGTGTTTTATAACTGTTGTTAATGTTTTCATTTAATCCCAGATTGTGCTGGCTGGTGAGCATCTGAAGGCGGAGCAGTGAGGGTGGGACAGCAGTCGCTGAACTTTTTGTTTGTGTGGGAACATGTTAACCATCACAGAGAAAGGATCTTAAAGGGAAATTCTGGTTATTTTCAATTTGAGTCTTAATCTCCCATCTTTTGTCATACTGATGAGATCTGATAAACATCCTGTCCAGTTCAGACATCAACTCTGGGCTCTGTATCAGGAGGCGAGTTCAGTTTTTTCTGGCTCTCCTCTGGTTAGCTGGCTCCACTGAGGCCAACACTGGTGATTCTGGATGACTGGTATCATGAAGCTGGTTATCAGTTCAGTTGCCCCTGGGCCTTTCAGTCCAGATATTAGCAGGTTCATGTGAAGGAAGCCGACTTCTTAACTAGAGGCCAATTGCATGCAACAGCAACAGTTCAGAAGCAGAATATTTAATAAGAAATAACATCAATGGTCATTTTTAACACAGTGGAGAAATTAGGCTGTTGCAGTGGCAGAAAGTAATATTCTACGAGGTAAACAATATACAGTATATACATACATATACAGTATATACATATGCACATGTTGTATTAATTACACTAATTGATTCAACTATGTGTATATACCATACTTTTGCGTATACCTACAAAAATATATGTTTTCATTACTTAATGAATTATTATTATCTAATGGTGGTGCCATGTTCAGACAGCTCATGACAAAAGTGTCCAAAGTTTCGGATTGGAGTCAGTCTGTTGCTTTTTATGTATGTGAAATTTTCCTATTATTAAAACCAATTGTTCAAAGAAAATACAATCTTTGTCCAGCTCATTGTCTTGAAAACAAAGAAGGATGTCTTTTTGGATCCTTTGCTCAGTCTTCCTCCGTATGTAATGTTCAGTGCACGTCTAGAATATTGTATCTCATGTGTGTAGATACAATAAAAAAAACCACAAGGACATTCAGTCCAGTCTAACCTCTCCAACACATTGTACTGGGTTTATCCGGTACAAAATCTTAAAATAGACCACTTTTACCTTATCATTAACATAATGTCTGTCACTATGACATACCATGCATGATGCCAGTTCATTTCCCCATATGGGAAAAATTCAGTACGTCTCTTGGCAATGAATCAAACACCACTGTCTATTCTTTTGGTGTATACTTCTGTGAACTTCACCTGCTCTGGAGCAGGTTAGCCTTGCAGTTTGGGCATACATTACTCTGTTACCATGTTGATCTGCCCCAGTTTAAAGTGAGCCAACTTCATGATATTGGAAAACACGCTGGAAGTCCCTTGTGACTGTGAGTAATGTGGACATTTTTTAAATGCACAGGTTACAGCCTTTTGTGCCATAATCCAAGATATAAATTCATAAATAAGCACAGATCAGACATCAGGGCTCCACTGAACATTTTGTGTCTGTACTTTCAGACTGAAAGGTTTTTGCTGGTTTAATCTGTGCTTTTTGCTTCTTCATTATGCCATAATGTAATGTGACATGATAATACATAATTATTTCATTTTTTTGCATAATGACATACAATTCATAATAACCAAATTTGACACCTGTAAGCACAAACTTTAATTAAAGTTTCACCTAGTTTTCTTCACTCAAGAAGGTCAGCCTGGACTGGGACAGATGAAATGGCATGACCACCCATACTCAACCAAAAGTAGAATGCGCTCACTAAGATCAAACAGTATGACATGTTGGTCCTCTATCTATAGTCTGGTGCATGCTGGAAGAATAGAGGAATGTTATTGCTCGCAATGAGTGCTGAGACCGAGTGGCAATATGAGAAAGCTATGTTTGAGTTCTGCATAATACAAACTTGTATAGACATTTACAATGTGCAGTGTTGGTAGGCAAATTTTGCGTGCTGTGAGAAAGCATACAACATGGAGGAAAATGCTATGATACTTCATCAAAACTGTCCCATAAGGCTTTGCACCTTATCATCTCAATAAAAACAATCTGGTTCGGGGACATTTTCACAAGTGTCTCAATACTTCCCACAACACGTCCTCTAACGTCTACCTGGATGGTGGTACTGTGATAAACAATGTGTACTTTAATGTAGTGACAAACCCACATTGAGATTCAACACCAACTCTGGCAGTAGAGGTCTTCACAGGCCTACTTGGTTTAACCAAAACAGTGGTGCTGTATATCCAAAACACTTTGCAAATTCAAAAAATGCATTAACAGAAAACACAAATGCAAAAATCCACATCAACGGAAGTGAGCAACAACAGATTTTGACAATGAAACAGGCCTGTAGCTACTCGAGACGTATGTACAGCTACTTCCATCATCAGCTCTGGAAAATTGTGATCGTGATAAATGTGTTTCATTCAGAATGTGGTAACACTTTACAATACAGTACACAAAATTGTAAGTAGTTATTAAGGAACGAATGATGGTAAGCAACTGTAACAACTTTTTAAGGTGATAATATGCCAAAAAATCAGTTGTTACATCTTACAGTTGTTACAACTATGCTTGGTGTACTAAGAATTGAACTGTATTGTTGAATAAAAAGGTGTGTCAATGCGAGGATGCTAGCGAGTCCAAGAGGCTCAACAGTAATATGTGAAATGTAGATCTTTGCTTGCTAAATGTTGTTTGTCACATTTTATTATTTGCTTCTCAGTTAGCAAAAACAATAAATGTTTGTCTGATTTTTGGGGAGGTAGAGGAAATACTTGATGGCAGCCTTGTCTACAGGGAGGGACACAGCATTATTAGGATTGCCTGTAACTCATGTAATAGCCTTGCAACATTACATTACTCCCCACCCACATGCATACACAGATTCAATTCTCAGCCATAGATTTTCTTGAAATAAGTGTCTGTCTTGAAGAATATTTTTAGGATTCTTTTGATGAATCTGACCTCCTCTGTTATTTTAATGGACTGCAGTGCAGGCACTGTAGAGGTCAATTGTGTACAAAACTTGATAATGCATGTCAAGTGACCTAGGTCAAAAATAAAAAGAATGATCCTTTAAGGTACCACTTTCTTTGCTTTGTTCCTGCACCTGTTTTTTTTTTGGGTTTTTTTATGTGATGCGGATAATAAGTAGAAGTTTAATATTTTTGCAGACAGGGAAAGCTGCACCGACATGGCCCCCCTGTACTGGTTTCCCTCAAGAAACATTTTGTTCTTGTCTTGCTGTATCCTATTTTACACTTAAAGGCAAGGGTAGGCAATTTATCTTAGCACCATTTTTTGTCATATTTGTTGAAATTCTCTTTACATCCCAACAGCAAACAATAAATCAAATGCTCTGACACAAAATACTTTCAAAATCTAGCTTCTCTTGCTGGTTTCTGCAAAGTTGCCTACCCGAGCTTTAAGTACCTTTAGGTGTTAAGATCACTTCATCTTACTGTGTCAAGCAGTTGTGGTGTATAGAAATCTTAAAATTGAGCCTTTTTTGGGAGACCTGTGAACAGTTCATTGCAGCAGGAAAAGCAACAACCTTGGCAGTCATCTTTAAATGGTAAAACGCTGTTCTAGTTGTTCCATGTACGGAGCTGGAAAAATAGATCAGTGTTGATGGTAACACCAAGATTTCTTGCCTGTGATGAAATGCTAAGAGATACTGTAGTAAAGTTCTCTTTTTGACCTTTAAGGCTAACAGCATTGATATCTATTTTGTCCTAATTAAGTTTGTGGAAATTTCGGACCATCATAAGTCGATGTCAGAGATGCAGTTTCCAATGCAGAAAAGGGGGATCAGGTCATCAGGATCAACATAGTTTGGGTGTCATCTGCATAGCAACAAAAATCAATACTGTGCTTGGTGGTAACATATACAGTAGTGTACCTAGAACAGAGCAGTGAACAGTTCTTTGTGTGAGGTACAAACTCCTGATAGAACAGCAAGTACAGAGGAAGTTAACATAATCACATCCCTTTTATTCCTGTGTTTGATACTGTTGTCACAAGAGCTTCCCATACATGGTTCAGGACTTGACTCTGATAATGAATACTGACGATCTGACAGCATCATGGATAAACACTAAGCTGCAGCAAATGCCTAAGAGGTCTGGGAGTGCTAAGCAGGCAGTTTGCTCAGTTGTCACGGAGTTAGTTGTCATCATGTATAATTATGAAACTTCATCTGACAGATGCTATCTGATGACTGCAGTTCAAGTTCAAGAAGGCAGGTTGATCTCAAAATTAAAAAACTGATCATATGTTTGTGTGATTAAACTTTTTACTGCTATTATGCATTATGTATTATATCATATGGGTCAGCATGAATGTATACTGTTTTGTATACATTAGAAATAATTATATGTGAGCTTTTGATTATGTGTCTGTGTAGTGTGGGTATTGGAACTCTGAATCTTTTGTATGTCATTACACATTTTCAAAACATCTATTTTTTCATGGGAAGTGCTAGGTCTCTGCATCTGTGTGAGTAACACTGCCATCTGCTGGTGAAAATAAATGGATTCAGAGCACAGGACACATTTATTACAAGGAGTAAGAGAAAACTTCAATAAGTCTCCGAACTTTGATGCTCTCATGGCCAACATTTCACTCTGAGCATGCTGACCTTTTAATCACATGAACGTTTGAACAGTGGATGAGGCCATTTAGGTGAGGTCGGTGATAGTGTATTTTCCCTAACCTTAGCAAAGTAGTTGAGAAAAACATACTCACCTCAAGGTATGATGTAGATCACATGATATGAAGCTGACTTTCCTAAACACATTGTACAAGTGCTGAGGTCCATGTTCGTGTTAGTTTGAGGCACCCACACAAAATCAAATGTTTAACAAAATGGACCTTGACAAGGCAGCTGCCAAAACCAACAACAACTTTAAAGTCCCCAAAGGAGGCATGTAGTCACGTCCCAGAAGACCCATCCATTTTGGTTATTTTGCAAGGTCACTGACAGTGGCCCAGTTGTGCTTTTCAGCCCTGCGCACAACCCTTCAGCACGCTCTAAGACAACTTTCTAAAAAGTGCTCAGATTATTAAAGTGCATGTGTCTAATTGCATTGATGTTCCTACAGTGTGGGCTGGAAAGTATTTTCTCTGCAGTGTGGCACCCTGGCTACAAGGTTCCTGAGTCGATGATCAGAGCAAGGTTCATTAAAAGGTGAACAGTCAGAACAGGTAAACAAGACAAAAAGAGCAAAGGCCCTTGCCAAAGCTGTTGTCAGTGAAACAAGTTTTTAAAGCCAAAGTGCAGACTGATAGAAAGATAATGACTTTTTAATGATTTTGTAAGTTTACTGTTTCAATAAACCTATATTCTTAAATGTGGGTACATCTTTTTTACAGGCCTCAATAGACCTAAGTAGTTCTTTACCTTTTTTCTCTTAAATATATATATATATATATATATATATATATATATATATATATATATATATATATATAGATATATAGATAGATAGATAGATAGATAGATAGATAGATATACATATACTGTATGTTGAAAGGTCACCCAGATCAATGGATTGAAGATTACAGCTTTATATATATTTATACAATTCAATACAATTTACAATATTACTTATAGTTACTATAGTTAATACTAATAATAAACATATGGGTATAATAAAATAAAATGGACACACTTTAAAAACAACCTGTCTAAATTGAGTCTGGGCTACTATCAAGGTCATTTATTTGTCATTTTACAACACAGGGTTGCACAATAAAATGAAAGTTGTAACCCTTTCATGCTACACACACATAAAACAAGATAGTAAAATATAAAATAAAATAAAATGATATACAGTTATCTATATACATTTACAAGTATACACCCAGGAAATAATTCTGTGGTGCCTTTTTTGAATTTGTGTCTGGGAGAATGTAAGCAGCAGCAACAAGATAGTGTTGATAATATATATGGTCAGCATCTTCACGTTGAGTGCAATAGCTCGATCCGGGGTATTGATGATGGAGCTGGCTCTCTGTAAAGATGTCGGCACAACAGTAGCTCAAAAGACAAAAGTCTGATACATACAGTAAATTTTATTACAAGTATATAGAATAATAATATCATTATATAATTTTAGCTGTAGTAGCCATAGTTGATTGGCTGTCAGTCTTCAAGCGGGCAGACGCCATGGAAAGTGTCCTAAAGAGGTTCAGTTAAGTTCAGTACGTACATCAGTGAAAGGCATTTCAATACATACAATTCTGTATATACAACAATAAGTGAATCCATCACTCTTCTATTTTGTATGTGCTATGCTCTCTAACGGGTTTCACTCTTGGTCTACCCCATTGAGGTTATGCCTCGACACCCTGACACAGACTTTTGCACTCACTGCCCAATCAGGTGGTAGCAACAACTTTATTTCTCCTCTTCCCATTACATGGGAGGTGGAGGGTGAGAAAGCCATGGCCGGTTGTCTCCTCACACCAACCTTCTGGAATTACTACAGTACAGAAAGTTCTTCTTTCACCAAAGCTGCCAGAGTGGTGGCACCAGAGGGCCCTGGAGCCAGGTGGTACAGAGACCTGGAACACCGCTTCATGCTGTGATTACTGAGGGGGAGAAACTGAGCAGCTTAGGTTTTTCAGCCACAAAGGTTCCACTGAAACAAGTCAAGTCAATTTTATTTGTATAGCGTCAAATCATAACAAAAGTTATCTCAAGACGCTTTTCACATAGAGCAGGTCCAGACCATACTCTTTAAAATATTATTTACAGAGACCCAACAGTTCCCACCATGAGCAAGCACTTGGCGACAGTGGCGAGGAAAAACTCCCTTTTAACAGGTAGAAACCTCGAGCAGAACCAGGCTCTGGGTGGGCGGACATCTGCATCGACCCAGTTGGGTTGAAAGGGGAGGAGAGAGGGGGAGAGGAGAGACAGAACAGGAGGACAGACAACAAATCAGACTAATAATAATAACAACTGCAGCAGTGAGTGTGGAGCAGGAACATGGGGGCAGTAGACGGCCGGCAATCACAGATCCAGAATCTACAGCTCCAGAGGCAGAAATACCTGCAGAAAGTGAGAAGGAGAAAAAGCACAAGAACTACTGGGAAGTAGTGGAGTTAGTAACATGTATTAGTGTGATAGGAATGCGTACAGATAGAGAGGGAGAGGAGGAGAGAGAAGCTCAGTGCATCATGGGAAGTCCCCCAGCAGTCTAAGCCTATAACAGCATAACTAAGGGATGGTTCAGGACTCACCTGAGCCAGCCCTAACTATAAGCTTTATCAAAAAGGAACGTTTTTAGCATACTCTTAAATGAGGAGAGGGTGTCTGCCTCCTGAACCCAAATTGGGAGCTGATTCCACAGAAGTGGAGCTTGATAACTAAAGGCTCTGGCTCCCATTCTACTTTTAGAGACTTTAGGTACCACAAGTAACCCTGCATTCTGTGAGTGTAGTGCTCTACTGGGGTAATACGGTACTATCAGCTCTTTAAGATACGATGGTGCCTGACCAATAAGAGCTTTGTAAGTGAGGAGGACGATTTTAAATTCTATTCTAGATTTCACAGGGAGCCAGTGCAGAGAAGCTAATATTGGAGAAATATGTTCTCTTTTGCTAGTTCCTGTCAGTACAGGTGCAGCCGCATTCTGGATCAGCTGGAGAGTCTTTAGAGACTTATCGGGGCAGCCCGATCATAAGGAATTACAATAATCCAACCTAGAAGTAACAAATGCATGAACTAGTTTTTCTGCATCTTTTTGAGACAGGATATGCCTGATTTTTATAATGTTACGTAAGTGGAAGAAGGCAGTCCTTGAAGTCTGTTTTATATGGGTATTAAAGGACATGTCCTGATCAAAGGTTACTCCTAGATTCCTTACAGCGGTGCTAGAGGCCAGGGCAATGCCATCTAGAGTAATTATATCTATACATAGTGCGTCTCGCAGGTGTTTAGGACCCAGAACAATAACTTCAGTTTTGTCTGAGTTTAACAGCAGAAACTTGCAGGTCATCCAGTCTTTTATGTCCTTAATACATGCCTGAAGCTTGGCTAACTTACCAGTTTCATCTTGCTTTATCGATAAGTATAACTGAGTATCATCTGCATAGCAGTGAAAGTTTATGGAGTGTTTCCTAATAATATTGCCTAAAGGAAGCATATACAAGGTAAATAAAAGTGGTCCAAGCACCGAACCTTGTGGAACTCTGTGACAAACTTCCGTGTGCACGGAGGATTCATCATTTACATGAACAAACTGAAATCTATCTGATAAATACGACTGAAACCAGCTTAGTGCGGGTCCTTTGACGCCAATCAAATGCTCCAGTCTCTGTAATAGGATACAGTGGTCAAGGGTATCAAAGCGGCACTAAGATCTAACAAAACAAGTACAGAGACAAATCCAAATTAACCTCCTCCACCCCCAGGGCATATGGAACATTTTGGGTGTACGTTTACGGGTCTGTGCTAGGACAGCGCCATCAGTTTGCTTCCAGCAGGATGCATTGCATCTCTACAGGTCATGCCTTAGGGGTGTTTGTTTTGTAGCTAGCCTATGTCAAATGTCAAGGCAGGACCATTCCAGCTAAAAACCCAAATACACCTGCACATTTAGGGGATTAAGGGTTACCAAAAAAAAACTCCCAATATAGAAATAGAAATAGTAGTTACTGGATGTAACTCCAGTTCATGATTGCAAGCGTAGCCCTCTAACTACAGGCCCAGCTGCCCCTGTTCTAGTCCTGTTGCTAAGTTCAAAAGGGAGATAAACAGCATGGTTGGCCTACCTGCCCTTGAGTTTTATAATGTCTGATTGCTATTTGAATAGGTGTGCAAAGACCTGTCTCAGGGTAGGCAGGCAGAGCCTCGATGAGGCAAACTCATAGACCAGCAGTTACATCCAGTAACTACTATTTCATTCAGCTGTAATGTTGAACACTCATTGTGCCTGTTTTCAGTTCAGAAGTATGTTGTCTGTTGCTAGTCCAAGCTGTTATGCCCAGTTTAGTACAAAACTAGCCTATACAGACACTGCACATAAGGTCAATAGCTCAGTAGCAGTTATCAGGTTACAACTGTTTTTGTGGCTTTCAGGTCTTTTAATAGGCT
This sequence comes from Lateolabrax maculatus, assembly GCA_031216445.1. Classification (NCBI taxonomy): domain Eukaryota; kingdom Metazoa; phylum Chordata; class Actinopteri; order Acropomatiformes; family Lateolabracidae; genus Lateolabrax; species Lateolabrax maculatus. The sequence goes on from CM062196.1 coordinate 26,296,786, forward strand.
TTTAGTGAGGAAGTAACGTGGCATATCACAGCTGAGCTGACAAAAGTACTCTCAGTCACCAGGGAGGGGGTAGTTCAGTTTAAAGAAATATCCATATGTGTACTGAACACCTATAGTGATGTACTGTAAATGAATGTAAGGAGCATATTTTCACTCTGCCCATGAGAAAATGAATGATCCCTTAAGTATTATTGTTAGTTTCTGTCTGAACTGAAACCAACCAGGCCTGTTAGTAGCTGGTATGGCCATAAGGCTCAGTGGTAATTAAATTGCCTAAACCTAAAAAAAAACATTTCATCAGTCCAACCTGTGTTGTGACACAAGCACTTCTTTATTGTGTCAACGCCCTGTGGAGTGAATCTACAACTATTCAAAGACCTGAGTTCAGTGAATGAGATTTAGCAAGATCATTTGAGCTGGCCAACATCATAACCCTGTATCTGTTAAGCAACACTCAAAAGCTGGCCCTTGCAACCATGGGCTGACAAATTATTTGCTCTCCAATTGCAACAGAAACAATATTCACTGCAAGTTTATTGCCAATCTCAAACACAGCCAATCAGAACAGTCTTTTTTCATCATCATCATCATGAAAAGACTGACCTTTATGTTGGGACATTGAGGCTCAAGAGTGTGCAGATTTAGTTGCTAACAACTACTGTGTGTTTACATTAAGGGTAAATTGCCCTGTAATATTACTTTTGTGTGAAGGTTATAATGTTGCAGTAAGTAGTTGTAAGTGCAGAGTAGTGTTGGCAAAATGCTGACAGTGTTGGGACTGACAATGAAACAGAATCACAGAGTACAAAGCAATGCAATATAACTACCACAAAAATAAATGCATATTTTCTAATTCTTTATTTATTTTGGGAAGTTTTACTGTGAGCTAAGCTTGTGTTTGCAGGAAGGCCCTGTTCACACTCACAAACAGTACTGTGCTTTAGAAAAAAACAAGGCTCTGGCTTGCTATGGGCATGTGATAATACTGATGAGAAGATGACGTAGAAAGTGCATGAATCTCTGCTTTTTTATGGACATGAAACAGAATTGGTGACCAGACCCCACAAGGCACTTCAAGGGGCACAGTCTTAAACCTTCTTCAAGTTCACAAAATATATGTACACTCGATGGGCAAACTCCAGTGAAATCTTTGAAGTCCTTAAGTAGTGAGTAAAGCACTTTTCCACTGTTTCACCATGAGTCCTTGTGAATCTGAAGTCTGACAATTGGCCAGAATCTCCTTCCAATACCCGGGCATTAGAACTTGGCATATTACAAATGCAATTCAGAGCAACAAACTCAAGAAAAACATTTTTCTAGATTTTGAGAGGTTACGATCTTGTCCATCATGTCCTCACCAAAATAAGTATGTTCAATATGAAATGTTATGATGTGAAGGTGACAGTATACAAACTGTGATGAAACTGATAGTGGACATTTCAAAATAAGCTGCACTAGCAGGTAAAAGTCTCTGTTTGTTCCAACGATTTTGGCAGGTCTGTGGTCATGTCCTCATGATACATGAAACTTCAGTCTTTTATCTAATTTATCCTTTATCTCTCCTCCTGTTTTTGACTCTCTTTCCCTCCTTCTCTAGTCTGTTGACCTATCCATGTTTATATAACGTCCCTGGCTGCAGTGGACTGCCCCATCTTTTTCCTCTGCACCATGAAGGGGTTACCCATACTGGTGCTGCTGTCCTCGGCAGTGCAGCTTTGCAGCGCCGCTCCAGCTTTACTGCCTGTAACATGCAGTGAGGAGAGTGGTGCTGCAGCGGCACGTCTGGCATTGCATCACATCAATGAGCACCATGACCACGGCTACAAGTTCAGACTGAGTGAGATCCAAAGCAGCAAAGTGAAAAAGGTATGGGTGTGAGCAGTAACTGCACACATTTTCTCTACTAATGGGTCAAATTTTCAGGTTCTGGGACTTGGAATAATTCCATTTATACATTTCCTTTTACTATAGTTAGAGAGAGAAATACATTATTTTAATTGGAGTACATTTATCTGAGAACTAGAGTTATTCTCTCTGTATAACAGCCATGTTTGTTTCAGATCAGTGACTTAATGACCTTAGATATTTCAAAATGTAACCAAAGTTTTTTCTTTCCACTTGTGTTTTTCCTTATTTCTTTCAATCCTACAGTACTTTCCTTACAATTTTTTTCTTCTGTCCTTCCTTTTTTCATGTTTTCTTCATTACAACTGTACTCTTTTTTACTTTTGTCTTTCTTTCTAATTTTCTTCCTTCCTTTTCATCCTTCCTTTCTTACTTTTTTTCTCTCTATTTCTCCCAAAGTGATCCCAAAGCATGAAAATCTCCACAAATGGAAATGTGTAAAGAAGACCAAAACACAACACAACAGTTAAGATAATAATGCTTGTTTCCCTAATTGACTCTCTGATTTTACATGCTCATATTGTATAGTGACATCTAGTGGCCACAGTCATCAAAGCAGCTTAATTAGTTATTTTATACCTGTAAGAACATGATTACATTACTTCAGGTGAGGCAGTCAACCCTAGATGCATTTTCAAAACCTTGACTATCAGTTTATGGTTTATCAGTTCTATCTGTGACACCCACAGTCCTTCACCACAGAAACCCCAGAGTGAAAGGGTTGCTTTTCTCCCTTTTCACTGACTGTCCCCAACATTAACAGTGTCTGCTTCATTGTTAATTTCAGTCCAGTGTTTCAGTTTATCTGATAAGTTATCAATAAGGTTATATAAATAACACAAGCCTGTTCACCCTATTGTGTGTATGTGATGTTTAATTTGTTGTCGTTTTGCCTGGGATGCTGATGTCGATCAGGCGCTCAATCAGGGTTAGTGAAGACAGGTTTGCATCATAATGTCCGTAGCAGGGAGGGCCTGGGTGCTGCTAAGATGTAAAAGGATTGGTAAGATAGTTCTGTAGTAAATGATATTCTGTTAAAATCTGTGCCCCCATCAATCTGTATGTGTGCCCATGGATAAATTGTGATGTCAGCAGTATGATTGTATGATTTTGGTGCTTAGTCTCTGTTAAACTCACCCTGTACTTATCTGGGCAGGTGGTAGCTTCCTGTGAGGCTGCTGTTTTCATTTGTTTTTTGTTCTTTTTGTTTCAGGTTTATTTAGTTTTGTTGAATTTGAACTTTGGTATTTTATTTCTGGTCTGGGCTTTTCTTTTCTTTTTGGATCTTTTGCTCTCATGTCTCTAAAATTCCACCCTGGTTGAGTTTTTGTTTTATAGTCAAGAGGTCTCTAGAGCAGGTCATAACATTGCAAGACTGCGACACCAAACTGACTTATCAGTCAACAAATATCACCATTGGCACCAAACTGTACAAATATTATTATTATTAATAATATTATTTATAACATCACTCCCCAACAATGATGATTATAGTCTTTATCATTTAATTTATTGTTAATAAGACTTTCAGAGGCCCTTTGTAATTTTTGGATAAGGAATAGCTATTTTTACTAGTAAAAGAAAACAAGATACTATATTAGGGTGGCGTAGGGATATTAAAACTTGTGACTGACGCTCTTACTCTCTATTGTTTACAGGTTGACGGAGGCTGTAACATCGAGCAAGAGTTGGACCTTCTGGAGACAAAGTGCCACACTGTCAACCCCAAACACTTTGAGGAATGTGAGATCCGTGGACAGGCAGAACAGGTAAATGCTGAACAAACGTTTGTTTATTTCGGTTCTCCTTTATCAGGCCTGCGCCATTCATCTACAGCCTGAAGGTGGACGTACTGTTGACATCTTTTCTGTACCAGGGATATGAAGTTTACAGTAAAATGTCGTCTGTTTCTGTGTAGATGGTGATGGCCAACTGCACCGTAATGATGACTGTAGAAAATAGTGCCGCCGAGGTCACCAAGTACAAGTGTGACACGCGACAAGGTGGGCTTCTCTTCTCTCATGTATCATATGCTATTGCCAAACAGATTTTTGATATTGGGCAATTACAAAAACCCTTGACCTTGGATGTTTTTTTTTTTGTTTTTTTTTTTTTTTGTTTACATCCAGTACCAATGTTTTTACAGTTATTCACTTTGCATGGCAACTACAGTATGTTTAATTTTAAGGAAAGATACTGGTTATGGTAAATGATCTAGGGTAAAGCTTAGGCAATAAGCATTGTTTCAGTCCTTGTCAGTGCTTACCTTAACTCTGGGGAGGTCTTCAGACGCCAGTCTTTTTCACACCACTGCTGTATTACAGCAGTGTTTTTTCACACTACTGAAGCAACATATAGCAGAGTATATCTAGTCAAAGGAGTTTATCTATTTTGTCTATTGAACTCAAATTTGCTGTATAGCCCTCCTCCTGCAGAAAGAAAGCATGCTTGGAGTGTCTTAAACAGCATCAGATCCTATTCCGCTGCATTTTCTCACTGTGGAACAATGTTGTGGTGGACTGTTGGTCATGATTCAGGCCTACTGAGAATGCTGTATTTGTTGTTGTAAATGACTAAAGTTTATGTAATAAGATGGTGATGAAGTGTTCTAAGTTTAGAGAAACCTTAAAAATGCAAAACTGCTCAACTGTCATGATTTTGATAATTAACCCTCAAAAAAGCACTTGTAATAATAACTCTGTTTGTGTGTGTGTGTGTGTGTAGTAAATACAAATATGGAAATGGTGAAGATGTGCCCTGACTGTCCCACGCTGATCCCACTCAACAGCCCTGAAGGTCTAAAGTCTGTTAATGAAGCTGTGAGGCTATTCAACCAGAATACCACCAACAAGCACTACTACATCCTGCAGGAAGTGGGACGGATACGATCTGGGGTACACAGAATCTCTCTCTTTCACACACACACACACACACACACACACACACACTAACACACAAACACATGCATTTTATGTATGGTTATCACTCAAAAATACCTGAGGGGTCAGGTATTTTTGCAGTAGCACATCTGTATCCCACCCCTTTAAACCCCTGCACCTTACCTTTCTTTTACCAACTTGCTCTCTCTTTCTCCTCCTCTCTCAGTTCATGATGATGGCAGGGATGGGATACTTTGCTGAGTCTGTCCTCGTGGAGACCCGTTGCCCAGTGGGATCCAGAATCATTCCTGAGGCATGCAAACCCCTCTGCCCCGACAGAGCTGTAAGTACAACTGGTACATACAGAGGCTGAGCTTCAACCATACAGACTGGTGAACCAAAATAATACGCTTAAAGGAAAATCCTTAAAGGATTTTTTTCTATATTTTTCTTATTGTCAACAAATCCCTCAAAAAAACAAAATGATCAGGTTTTGTTAGTCTCTCAATACTTTCTGGGTTCCCTACCCTGTATTTTTTTTAAACTGGCCCACAGATATATTGTTACACTTAAAAAAATAATAAAGCTCCACTCCAAACAGCTGGCTACTATAGTTTAAAAAAAACGTCGCTAAAACAGGAGGAAATAGTGACTTTGTTGTGGACTATTTTCAGCACTGGAAAAATCCACATTTGGCGCTCTAGCGAATATTTTGGGCAGCAGGACGGTGTGTGTGTGGGATTGGGTCTAGATAAACTACAGACAACATGGGATTTGTTGATAACAAAAAAAATATACTATCACTATTCCTTTAAAACTACATTGAGTCATTTGACTCAATGTTAATATCACAAATATTGTTTAATGCAGTGTCCACATATATTTAAATAGGTCTGAATACTAACAGCTCACATATTGTTTTTCTGGCAGTTTCTAACCTTGATCCAGGACTGTTATACTGTTCCTGAATAACTCTCCCAATTGGCTGCCAAATGGAAGCTGGGTTTCTGTCACTTAGGTTTTTGTATAATTTGGTACAGGAAGAATGTTAAACTACAAACTTACAGGGTGGTAATCTTCCTAACGACGAGGTAGAAACAATTGACATTAATTAAATCAGAATAAATAAAGAGAACACTGGAAACAGACATCCACTATGACTATAAAGTACTATTCACAGCGTCAACAATAAACATTCACGCTCAAGTTTTCTGTTGCCTTACATGTGCCTGATGTTTTTTTCTGCCTACTACCCTGTTCTATCGTGTTCTCCTGTAACAAATGTAATGAACAACTGAGCAAGATAAAAGTCTGGGTTTCCATTAGATAACGTTATCTAATATCCTGTTAGACAGCTAGTATCCAGGACTGTGATCTGCACAGTCCTGGATCAGAGCTGGGCAGTCTGTCATGTTCAAGGATGGTAACAATATGGCATTGAGTGTGATGTTGAATATTTCAGTAATTTACTGTTGGTTACTCAGTATTCTGCTTGCTCTCATTGTCTCTCTCCCCTCTCTCTCTATAAAGCACCATGCTTTCTGCCGTTCATCTTCTTCCAGTGGAAACATCTCTGTTGAGTGTGAATTCTATCCCCCATCGGTGAGTCACCATTCCAGTCATATATGTTTACCTAATCTCCTACAGCCGATACTATTGATACTACTTCACTACTTGTCATAATTGTTTCTCCAAAACTCCAGTTATTCTTTCTGAGTTTCCTTATGCTGATCATTGTTCATTCATGTGGACCATCATTTGGACATCTGCAGTTATATAGTTATACTGAAATACAGATCAACTAACTCTCTGTTGGCTCTATTTTTAACAGAACACTACTGCCCTTGGCCCTGGTGAGCAGGAGCCTGTATGTAGGCGCCCCCATCCTTCGGGCCATCCTCGTTTTCCTATCCCCCCTCGTCCTGCTGGCCCTCATTCCATACCTAGTGGCCAAGGGCCTCCTCCCCATGCTGGCGGTAAAGAACACGCGCCCCATGCTCACGGTCAAGGGCCTCCTCCCCATGCTGGCGGTAAAGAACACGCGCCCCATGCTCACGGTCAAGGGCCTCCTCCCCATGCTGGCAGTAGAGAACCCCCTCCCCATGCACACGGTCAAGGTCCCCCACCAGGGCAGGACAGGCTGCAACACAGGCACCACCAGCACCTCCACCCGTGCCACGGATTCCTGACCAATTTCGACCCAGCTCTCCACCCCATTTGCCCCTGGCCTCATCCCCAACCCCGCCCAGACCCAAAACCGGGCCCTTCCCAAGTATAACACAAAATGTCAATTTAAAGGAACCATGACTGTTCTGTAAGTCTCTACTGTATGTAATAAATACAACATATTACAAAACATGTAAAATAAACCATAAATAAAACTTTGTGATGCAGACTTCCTCCACTGACCTGCTGTGTGCAGACAACGTGACTCAGCATGGCTCGAGTTTTAATAGCTCATACATGAGGCTCTATTAATATTCTCAGAACACCATTTTCAGAGTATAGAGTGTACCATGGGAGTAATTAGACATTGCCCTTGTTAAATTGTAATTGATGAATTGCTACATCTGAAAAAAAGTACTATAAATTGATTAATTAAAAATGCTTTTAAATGGTACTTGTTATCCCATTTACCTGTGTGACTCATATTTAATCTCACAATTTAGTGTTTCCTGCATTAACGCGTAGTTTGCATGCATTTCATGTTTTTTTCGACCACCTTAAAATTTAATGGCACATAAAACACAGCAGCAGAAGCTCTTCTCTCTGGGTTGGGCATTCAAACTCATTTGAGGAGTCGCATTGACAACACTTCTTTAAATGGTTGCATTAGATGACACTAGAATGGAATAGTAAACTTGAAAAACATTGAACAGAATCAATATTTACATTTAAATATTATTTTTTAATTTATTTAATCTGAATTTAAAGCACCTAAAATTAATTCACCAATGCGGATGGAAAAGCTGTTTATTAAAGGCTGCACTTCATTACTAAAATACTACAGAAAACAAAAGTACAATATCAACACTCAAGAAAGGCATGTATGTATAAAAAATAAAAAATCCAATACTTTTAATTTGAATACATTAACACATTCACCGATCACTGGAATCCATCATGCAGAACATTTTAATAACATTTACTTAAACTACAAATTAGAAGATTAGCACATAAATTAAAATAGCAACAATTACTACAAGTTTATTGAACACAGCAGGTAACAGTTTTGTACAGGGGCTGAGAACATAAAGCGGATGGTGAGGTTTGGATGGTCTCACTTCCCCCGGGAGCTGGAATGAACGCCTTCCTGACACTGGTCATTGAATTCAGCTGCTTCGGCTTCATGCAGAGAAGTAAGCAGAAACTACGGAGGGCTTAATTCGCTGAGGGAACTCTATGAAGAAAAAAAGAGAAAATTCAAAAACATGATTTATTCTAATAATATGATTAATATGTTCCATTTCCATGACAACTTCCAAATTAGAATTACACTAAAAACATTCAACTCAATGGATCTGTTGATTGGAAATCGTCATGATACCCAACATCTGATTTACATTTGTTAACATGCACTGTAGTAACCTGGTTACTGCATCAGTTTCAGTCACACATTGAATTGAATTGAATTGAATTGAATTGAATTGAATTGAATTATCCTTTCACATCTGCACAGTGATACTTGTCCCTGTCTGAAGTTTTGGTCCTGCACATGCTCACAAGGAAAAAAGTAACAAAGTAACAATCTGACGTGGGAAAAATCAGGTTAATGCAGGAAGATGACTGTTAACTGGTTACTGACTGACATACCGAACATTTTACTAGCCTTGCACTACTACTGCTGAGAGACATGACTTTCTCAAGTGAAACCAGTATTTGCTCTTTATGCTCAACATTGTGAAGTTTACAGGCAATGCAGTGCTATAAATGAGCAGTGGTTTTACCTCTGTGAGCAAGATTAGACGACAGACCGTAGAGTGGGATGCTATCCTCTCTCCTCTCAAAGTACTTAGAATCCAGACCGGCACAGTCTCCACTGAGGACAAGAAAACACGTAAGCTTGAAAAACACGGTCAAAATGAAACACGTAACTCAGACACGTTCAAAAGGAAGGCAGACTTTGAGAAAATTAGAAACAAAATTCTTATTTAAAGCTTAAATCTGAAGCATGTCAGCATAAAATGTAAACAGTCAGAGGCTAAGTCTTCTTTACACGGAATGTATTCCACACCAGTAAATACGGTGGAAAGAAAGAATATACAGCAATCTTCACCAAACTCACCTCTGTCTGCTGGCTGGCTGCATTGCAAGGGTGACATCAGCAGCTTCCACAGGAGATACAGCAGGCTTGCCTGTCTGAGGATAAAACTGTGCCTGGAAAAATACACGTATGTGTTTAACTGGTGTCACTGGTAATAGTTGGTGAAAGGTGTAAAATGTGATGTAACATAGCCAGGAGGCATCTCTTACCCTCAGCCCTGTTGTTGTGGATAAAACTGAAGGATTCTCTAAAGATTCAGGAGACTGTGGCTTTCTGTGCAGCTGCTTTTCATTTAGCTGCTTGTTAAGCCAGTTTATAACTGTAGTAAAATAATAACATAATAGAAGATGAGAGTAGTGTTAAAAAAACTTGCAAAACAGGCAAGGTGCTTTGATCTTCATACAGATTGTCCACACATGAACTTGTTACATACTTTATTGCCAACAGTTTCTGGTAAGAGATTTTGCTGCTTTATAATAATATATAATACTTTTTCAAAGTTGTGGCCATCATAAACTAAATTCACAATCTTAAGGCAAACCTAAATGTTTTTTAATACTGACTAAAATATGTCCTTAGCATCAGGCATTAAAAACTGTCAATCAATTATCAAAAGTTGATAATGCTTGGTCCGAAACTAAAGTACAGCACACGTTGCGGTACAGAGAAGTAGAAGTCAGGGAAATGTCCAGCTGATAGTCTTAATGTGACAGCGACTCCACTCCACCTACCTGACTGTGATGTTTGATATTTACTGTGCAGAATGATGTACTGTATGTATTTTCAGGCATTTTGAAACATGTCTGGAGCAGATCTGGACTAACACATTTGGCTTATTTGGTAAATGTAAAAAAAAAAAAAACAACAAAAAAATTGTTTATATATGTTAGGTAGGTATATGAATTGCATTCTCCAGTGGGTCCATTTATCACTGAAATGAGTGAAACAAGCTTACTCACCATTCTCATTTGTTTTTAACACCTCTCTGCTTTCATTTAGCTTCTGTACCGTCGTCTCCAACTGCTCCTTCAGTTTTGAAACCTGTAACATACAAATAATATTGTCATCAAGTTCATATCAAATCATTTCTTATGTATTAATTAGCCAAATCAGCTATCTAGTCTGCAAACTGACATAGCAGTGCACTTTTTCCTGGTGTTGTTTGGTGGCTCATTTTACAAGCTAAGGTGCAGGACCCAACGTGCGTTTAAAGAGACTAGCAGGAAAGCTAATGTGGGTTATTGTTAAAAGTCTGTGTCTCTTGGGTTGTGTAGCAGGCTGTTGTCTAACTGTTACTCAGTCTGACATTACTGCTTTAAAATGAAGCCATTTGATTGGCTGTATGGAGACAAGTTCTCAATCTATCCAAATCTGTTTGTAATAACCTTTGTTTTTTTCCAGTATGTAAACTTATTAAGACCATAGCGTATCCCCTTATTGTAAGGTATGAATAGGTAAAAAAAATCCATTACGATAACTGGATGTTGGACTGATTAATTGTTACCTATTGGACTGTACTGTTTAGAAAGGCTGCAGGTCTTTCACAATAAACTGGCTAACAGTCCTGTGGGAGCTCTGTCCTCTGCTGCCGATGTGAACAGACTGACTCCTGGACAGGTGCTGGTAGAAGAGAAGCTGGTTGGTCTCAGCCTCGGAGTCTATAAGAATTTAATTAATTTTAAGATATATAGCTAGTTAGGCATAATTATTACATACCTTTAGCATTCGTTTTTTGTTCATCCATTACAGTTATCTATTAATGAGCTCCGTATGGCTGTGTAAAGCATACTGGCTGTGGAATAAGAGGGCACAGGGGAGTTTAGTGCCAGCAGACTGGTCAAAGTTAATGTTCTGCTTGTTCAGCAGGCAGTTGATAAACTGCTCATACTGTTTCTGTGACTGGCAGATCAATGACAAGAATTACATCTTCTCATTTATCAGCCACCAATATACTTGCATCTGTTATATTTTGATTTAAAAAAGGACTTACAGTATATGATTGAATTCATTATCGAAAGGGTCAATAATTTATTTGGGCTTGATTCATTTGACAATTAGCCAACTAATTCTGAAACTGTAAAATGTCTTTTCAGTGTTGCCTCTTGGTCAACTGTTATTTGGTATGAAAACAAAGGCCTTTCTCTGTACAGAGTGTGTCAAGTCCAAACTCATTCTTCCCCTGTAGTGTTGCTGGGTGCCGTTGGGGCTGCAACGACAGGTCCCATTCACAACGAATAGCAGCATATCAAAGTCCCAGCGTTTGAGTCTGTATGTGTGATTGGCCTCTAAGAACAGGCGGACTTTTGTATGTTTTACTTGTAACTGGGACAACTGTGTTCTCAACTGTGCACAGCTTAGCTGGGCTCGGGTCATTATACTTAAACACACCTTATACCTGTTACCCTCACTGTAATGTACATTTACAATAAAACTAAATCTAATAAACACCACACTGTTTTTTTCATTGTTTGTGTGGTGAGATCTGTACATATAAGGGAAAAACCTACAGAGGTAGTGCTGCTTTACAGTGAAATTAAGAAAGGCTTAAAAACCGTTGAAAGCAGTGTGTGGGTGCAGTTTCCATGATCTGAAGACATACCTGCTCATCCTTGGTGATGAGCTGCTGCTGAGCACTCTGTAGATCCTTTACAACATTCTGAAGTTTTTCTGATGTGTCCTGGAGGACCTTCTCCTGAGACACAGTCACAGTGTTTTTGACTTTTATTTTTCCAACTAAGCCTCGGACCTCTCCCTGCAGCTTCTTAATGATACCATTAGCCTGGATAAACAATGAAATAAAAAGAAAGGTAAGAAACTGGACTAGACCATATTAATACTTAAGGTGCAGTTATATACTCAGTTGCCAGTTTATTAAGTACACCAACAGGTGTTTCTATTATTCTGTCCAGCCCACTTAAAGAAATGAGGGTGGGTTAAATAAACTAACCTCTCTCTACAATGCAATATAGAGCAATACTGTTCGACACCACAAACTACATCCTCGAAAATGATTACACAGTTAAAACAGTTTTAAGAGTTTAACACAGTTTGTTAAAAGTTAAAACGTGAATAAAAAAAACATAAAAAAAAGTTTATATGGACACAAGGAGATGGGTAATGATGGGTTACAGCCAACGGTCACTCAGTGACTAATAAAAACTGATGTAACTCCTTAACTTTAAAATTAAAAGAATCATTGAAAATTAGAAAGGAAATGGGGTTCCACCAAACTGGAGCAATCTCAATTTGTTTGGCAACTTAGTCTTAGAACATACAGGAAGGCCCTCCGTAATGCCAGAGGAGCCTATTACTCCTCACTAATAGAGGAACATAAGAACAACCCCAGGTTTCTTTTCAGCACTGTAGCCAGGCTGACACAGAGTCAGAGCTCTGTTGAGCCATGTATTCCCAGAGCTCTCAGTAGTAATAACTTCATTAGCTTCTTTGATGATAAAATTCTAACTATTAGAGAAAAAATTCATCATCCTGTGCCCTGTCTCTGTACTTATTTTGTTAAATCTTAGCGCCGCTTTCGATACCATTGACCATCAGATCCTATTACAGAGACTGGAGAATTTGATTGGCATCAAAGGACCCGCACTAAACTGGTTTAAGTCCTATTTATCAGATAGATTTCAGTTTGTACATGTAAATGATGAATCCTCTGTGCACACGGAAGTTAGTCACGGAGTTCCACAAGGTTCGGTGCTTGGACCAATCTTATTCACCTTATATATGCTTCCTTTAGGCAATATTATTAGGAAACACTCCATAAATTTTCACTGCTATGCAGATGATACTAAACTATATTAAATCGATAAAGCCAGATGAAACCGATAAGTTTGCCAAACTTCAGGCATGAATTAAGGACATAAAAGACTGGATGACCTGCAATTTTATGCCGTTAAACTCAGACAAAACTGAAGTTATTGTTCTTGGCTCTTAATACCTGTGAGACACATTATCTATAGATATAGTTACTCTACATGGCATTGCCCTGGCCTCCAGCACCACTGTAAGGAATCTAGGAGTAATCTTTGATCAGGACATGTCCTTTAATACCCATATAAAACAGACTTCAAGGACTGCCTTCTTCCACTTATGTAACATTATAAAAATCAGGTATATCCTGTCTCAAAAAGATGCAGAAAAACTAGTTCATGTTTTTGTTTGTTACTTCTAGGTTGGATTATTGTAATTCTTTATTATCGGGCTGCCCCGATAAGTCTCTAAAGACTCTCCAGTTGATCCAGAATGCGGCTGCATGTGTACTGACAGGAACTAGCAAAAGAGAACATATTTCTCCAATATTAGCTTCTCTGCACTGGCTCCCTGTGAAATCTAGAATAGAATTTAAAATCCTCCTCCTCACTTACAAAGCTCTTATTGGTCAGGGACCATCATATCTTAAAGAGCTGATAGTACTGTATTACCCCACTAGAGCACTACGCTCACAGAATGCAGGGTTACTTGTGGTACCTAAAGTCTCTAAAAGTAGAATGGGAGCCAGAGCCTTTAGTTATCAAGCTCCTCTGCTGTGGAATCAGCTCCCAATTTGGGTTCGGGAGGCAGACAATCTCTCTTCGTTTAAGAGTATGCTAAAAACGTTCCATTTTGATAAAGCTTATAGTTGGGGCTGGCTCAGGTGAGTCCTGAACCATCCCTTAGTTATGCTGTTATAGGCTTAGACTGCCTGGGGATTTCCCATGATGCACTGAGCTCCTTCCTCCTACACATTCCTCTCCCTCTCCATCTGTACGCATTCTTATCCCACTAATACATGTTACTAACTCCACCTTTTCCCGGTAGTTTTTGTGCTTTTTCTCTTTCTCACTTTCTGCAGGTATTTCTGCCTCTGGAGCTGTGGAGTGTGTGACTTCAGGCCATCTACTGCCCCCATGTTCCTGCTCCACACTCTGCTATAGTTATTATTATTATTATTATTATTATTATTATTATTATTATTATTATTATTATTATTAGTCTGATTTGTTGTCTGTCCCCCTCTCTCCTCCCCTTTCAACCCAACTCGGTCGATGCAGATGGCCGCCCACCCAGAACCCTAGTTTTGCTCGAGGTTTCTAACTATTAAAAAGGAGTTTTTCCTCGCCAAGTGTTTGCTCATGGTGGGAACTGTTGGGTCTCTGTAAGTAATATTTTAAAGAGTATGGTCTAGACCTACTCTATGTGAAAAGCATCTTGAGAAAACTTTTGTTATGATTAGGCGCTGTACAAATAAAACTGACTTGACTAGTGTGACCTGATGCTTACATTTTAAGTTACTCATTTATGTGTTTGGTTTTGGGGTTAAACTATACCAGCTTCACAAACCTTTATCAGCTCCTCAGACAGTGACTTCACAGTTGCTTCAAGTCTTCTAAACTGAAGTTCTTTACTTTCAGCATTTTCTTCCACTGACTCCTAGAAAACCAAAAAACATACAGGTTTAAAATAAAGAAACAGAATTAGACGGAGAACCTACTTAAATAACAAATACTATGTTATTCTACATTCCTTACTGTTGACAAATCCTTTTAGTAGAACAAAACCAACAACGTGTAAGTGTGTTTCTCCAAGCCCATCAAAACACACTGTTGCCTTTAAAACAAACAGCTCATTTCACACCTGACTACTGCATATAGTAGCTTGGTTGGGGACTTTTTTCAGCAGCGAATGCATCCACCTTTAGTGCTCTAGTGATTATTTTGGGCAGAAGGACGGTGTGTGTGGGATTGAGTCAAACTAAACTACAATGTGTGTGTTGATGACAACGAAGGAACATGTCACCTCGGCACAGAGGAATGAGATATGAATAAGAAATTCTTGTGACAACTAATCAGACTGCTGAGCATCATGGATAATGATGCCCCACAATGTGCTGGGCACGCACAGGAGCAGCTTCAGCAGCAGACTGTTGCCTCCACAGATCGCCACAGGCGATCCTCTCTCCCTGTGGCGATCCAACTCCACAACTCCTTTACCTCAGGCAGTGGCATGAGGAGCTGAGGTTGCTATAGCCTCCATCTCTGCTCTGTTTGTTTAAATCGCCCTCTTTCTCTTTGGATTACAATCATTAGAACTCTCTTATTACACATTATGTGCCATAATGTGTAATAAGTAATGGGACATTACATGCAGTATCATGGACATAAACATTAAACATTTCAGATTAACCATATTTACTTACCTGTACTTCGATTTGATATTGTACATGTTAATGATCCTTACCATTAACCTGTTTATTTTAGGCATTGTGTATATTTTGGATTTGCACCTTATTGATATTTTATATTTCCACTATTTCCTACTTTGTACTGCAATGGCATAACTATTTCTCGCAGGATAATATATATTATCTTGTGACTGCTGTTGTTTATTCCCCATTATAGCTTTTCAGGTGATTTAAAAAACAAACAAACAAAAAAAAACCTACTTTCTGCTGCTGAGTGGCTACCAGCACCTCTTTTGTGCGGCGCATGAGCTGATCCTTATCTTTGATCTCCTGTTCCAGAACAGCCACTCTCATCTGCAGTTGGCTCACCAAACGCTCCTTCTCATGGACCTCTGTGTCCAGAGTGCTGTTCTCTCTCCTTAGAGACAGGACCTGCTGTTTCGAACGCTGGCACTCCTACACACATAAGAGCACGAAAATAATCCCACAACAGATGTAGAATAATATAATAATAATCAGTATCATCTATATAGGTGGGCCAGATAGGTGTGTCTATGTGCATGTCTACAACAAAGTAAGGGAGTAGAGGTGAGCCATAGAGAGCAATATGTGGTGTGTATTTCTGCTTGACAGATGGAGATGGTCGGGAGGACTGTTATTCTCTGATTTTGCAATTTGAGTGGGTGTGTAATCAGATAATCTGTGAAATTTCTACCTATGTGCCAGGATTTTAAAGCAGCTACAACAGACATCTTTATAATAACAATCAAATGACAATGTAAAACGAATGTGTGTAAGGGATTGCTCATATTGATGAACCTACAGAGAATTATCAAGTGAATCAGCTGCTCCCTCGGCTTTACGGAGTTTAAAAGCAAGTTTCACCTCCCGGCTGCAATTTACCGTTTTGTTTCACGTTCACTGCTCTCATAACATTGTTTTTGGCCGCAGCAGGAAGCCATTTACTGCAAAAAAAAAAAACTCTAAAAGCCAACTGTAGACAATATGCTCAGCATACAGAGACAGATGGACATAGTTAGAAACTAGATGGTGAACATAGTGAAGGATAATAGCAGCATTATAAGAGCCACATATTTCCCTCAGCAGTTGGTAAAGACCAAAAACTGAGCATAAAGAGAGCAAACACTGGACTCATATTCACCAGGTGGCCAGACACACATCTCCAAATGTATGATAATGTTTCACCGTTACTGCTGGATGTGTCAATTCAAAATAGCTTGCCAACAAATTCACCATATCAACTTGAAAGCTGATATGACAGTGTTAGTTTTCACAACCTCCACTGGCCTCAAGTGGCCAAAATAAATAAATAAATAAAAAGGAAAGAAAAATCCGCTATTGCAGTTTTAAAACTCCAGTATTCTGGGCCCAGTCAGTCCTCATCCAGCCTCCTCATCCACTAACCTCCTCTGCACCCACTAGTTTAATCTTCAGGTCTCTGATGACAGACTCGTTCTTGTATTTCCTCTCGGTCAGCTCTCTGCAGGAGGCCTCCAGCTCCGTCAGCCTGCTCTGAAGTTGCTGGCTACTCTTTTTATGAGCACTCTCCAGTTCCTGACGTAGCTGCTCAGTCTGCTGTTGAAGCCTGTTCTGTAACTGAAAGACAACATAAAGACATCTGCAACATAATCCACCTCTTTACTGTTGATGGATATGCTTTGTACGTTCCAAACGATGACTGCTTTTTCAATAAATCAGAAAATACACTTAATTTGGGAGAGCTTCAGAGCCAGGAGAAAGCAAGAACACGACACAAAGACAGTTTATCTCTGTTGTGGAGAAACAACATAGCTGCTAATGTAAGCCTTTTTTCATCCCTTTTTTTTTTTGATTTTTTATATTTATTTTTATAATTGAATGTCTTCAATAAAAAATGCATTAGAACCATAGACCAGTGCAGATTAGGAATCTTACCTCTATTGTCTTTTCTCTTTCTGATTGTAACTCCTGAGAATGACGGCTGGACAGAGAGCCGGTCTGACTCGTCCACTCTGAACGCAGTTTGTCCAGTTCTTTAGTCTTCTCAGACAGAGTCTAGGAAATTCGGTTTGTATACATCATTAAGGTTAATGTGGTTACAGCAGCCTGCATTTAACTGTAAATGAGTATGGGTGATTGTTGCAGTATCATCTTTATAAATCCTTTTCCTTCAGTTCATTAAATCCCTGCAGTATGAAGATTGCTTGGAACTTAACTAATTGAAAAAGATGTAATATCTATTTCATACAAGACAATTCATGAAGCCACATCTCCTCCTGTAGGCCACATTAAGCAGCAATGGGAAGAGGAACTTGCCTCACAAACATCAGAAATGTCTTGGCATGTGTTGGTCTGGTTCACTCCTCACCATTGTGCATCAGGCAAGGACCTCACAGGCTCCACCTGACCAGCAAACGTATGTGGCAGTTATTGATCCTAACCTCCTGACAAAGGGACCACCATATTCAGGGCTCTATTTTCAAAATTGGACAAATCTACATTGATGAGTTTCTTATTTTTTTTATTTCTACTTTTTCCTTCATCTTTTGATGTTATGTACGCATGTGTGGGACGTCTGTGGGCTGGGGTAGATATGGATTGGTTGTTTCCTGATTTATGTTATGACCTTTTTATAAAAATATTTAAATAATGAAATCCTTGCAGGCACCTGAAGGCAGCAGGACAGATATATTGGTACATTTGCAGCTTCAGACCATGATTGGCTAATCTGTTTCAAAGCTGTGAGATCAGTGCAGTGGTCAGATCTATGTTCGCTCATAACGCTGGTGCACCTACAATCGCCCAAACAATCCATGCACTCAAAACCTACCACGTTGCTCTGGTAATTGCCCTAATTTACTCACGCAAGTAATTTACTCACGCAAGTGAGTAAATTAGGGTCTGAACACCTAGTCCAATGACAAAGCACACCTGTTGAGCATAACTCAGCTGCCTGGACAGATCATCTTCAGTCTTCTTAAGCTTCGTCTCTAGGGCATGCTTCTCTGCCTGAAATATTGAGGAAAAACAGATTCTAGGTTTGGATTAAAGTCTCCCTTTTCAGAACTGAACAAGACGAACCTCAGTTTGATCAGGTATTCACTTGGGTTTTAAAATTCAAAGCTCTATTCAAAAGGCCACACAGTACTACAATGATGAAGTATGCTGAATGAGCCAACCTTCAGAGATGAAAGACACACTGCCAGATAGTCTTTAACCTCTTTGTCAGTGCCTTGAGCAAGCCGCAAAGACAAGTGGTTCAGGTGTTTGAAAGCGTTTGTCTCTACCACGCTGAAGTTGGCAGGGCCTTCGAGCACTGGAGACTGACATAACAAGTGCAGCAGAAACCTGTGGGAAAAAAAGAGAATAAACAGTCATTTTGTGTTTGATGTTTTACTGGAGCACATTATACTTAAAGGGGTCTCTGATAGTTTGTCCACCCCACAGAGTAATCTTCAGCAACTAATCTGAACATTATTTGCAATTACGTCTTTATTTCAGAAGATGAAAATTGGAATTATTAGGACTGATATAAATCAATACATAATGTAAAGCTGTATTTGTTTAGTTGAACAGTGTGATGTGGTAATGTGCACTTCTTCGTACCTTGGATTGTTGGACTCTTGTTCAGAATAGCATAGATTAAGCAGGTCAATAAACTTCTGAGGAAATGATGCAAAGTCGATCAGTAGCCCCTGCTGGACTTTCAAACTACTCAAGCAATGACATAGACAGAAAAATCAGTAAGTGTTAAAGAAAGCTTGTTCATGTCAGCATAAACCTAAACACTAAGCAATGTAATGTATTCTGTTCTACCAATACTTACCTTTGGAAATCTTCTTCTGATATAGAGAGGTTGAAGAGAAAATATGGATCTATATCATCTGTTAGTTTTACTAGAAGATCCTAATATAAACAAGAACAACAGAAGGTTAGTCACCAAGAGGACAGCTTATCTTTATACAATGACGGTGACTACTATAATAATACCAAAATAATACCAATAAATACTTATAATAATAATAATACTACTACTACTACTACTACTACTACTACTACTAATAATAATAATAATAATAATAATAGTGCCAAACTCATCCTCACCCTTTTGTGTACCGGACTTGTTGTCAACTGAAGCTCAATAGTGACACGGATATTTGCTTTCCTGTAAAATGAAACAGTTAAAACTGGTAAATAACAATCTGACTTCAAACACTTTGTGATATGTTCTCTTAGCAAGTAAAAATATATTATTAGCACAATAATTTCAAACTGTACAAGTGTTTTTTCTGGCACTCAAGCCTTTGTGAAGATGCAAGCTGGAGGCTATGGATGCATTATTTACACACACGAGCAGCTGATTGCACTTGAGCTGGTGCCCAACTCTGTCTGCTTCCTCTGCAGGTGGCTGTTGAGAAGAAAATGGTGCCTAAACAGAGGCCTGTACAGGGCCTCTGTTTAGGGACACACTGGTCGGATGGGGGCCCACACTGGACCGGCTCTGAGAGCCACCTATGAACTATGTGGTCTTGGACAGTTGGGATTGTGTCCACTTGTACTTATTTACTTAAGTATGCAAGGTTCATATGCTGCACATGCATCACCACACCTTACAGTGTTTATTTGGTGCATTGTTGTTGTTGCTGTTGGCCATACATTCCTCTGTATGTTTCATTGCACAGTGGTACACTGTTTTTCCTCATTGCCATTCAGTCTGAGAGGCTGAGGTTAAGTCAGCAGCTGCACTGCAGGGTAACATTAAATGGTTGTCAGTCATTACAAGCTTTATTGTCACAGCAGATGACAACAACAGTGACAACATGTCTCCATGTAGCTGCCATCAATAAACACATACGAATAGCTGAACATGGTTAGGGACAGAAAGCACAAGAGCAGACCAATGGACACTATACTTCATGTGAACGCAACTGACTCGCAAAAATGAACACACTCTCAAATCCAGGGCCCCTTTCCTCCCACCCTGCACCACAGAGCCCGCCTGTCACAGCTGGCGAACTGTTATCTCACATTTCGCAGCAGCTTTTGATGTATTATGGTGTTAAAACGCCACAACGTCCATGCTGATTATTAACGGACATTTTTACCACCAAATTTTTTTTTTCTGGAAATTATGGCGAGGTAGTTAGCTGATTAAATGCGTGTATCTATTAGACGAAACTTGGAAAATAACGAAAAACGTTGAATGAACACGGTTGGTCATGTACACACATGCCTGGTGCAGGTTATTCTGCAACGTTACATTAACATGAATTCCTCTTTCGTCTCTAGCACTGATATAAACCACTGACACTAGCATGAACACGTCGGAAATCTCTCTCGGCCCTTATCTCCAGCTGGATGTGTAGGCTAGCTCCGCTAGCTCGCTCTCTCATTAGTTTGCTCTTACCTTTCCTCACAGTCCCTGCACCTCACGCTCACTTGTAACACTTTGCTGAAGAGTTCCTCCATCTTTCTTAACAAAGTCTTTCACCGGTTCACTTCAAAGGCACGAATATGCGGTTAAAGCTGAGAGGCGCTGGCTTCCGTCACTCGGTCCTTGACATCCTCATTGTTATTCCCTCACTGGGTGTTTTGGATTTGGCGCTTTTCAGCCGCCAACTGAGTCGCCCTGGAAACGGAACACGAACTGTCTCCTGCTTCCTGACGTTTAACGGCGGTCGGTCAACATGGCGCACCATACCGCCACCTGCTGACTGGGAGTGGAGGACCACAGGAGAGGGTCACATGGATAGGCCCTCATCACAGCAGCACGAACGTTTAAATAGCACAAAAAGCAGAATAGCAGAAACATGTTTTCCCATAATCATTTCTCATTTTCAATATGTGGCTCTCCTTGTCCATTCCAGATACCTGAAGCCCGGCCGACCTCCATGAAGAACATGCATGTGAAGGTAGCTCGGCAGAGATGGAGGTTGGAACCACAGGCAGCAGACTGCAGCTTAGGGTTTGGCCTGTCCGACACCATGGATGGAAAACTCTGCATCAGAGAAAATATCTCTGTTGTAAGGGAAAATTCCTGTGGACCTGAATCCAGAAGAGCTATTCTGTGGTGTCATTGCTGACATGAAAGCCTCATTCACACATCCAGGGTTGTGGTGTATGCTGGCTGTTTGGCCTTGGTTAGATCTCATCCAACCACCAGGAGCTCTGATGTAATAGGTCTTAAATGTACCATAGACACTCTTGTCCAGAGGCTGCAGGCGATGAGACCTGTGGGGTGGAATTGCGAGCATAACAATACCCTTTCTTTCTGCTTAATCCAATGCCCTCAGTGAAACGTGGGCCTCATGGTTATCAAGGATTAGCAGCATGGGATGGTCAGAGGAGCAGTTAGTGTGCTGAAGCAGATATTCAAAGAACTCAGCAAAGGTGTCTTTGTTGATCTAGACCTTTGATCAAGACAGATCTGGTGGAGGCACCAAGTGATCCTGGAGTGATCTTGTAATGTCTTTGTAGATAACTCTTGGGAAGATAAACATGGGAGGGGCTTCATTTTAAGTAGCATTGACTGCACAGACCACAGTCACAGCTCTCTTCTTTCAGCAGAGGTGATGGTGATGTAATGTGTTTTCACTAATTGCTTTGTCACTGTTGTGACATGCCAGTCTGTTGTAAATGTACTTAACTGTTGTATGTAGTTGTTATTAATAGTTATTAATGTAGTTGTAGCGTGGTACAGATTGAAGTTGCCCTCCACTACACATTTAATTTGAAAAGTCTGAAATATGTATTTTATTATCACAGTTCGCCACACACATCTTCTGAACATATTCACGCGAGACTCCCCATGTCCCTGAACACACAGTGTAGCAAACGCGCCCTCTGCTGGTCGGCGTTAGACACTGCATACTGCTAGATAACCACATTTCTCAAACAATAAACTAACCTTTCCTGATCAGAAAACACACAGACAATTTTCACCACACTCTGAACATGAGCTGTACTAAATGCAAGTAATGTTAAACATTACTGTTAATGTTTCCCTATGTGCTTCTCGCCATCACAGCCAGATAGTGATGATGGGTGCTTTTATTGTCACATGATAACAAATGTGCACACTCCCCTGTGTGTGTGTGTGTGTGTGTGTACCTAGTGAAGGGTGTGCTTACTGGCTCCCACACAGTTTATCAATACCATCAATGATGAAACGCCAGACTCACAGAGCTGTTCAAGGCTCAAGGCTCATTTATTTATCCACTTACACCCTTTACAGGCATTAATTACATATTATCTGTCTTACATTGTAATAAACTTTGCCCTGCAATAATGCAAAGAGTTTGAGTTAAATCTCTGAATGGTCATGACTCGTCAGAAGAAGATAAAATGAAGGAGAGAAGCCTGGATCCTTCAGTGCAAACCTCCAGTGCTTGTGACCATCCATGGAGAGCAGGAAACGATGGAGCAACATACTGTCTGATCAAGCTGTTAACTCATCCAATCACACAGGCCACCAAAGAGACTGTCAACAGACTCTTATTTCACTGGCTGCATAGTGAATGGAAACAGAAAAAGTAGGCTACATGATACAGAACACAACATAACATTCAGACCTGACAACACACAAAGTGGCAAGCTAGATAGTGTGCAGGAAAATGTTTATGTGTTGCCTGGCAACAGTCCAGTTGTGGAACTATTTGTGTCTGTTAATATCAATGGTGCTTGTAGAACTGTTGTATAAAAGCTATGTCACAGGAGAGGGAGAGATGCTGTACTGAATATCAGCAACACTCGCTCTCCTGTAATAGTGCTTAATTTTACAACACAAGGTTGCAAAACGAAATCAAAGTTGTAGCCCCTTCATGCTACACAAATAGAAAACATAAACTGTATACAGAATTACATTTAGAATTAACAGCATCAAATATAAAATAAAAACTATATAGTTATTTACATACATAATATATACATATAGCCCACATGTAAACACCCAAGTCAAGTCAAGTCAGTTTTATTTGTATAGTGCCAAGGGGAGGAGAGAGGGGGAGAGGGGAGACAGAGCAGGAGGACAGACAACATAATAATATTAAGTAGTATTTCCTCGACATAGCTTTCGTGGGAAATAAATTGGATGTGTCCAAGCAGTTCTGTAGCATTGGATACGTCTGTGCTCTCATCTAGGTGTACAGCAAAATATTCACTTGCTCTCAGTTGCTTCAAAAGCTGAGTCCTGTTGCCAATCCGTCTCCTCACAGAATTCTTTGAGAGCGGTGCAGCATTTTGCTGGCAGCATGCTTACCCAGCAATTCCCTTACAATATCTTTGAAAGCTGGTAGAATTAAATCTTCTCCTATTGTGTGTGATGTGGTATTAGGCCAAAAAGGACTTCTTTAGTTTGCGTTCAGGAACACTAGCTTGCTGCTGGATAAATGAAGGCGACTGCATAGCTATAGGTGCTCTTCTTTTCGTTTGAAGAGTCTGTTGATTTGTCGGCTTCTGTGGGGTGCATTTGTTTCAGGTGTTGTTCAAGTTAAGATGTCTTTAAAGACTGGTTGGCGAGGGTTTCAAGGAAGAGAACACATCTGGGGACATAACAGCCATACTTACTGTGGTAAAACCATACTTTGTGCATGCTTGCTCATACCAACAAGTTTTAGTTTAGCAGGAGTTCGGTGGTTGTGGATCTTTTGCATCTGAGTTATTATCTCCGGTCTAGTCCTCTGGTCTATTTCTTTTTCTCAAATCTTTCCATCTTCCTTCAGTTTTCATGGGCACAGCAACTTCCCGATGGTTTAGCTCAAAGTAGTCATTTGAAATGTAATATCACTTATATACTTTATAAATAGGAATTGAGGAATATGCGATTCTGCTTGGCTCGAGGAGCGCGCATTATTTTTAGCTCCCCACACCTGCCATCCTGTAGCTATTCACTAGATGCCCTCTTACCTTCCCTTCTTCCCCCATCACATGACAGAATGATACCTGTGTTTCATCTATAGTCTCTGATTTGAGAGAATTTATTTATTTATTATTTTTATGAAGGCACAGCAGCAGCAAATTATTTCAATCCCTAGACACAGCAGACAGCTGTTGTTTAAATCCCTGAGTTAGTTTCCAGTTTGCTGGTAGCAAAGACAGTTCACCAAAGCCAGGCAGCCTCTGACCTGTGTCACTTTATTAAGATCAGAGCTCAAAATACCCATATTTCACACTATAACAGAGGAGCAGTTATCAATACACAGGGTTGAATCCAGACAAGGCCACCTTTAGAGTGACTTTAGCTCTGCATGGAAAAACCCAACCCACGCATTCCTTCGGACTGGTGGGCGTAGCCTGGATGTCAACACAGAGGGCTCTGGCAAAAAGATGCAGGGTCGCCTGGCAAAAAAAACAGAAGGTGGATCAACCTTTTCCAGACGTAGCATCATCCAGCAAGGCCCTGCATTGGCCAATCAAATACATGCAAGCACGTTTTCATAGTAGACTGTAACAAAAACACTGTATTTCTATTGTTTACCTAATGATTGTTGTGTCAAAAAATAAAAAAATTGCATCTGTCATAACTTTTCAGAGCTGTAAAATCCTGTCTCATAGTATTATATACACAGCACAGTGCTGTGTTTTGGCTAATGGACCTTCAAACTCATGGATCTCTTACTGAAATAGGCCCTGCTGGATCGTACTTCATGTCTTACCTGTACCTGAAACAACATGCCCGCACCAATGCAGCCCTTTGCGTTGTTTGAATGCAGGGCTGTTTTCTGTCTGATCGCAGGCAAAGATCACATACAAGCCTATACGGTCATCATGATAGGAACATATGAATGAAATGAACAAACAGAGCTGTTAGCTGAGTTGTGGTATAGCTTGTTTATTTATGGTATATTTTTGCATAGGGAAACATAGTCATTTCCAGTATGAATTCATCAGCATTTGCTGATAGCAATGGCTAAATATGGTTATAATGACATATTATCAAAGATGTTAATATCCCCCACAGCAGATGAATAACATTAGGCCAGAAACACTGGTTCAGACATCTCACACTATGATACATTCAAACAGGGACAGAAAGTCCAACCTTTAACAGACAACTGTGCGTCCATGACTTCAGTTTGGATGGCCATGAAAAGACATAACTATGCCACAGTGTTGACATAATTTCCCGTCCCTGTCTAAATGCAGTCTTAGAGGAACAGTTTACATCATGCAAATCAAGGTTGATTATTGATGTTTACTTCAGCTGAAAAACATCCAAAGGAAAAAGTACTTAAAGCTCTTATTAAAGCTGCTACGAACTACATCCAGTCAAGAGCAGCAGCCCTTTCCACAGTGAACATCTTAGAGCAGGGTTAATGTCAGCGCTCCAGCTCTCAAGGTGGAACATATTAGGACATTTTCTATACTGGGACAACAAGTCATGCATTCTTGTGTGTTTCTGATTGGCTATCAATTAAAATATATATGTATATTAGGACAAGTTGATTAGTCAGCGTTCATGGGAAAGTTGTGGTATAGTCCTTTGTTAGACTATGAGTAATCATAGCAATAGTACTTTGTTCTATAGAAGTGACCATGGTATGATATTGCAGTCTGAGGTGTTCCAATATAGAAAATAATAGACCCAGGACGGGTTGCTTCACCTACACCTTGTCTACTGTTTTCAGTAATTGGATGACTTTATCATGTGTCAGATTACTAAAGATGTAGTGTTGTTAGCTAAATAAACTCGATAATGTCCTGATGTACAATTATTGTGAAAAGGACTGTGGTCTGTTTGGACTGTAGTCATGCAATAACTGATGAAAGCTGATCATGCCTATGCTCTCTCTGATGTAAGGGATATATATCTGGAAGCAAGCAAAGCAGTCCTTTACTATAATATCTGAAAAGTTATGAGAAAAAAATCCTTAAAATATGAGACTGCATTCAAATGTTCTCTGAGAAACAACTCTTTCATTCATTACAAACAGTGTGCAGAAGCAATGTACCCGCAAGGTACAGAAGGGAATCAATATGGCATCACTGTCACAGGAGAACTTGTAGATCTACAAAATTTGATTTTCAGTAACGAAGGAAGGTTTTCCAACTGCTGTGAGTCTGAATTACAGAAAATGGTTTTGAAGGGCCATTAAAAATAAAAAAGCAAACTTGCAATTCAAGTAAGAAACAGCAGAAAGAAACAAATATTGGAGTTACAGGCAACAGCAGCAGTAGGTTGTGAATAACAGTTTATAGAAAAGAGCCCTCTATGAAAACATCCCCCAAAAACCTTCCCAAAACATAATCATTAGATATCCAACAGTCCCTTTGTTCCTCACACAGCATTCAGCTAAAGAGCAGCTGTTATGCTCACCAGCAGCAGTATGACTGTTCAGTTATGACTGCTTACAACACTCAACATTACCTGACAATCACAATCAAAAAGAAGTTATGATTCTGATAAGAGTGCATTTTAAACAGAGTTGTCCAGAAATATTGTTTGGTTATTCTCTAACAGTGCTAACAGTGGTCAGAACAGCACTTGGTTTGTACCACAGAGTTAAGAAAAATCTGGAGGGAACACCAGAATCTATCTCAATAATCTTAGTCAACATGTAGTCAACACATTTCAAAGATATTTGAAACTGAAAGTACTTTTATAGAGACTGACCCTTCCTAAAACAAATGTTTCCACAAAAGAGTTTTGATTTTACAAACTGCCAGCAGGGTAAGAAAATCAGTCAGTTTAGCTTCAAACAAGTTCAAATCTGTGAACACCTCCAAGTCAACGATGGAACTATCAGGTGGATTCAGTGGTTCCTTTATTAAGACTGGGGATACTGACATCTGTGTGGCAGTAAAACTAAACCATACAACACTCTAAGTAGTTCCCAACTAGTATGGGTGAAATTAGGTGTATAAGTGCTAATTAATGCATAGTTGACCAACAGTTCCTGAATAAATCAAGGATTGTAAAGTAGATAATAAATGTGTGTGTAAATCAGTGCCACATATGTTAATGAACCAGTATGCAATGATTTGGTCATATAGATATTTAACAAATTGTTTCTGAATAACTCCAGTGCTCAAACAAGGCTGAATCACAGGCTAAATAGTACATCAATAACTGAACACTGCATTTTTATTATGCACATATGTATGTTTGTGTCTATGATGCAACAATGTATTATACATTGCACCACTTTCATGTTATGTCCCATTTAGTTCCTGATTTAGACAGTAGGACACAGCTATAGTCCCAGAACAGAACCCAACCTAAAATGAAGAATCGTGAACGGTGAATCCACTGAACATTAATTCCCCTTAAAATGAGATAGTCTGTCATTGTCCCTCTAGATTTTTTCCAACTCTTAGGTTGTTTTATGGCTTGTCACCTCAGGTCCTGCACAGCCCATCTCCACTGGCCAGGGCTGGTGATGTACATAATACTGAGCACCGACCCCTGGGCTGAAGTGTGTCACACAACTGTGCATGTTTGAATTCAACACTTACTTCAAAGCACAGCATACAAAAGAACTCAAATTAAACTAGCAGTAAAATGATAGGCACTGCTTGTTGAAAACATTTTTGGTTGTTTGTTTCAGTTCCCATGCTGCTGACCTGCTGGTTTATTTGAATAGAGCTGAGAAAGAGATATGAGAGTGTTGTATGAGAGGAATTTTGTGATGGACACATTATTCTCCCCTCATTAGCAGTCCTGAACATGCTGAAGTTGATTATTGTTAATTCCTCAATTGGACAACTTCCCTTCTCACAAGAGTTTGAAGAAATGTCCACTTTGGCTACAGTGATACCATAGTTACTGAGAGCTGCATGGTGTTTCACCTTGTTGGAGGTGGTTTGATGTAGAGGCCTGGAAATACTGCATGTCTTGTTACATTTGGCTTGGTGGCATTTTATTTCTAATAATCAAATGTCTCTTATTTAGTACATTTAAAATAATGGGATGAGGGAGACATCATACTGCTCAAGCTTAAAACACTTTGAGCTGAGCCAGGACAGCTGACACACCTTCAGAACACAGCGGATCAGTCTCCCACTCAGCTGGCTGGTGTTACGTAGGGAAGCTAGTTGGCTTTCTGTGTGCATTTTCTGTTGTCAGACTGGTAGTCAGTGACAGAGAAAAAGTAGAGCAGAATAGAAATGAAGAGGATTCAAAAACTTCATAGCCTGCTTCAACACAGAATCAAACTTTTTCTGACAGCCAGAAGCCATACATCCAAAATATGACCAAACTCTGAAAATACACTGCTTTTAAGCCATCTGCCTTTAAATAGTGCATTTATATTGGCTACAGGTAGAGCTTCTGGTAGACAATATGAAGCAGTAACAAGATTCCCAAAGTATAATATGCACAGTAATATTGGTCATCAGCTGGAGGAGACACTTCAGTTGTCCTCTATTCTATCCAGCCTTATTTTAATCTAAAAGTGACTTATCTTTTTCTGTCTATGGGCCCAGAGGTTCTCCCTTTTATTTCAGACATACATTTCTTTAATAGGCAACCAGCACCTAATCTGACACATCACAGTCAGTTCCATCATGGGTTATTACTCTGCTTCACCTTTTGATCACATTTCATAGAAACAGCCTTTATCCTCCTGCTTGTAGTTTTAAGTGGCAGCCCTGTGAATACCACAATCCAGCTTCATACCTGGTGTTGCTGGTTACATAGTCTTGGATGTATATCCATGGTCATGTTTTTTGGGACATTATTAAAGCATATATTTGATAAAAAGAGGGAGTGCAAACATGAAATTGTAATTCACCACTACCACTTCCCTATTTCATTCCATTTTCACCAAATTTGTTATGAGATATTTGGATGGGCTTTTTGATATGAACAGATACATTCTAGTTCAACCTAACTTAACTTGACTTTCAAGATTGTCTCTCCCACTACCATTTTCACCCATCGTCATTCATCATCCCTCACATCGCTAAACTTTACTACCAGCCCACCCACAATTTTTCCCATTTAATGGGAACTCTGCGGCTTGGCCACCACAAACACAACAGACTTAAACATTCTGTACATACATTTTATAACTGAAAAGTCCATGTTGTACGTAGTTTTAACATAATAATAATAACTCAAGAAATAACTAAAAAATAACCTAAAAGCCAAGTTGAGTAAGAATAGTGTTAAGTGCATGCATCCATATAAAACTCAAACTCATCTATGGCCTTTTGTTGTTAAATGAGTAGTCACATGGTCAGTCATCATACAGGCAAATGGACGGTGTTCTAATGGCCAATCATAGAGCTGCTGAGCCTTAAAGCTCAAACCTGAACATGTTTCCATTAGATGGAATTGAGTGGCTTGGCCACATTGGCTATGGTGCCTGAAAATATTCACAATATAGTATAAGACTTCCCTGCAATAAATACTATCAAATGTGTTTGCATGTATACTAATACTTGGTAATAAAACAGGATGTAGACGGAGCTGGGCAGCATCTCTGAAAACGTTTTTTGTTTGTATTGTGAACATTTAGGTAGGACATACCACCAGATTTGACTTTCAGAAACAATGCTTTTGCAAAGTGCAATTTTCAGATTCAAGATAGCGATACTGTAACCATAAACTAGTGTTTCATTTACAACACACTGGCATCCACATATTGGGGACAACACACATGAAATTTTCAACACTGAGAGTGATGAGTCACACACAGCTACGCTGTTGGTGTCAAACCAACTCCTCAGCTTTAAACAACAGAGCCACTGAACCAGATCAGCTCTATGAGTGCAATCAGCACCTGGTTATGGCAGATGATGTCATTGAAAAAATACTTAAAGGAACAGCCCAAAATCTTTGGGAACTACAGTTCTTTTCTAGCTTCACGCAGAATAAGATCACAACATATCTTTGACTTTGGAAACAGTAGTTGGCAAACTAACCTTATCTCAATGTCCAGTTACTAGCTTTTTCAGAGATTTCTCACAATCTGCTATATTACAAATTGTTATCATGTGACCAAAGTTCCATACTTATGTCAATGAATGACACCTGAGCAAACTCAGTCAGCCGATGAAACCTGTGAGATGTGGTTGAAAGCAACGGTAAAAAGGTAGTAAATGGACCTTGAGTTAACACAATTGGGGTAAGGACTGGGGTCTGTTCATCTTAGCACAAAGCCGGGATAAACATGTGTGCACTGTGTCCAGTAGGCTCTTGTCCTTCTCATGTGACTGAGTGTGACAGCAAACAAGCGTCTTTCCCAAAAATGTCAGACTATTCCTTTCACACTATATAAAAATTTGCTGTGCCTTTAGTTGAATGGTAGTAGAGAATAAGCGCTGTCCCATCCTCTGCTGAAGCTAATGAAAGCTTTCATTGCGTTTACACTCAAGCTAGTATCTCCTGTTTAACCTAAAACTGTGTACCTGTTACGCTGGTTAATGTCAAGCAATCACACATGCAGCTTTTTTTGTTATGTTTTTTTTTTTTAAAGCTTCCAGCTGTACCATGAAAAGTATGATCACTTTTCTGTAATGTATTATTGTTCTTTAACTAAAGGCAAGGCACATAATGTGTTTTATGAAATATCGTGCAAAATAGAAGTTTAACAACAGGGCTATTATTAAAATTTAAAGAAATAAACAGCCCCTCCATCCACTGCCCTCCGATGTAGTCCAGAGTACAGAGGGATAAAGGGGTGGAGGAGGAGGAGGAGTGGGAAAAGGAGGAGGAGGAGGAGGAACAGGATAGAGAGGAAGAGGTATCATCAGTTTGAGCCATGCATTCATTAGGTCAGCACAGCGACCAGGGCAGCACCATGCAGTATACATCAGCTATAAGCCAACTTTAACCAAACCTTAAACAAACCTCACCCTAGCAAAACCCAGCTATTATCAGCACCTTCAGTACAAAATCGGAGCCCGAAGCAGGCCCTGACTGCTGCCAACTTTAACCCCAAACCCTGGGAACGAAAAAGGAAAAGACACGGACACCTGTGTTCAGACTGAACGCAAAAGCGAATTTTAGACGCGCCCTGAATGCATACAGAGTCAATAGAGAGATGCACGTGGGCGGAAAGGACACTAGTTCTAAGCGGCACAAAAGCACGTGGAGACGCTTTTGTGTGAGTTGAAAATGTTTCACCAAGAATGCAAAAATAAATAAAAATCTACCTTATTCCAACACTGGTTCACACTAAAATGTATGAACGCAAAGAGACAAGAGGAAAAAGGAACAAAAACTGAACGAAAAAATCAGACTGAACTGGAGTTCCTGGTGAGTTGAGTTGTCCAACAAAAACATAGATCTACTGTCCACACACATAACATTTCCCAGAGCAAAACCAATGTATGAAACCAATATTTCCACAGAGCGTGCCACATTGCTCCACTGCTCTTCTTCACTGGATGTACATTAAGTCTGCTACTCAGACCATGGTAGTGGTCAGAAATATTGGAATTAAACATGGGTTTTGCACTTGGAAAACTTGGAAGACACCGTGGAGTTAGGGATATACTTCCCAAGATACAAACCACAGCTGTACGACAAGTAAAAGAATAATGTAATAATAACTGTTTGTGCAAGGAACACAAATGACCAAATCAGGCCTGCAGACTGCAAGAACACTCAATTATACGTGAAAAACAAATTCGCTTGCCGTTCAATCTGATTGCACCTCAACACAGAAACACCAATCAACACCCCCAGGCAACACATTTCAATAGACTGCTTAAAAGCTGCAAAGCCTTAAAGATAAAACAATGGCACCAATTCTAAAACATTAGTCCCAAAAAATCTAATTTAATGTATGTTCAGTGTTTTCATCTCCAAAGAGATGGTGCAAAATATATCAAAAGGCCAGGGTGCACATGTTGCACTTTTCAATATTGAGTTTGCAATCGAATTTCACATAGAAATATCAATGATGATTTTTTTAATAATTTGAAAGCTACACACAGACTACTTTATACAGACTGAGTTATTGCTATCCCTTGGACGGACATTTCGCTCCATGTTACTTCTATGAACATGTGGTTTTGAGATGTCACCATTACCGTGGATACGGAATAATGTTTGGAGTCTATTAAATGCTAACCTTGTCAAATGTTTGGAGAATTAAAATGCACCATGTAAGATTTTCAACTAATAAATGCCTTTCAAAAGATTATAGAATTAAAAAAAAATAATAATAAAATTAAGCTGTGAAAAGCCAGCCATGAAGAGAATATCGCATAATAATAATCATAATCCAAATACTGTGTCAAGGTTGGACACAAAAAAGCAAGCTCATGGCCTAAAAACTCTTTTAAATTCTTGATTTGTTGCTTGTTGCCAGTGTTCAACCATCAAGGTCTGACTTGAAACCAACCCTGGCGCTGTCCTTCAATTCATCTGTCTATCCCTGCCTGAACCCCAACCCAAACCCTACTGCTACTGTTGCTCCAAATTGTTCAGGTTGGGTTGGGGTTGAGATACACAGTGCAGAACCTGTCAGGGACACCTTCTAGACCACCATTCCTTCTAGAGCTGGACATGAAACCTGGATTTTTGTGCTCAGGTCAAGTCGGTATGCACATGACCTGCTGTCATAACTGTTGAAAACCTCAAGAAAAACACACTACAGCAAGCTTGGTAACATGCCACATCATCGCACCTTTCTCAAAAAGGAATTTTATCTTAAGCCTAATGCAATGCCTGCATTATATCTTTCTAATCCACCTACATACGAGTACAAACCACTGAGTTCTCCGAGACACAAACAATATCGACACATCTCCTCAAAACAGAGCAGGGATGAGTGTGGAAATGCAGGAACCATATTCACATTCTGATACACACTCATGCACACACGCACTCGCTCACACTCACACACTCACACACACACACACACGCTACAGTTGCAACACATGGAATTCTGCAGCAAGTTTACTGCTGGCTGTGCTGCCACATGTTTTGCCTTTTCTCAGTTCTACTGAGCTGCTTCTTTGTGGCAGGTGCATGTCTCCTCCAAACACTGTGCCTTTGACCGTTTGGATGAGTACTGTCATGACAAACTGATCAGCATTTGAAGGGAAGGAAGCAGCAGGATATTCATGTAAAAAGATGTCCTCTGCTGATACCAGTAGCACTGGCATCAGTCTCTATACTGGTGTCCCACTGTAGCATTGTGTGTTGTGTTGGAGGAGGCATAAATATAGCTCTTATATTCCACTATTACTCATTGTTTTCTGATAAAAAAGCACAATCAAACAGTCTTAAAAACATGAGCTTAGCAAAGCAACTTAATGGTTTCAGGCTGATGATTGTCAATAAAAAAGACAAAGCCTCTGTCTTTAGGTGGGAAGAGAGAAAAAAACAGCGCTGTTTCAACTCTTAATTTTCTTCAGACGTATCAATAACATATTAAAAAGTGCAAAGAAACATTACATATTAACGACAGGATCTCTCTTTCTAGTTGGTTCAGAAAATAAGGGAGGCTTATTTGCATATATTATAAGCAGCACCTGCAGCGGAGAGGGGCATTCTGGGTGTTGAGGGGGGGGTTAGGTCTATGTCTGTCCCAGGGAGGAGACCTTATACTAGATTTAGTGTAGAGACCCAGGGTACAGGGGTGAAGGCTGACATCCATCCCAGGGAAACAAGCCTCATCCTGGGGACACAGTTAGGTTACAGGCTTCGTAGGATCTGGTATGTTGAAGCCTGGTTCTGGTCTGCGCTTCATCTGGACCAACCCGACATCGGTTTCACTCCATTACTCTGACCATTTAGTGTCATATAGCATAGTTCATTCTCTGGCTGCAAAAATGGCTGAGTGGAAGCAGCATCCTTCTTCCATCCAGGCTGTCTCTTCTGGGCACACATACACATATATAAATATATTACACTCTATATTTATATATATGTATGACCACATGTTATGCTTCTACAAAGCTGAATATATTTTTCCTCTGGCAATGTCTTGACAACATTGCTTCCTTTCCTCCAGGACAGTACTGCCATGACAATCCCCTTTCCTCCAGAGTTCACTCAGTTGCCCAGATACCATGACTGGAACAAAGACAAAAACACAAATAAAATTTACTTTGAAATGAGTCAGATTAAAAATGTATTACCTTAGCCTGCATTTCTCTCACATACAGCTCTAAAGAGCTTTAAAAACACATTTTAAAATAGGTTATTCATGTATACACAAAACTTTAACCCCATATCAGCGCATTATAAACTACATTAAACCTAACACCAAAACAAATGTACATATCTTAAATCACTTAATAAATGTTTTGTTACACACGTTCAAATTTGAGTAAGCAATTCTAAAGATATTGTATATTTCATTTAGATATTCATATTTCTAAGCAATTCAAATCCTGAATGAATCATGTGTAAATAATGTGTTAGCATCTTATGAATTCTTACAGACTGTGAAGTATTTGTTAATACAACTAGTATACAACACGTGATTGGTTCATTTATGTGCACTGTTGACTTTACATGCTGATTTACCTGAGTCAACAGCAATAATAAACTGAAAGGTATTTTTCACACTAGGACTTAAAAGAGTACTCCGCTGATCTGTGCTGTGGTGCAATGTGTTTACTTAAAAACTGTCTCCTGTGGCATTCCCCCAGGTGTCTGATCCCCCAGATCAGCTGTGTCCAGTCAGCTCTACAGGCATTAGCCTGCAGCCACATCCACAACTGGCTATTTACAGTAATGACCCCTATAAAGATCTAGATTGTTGGCGATGCTATCATTAGTTTTGTCAAGCTCCCTGGTGCCATTAGACACTGTCTCTCTGCTGACTTTTTAGAAGTAATTTCTGTACTCAATGTGCTCGTCCCTCAATGCAAAATGTAATAATCAGAAGTAATAATAATCCATGTGGGCACCAAACAAATATGTATGGCAAACATCAAAACCAACTTGAGTCATTTGTCTCTGTCTAGACATATTCCCATTAGAGATAAAAAAAAATCTTTAAGGCCACTAATATAATGTACAATTTTGGGCTGTCCCAGATGAAAGTTGACAATCGTGAGCGAAAATCTCTGGCCACCAATCAAAAATGTTTCTCCTACATCACTGTGAGACACGTCCACTGACAGCTGATTTACAGTTTTGAAGGCCAGAGACAGTCAAAATTCTGACAGTGTTAGAAATGTAATCTGAATATTGTATATGAATAGATGCACAATACTCCAGAATACGCGAACATTGACATTGTGCATATACTGTGTACAGTATTTCTAGATACTACATGGGAATGTAATTATCTACTGTATATGCATATACAAATATCAAGCATTTGCACAGTCTGCCACAGTGGTGAGATGTATGTAAGTATATTTACTCAAAACTTAACTACAGTTTTGAGGTACTTGTACTTAATTTGAGTATTTCCATTTTATGATATTCAATTTATGATTTTTCACTCCACTACATTTATTTTGACAGCTTCAGTTATTAGCTACTTTGCAGAGTGAGATTATCAAAACAAAAGATAATAAACTAATAAATTGCATTGATGTATTCTTTTTGGATAAGCCACCCTGCACTACATAAGGTAGTTAAAGTATCCCCACCTTTACCAACTGCAACATTAGAGATACTTACACATGAATGCAGTGATAATCATGATCCAATAACATAATAAATATAATTACTGAGAAATGAGCATACATACATAATAATAAATACATACTGAGTACTTTTTTTGGTACTTATTTAGTATATAAAGTATATTTTAATGCTAATACTTTTGTACTTTTAGCTAGGTAAAGTTTTGAATGCAAGACTTTTACCTTTAAGAGAGTATTTAAACAGTGTGGTATTGCTACCTTTAGTTAAGGAAAATATCTGAGAACTTCTTCCACCACTGGTCTGCCACACCTCTAAACTGAAATCATACAGTCTGACACAGGCTTTTTAGATCCAAGTGAGTTTGACATGCATTAAACCTGCATTCAGCGTAGTTTTTGTGTCAGATTTAACATGGTGAAGCTTCTCTGATGTATTTTGAATTCAGCTTTAATCCTGTTTAACCAAATTTGCAGCACAATTCCCTCTCCCATGAATTTTGACATGTTTCACCAATTAATAGCAACATAAATGAATTGAAACTGAGACATTAAATATCCCAAACAGCCTAGTTGTCATTACCACCACTAAGAACTTATTTCACCATGTATTTAGTAGTACCAAACTTCAGGAATACACAGAGAGCGAGAGAGAGAAGAGAGGGAGGGAGAGGACTTCTGGCTCAGCAGTATTAGCTGAGCTGTTTCTGGAGCAGAGGCACTGCAATGCAGCAGCAACAATACAATCCGAACTTAGCAACGAAGGCCCAACTCTGCTCTTTATCAACACATATTGTGTAACGTAGATCCATTTCTAAATACCTAAACTGCCTATTGATGCACCCACCCACCTGCCTCTGTACCTACCACCTTCACTACATACCCACTGTAGCCACCTACTTCTCTACCAAAATACTACTACACCCACATAGCCTGACTGAATGTTTTCATGGCTCAGGCTTCTGAAACACTAATATTTTGGATTGAAGCGGCCAATCAATAAGAGTCTCTGTCAACCTTCATCTGCCAACCAATGTTTATTGTGAGATATTGATCCTTGTATTTTGACCACAGAGCACTAACTTTTTATTAAAAGCTATTATAATAATACTAAAGAGTGTCACTAATAGACAGCAAGTGATCCCATGGATGAGATCAAAAAACGGAAGAAAGCTAAACATGAATAAAAGAGCAGCTTAGTTTGAGTTGAGATTGTTTTGTTTAACTGGCTTTTTCTATGTTAAAATACAGTAAAATAATCAAGGCTTTGAGCACCACAAACCCTCAGAGGCGGATATATTGAGACCTCAGCATATAAAACTACTTTCATGGCTAGATACCTCTATGAGTAAGTGGGGATTGATTTATTCATGGAGGGTCTTAACCGTCCAATAATCTGGGTTTTGTAGGGTCAACTGAATCCCCCCAGAATTGGGCTTGACATTGTCAAACAAACCATACTAACCTGGGCTTGGTAGAGTCCACCTGGGTCTCGAGGGGTGACTCCAACGAAGGAGGTGCGATTGGCAGGGGGGGTCCCAGGGGCCGAGTATGCTGAGGGTGTTTGCGTTAACAACATCAGTCTCATAATGTCTGTTATAATTCCATGTCACTTGTAAAGTTGCATGAGGCAGTATTTTGGACAAAAATCAAAATATGTCCATATTAAAGATATCATATTTGATACAACTCTGATCTCCTCTGCTGTCTGTATAGTCACGTCACATTCAACACTTGTGTTCATCTTTTCACTCAGCCTGTGGTTGTTTTATTTTGTGCCAAGGGCTACCACATAGGCAACAGAGGCAACATATCTGACACTTGTGAGTCTACCTTTCACTGGACAGAGTACTGCCCAGCTGCTCTATTTCTTTATTGTCTGTCTATTACAAGTATTATATTATCACTGAACCCTGTTCAGGGGAACCAACCGACTTTTTCTGGCTTGTTCTTTGTGATGTATACATAAATAAATATAAACAGCATTATTAAGATTAATCATTTATCTTAGCTCTATTTTATCTGCCAGCTGCTTCTGGGCTCAGTAAGAGGAACATGAGGAACTGTGCTTTTTCTTTCTAACTGTCACTGCATTGTAATTGAGCAGGGACAGTTCTACTTGAAACAACAATAGCTTTATAGACGCTTTAGCATTTATGCATTTAAGAGAGCATTATGGAAATGGGACATGTTACTGGAGGATGATTAAGTATTCCTCTGGATTTTCTGAGGTTTCAGTTTTGTACGGAAAATCTCAACAACACCAAATATGGAGTTAGCCTCCCAAAAAAATATCTAGATTAAAATGATTCTTAAAAGAAAATTCAAGCAATAAGTATTGCTAAATTGAACATATTATTATATATAACAGCAACAGGGCGGCGGATGTTGTGTTTCGTGTCATTAAACACAATCAGTGAACTGGGTTATAACAATAGGCTGTAACATTCTGTTCTGTCTTTTGATGTGACATTACAGTGAGCGTTTCACTTCCACAACCTCTAACATCATGTCCACCTCCATCTCTTCCTTCTGAGCTGCTGGACCAGCCACTGTATCCTGATCTCT
This sequence comes from Lateolabrax maculatus, assembly GCA_031216445.1. Taxonomy (NCBI): domain Eukaryota; kingdom Metazoa; phylum Chordata; class Actinopteri; order Acropomatiformes; family Lateolabracidae; genus Lateolabrax; species Lateolabrax maculatus. The sequence goes on from CM062196.1 coordinate 26,335,076, forward strand.
CTCTTTCTCTCTCTCTGTCTCTCTCTCTATATATATATGTGTGTGTGTGTGTGTGTGTGTGTATGTGTGTATATATACACACAGATACATATAGGGAGTTGCAGCCTATGTGTCTCTGTATTTCTAAAATTCGTCATGAGTAACTGCATAGTAAGAAGTTCTTGGTGGTTTTTTGTGACAGCTAGGTTGTTAGCTCAGTTTTTTTGATTTATTTAAAGGTAATGGAAACATCTTATTCTATCTCTTTTTAAATTCCCATTAACTTTCTATATTTTCTAAACTTGGTCAAACCGATAGAAATCCCAGCAATGAGCTGTGCCTCCTGAACTCTACGTCACTTGCAGAGTGAAGTCAGTAAGGCTAAGTTCATAGTGATGAGCTGCTGCCTTAGAAAAGGAAGTGTTGAATACACACAGATTACAACATCGAATTCCATGATAACTATGCTATTTCTTAGTAAATCTGCCCTGAAATATTTACTGTGTATACATTCCATATAAAAGGAGTCCCTCACAGACTCAGTTCAGAAAAAAAATATTTAATTCAAATATTCAAAACTAAATTGGTGGCTGTGTATTTTGAAACCACTTCACACCTGCAGTTTACATCTGTGCAGAGTAGCTGTGTGCAGGGCAGATGTCACTAGAAAATGCAAAACAACACTTGCCTTGGTTATCATAATGTGGGGATGTGTCACCCAGTATTGCTCTTTTGTGTTTTTTAGAGTTTGTGGACAACAATTGATTACTATGGCATTAACTATATTATACTATAATGGATACACAGACAACACTTGCTAGTAGGATCAATTCATTGATAATAATACTAATACTCATACTGCTACAGCTAACAATATGCCACACATCAAGGCCGTCAATGGAAGTTTGTGAGCGTTCTGACCACTTACTGGGTGATGTGGGGGAGTTTGCTCCACCATCAGAGGAGGTGGTAGTGGCCTTTGACTCTGCAGATAGTGTTGACCTGGGTAGGGAAGATGGGGGAGGAGCCAGGGAGGGTGCTGGTCCAGGGGGTGCCAACATCTGAGAGGTGATGTAGTGACTGTGAACTTTAACCTGGTTGCTGCCATTCAGCTGGAATAGTCAGAAAGACGGACAACCAAATGATTATGTGTAGACGGGAACTCGCACTTGCATATGTGCATCGCACTGTGCATGTCCAGTATGTAAGAATGTACGTAGGTGCTACTGACTTGCATTAACACAAAGTGGCTGATTATGAAGTTAGCAAAGTCAGTAAGCGGCTAGCAGCCTCAGTGCTGCGCTCCCTGGTGCTTTTTATTTTTCTGTTTATTTGTTCATTTTTCAGCTCTTTTTCTCTGATCACAGTCACCAGGGAGGAACTTTGGAATTTTTTTTTCTCTGGTAGGCACTACAGAGCACTGCTGTTTCTTCCCACAGACCACAAATCAATTCGATAGATGGGTGGAACACTCTGAGGAGCTCCTTAACAGACGTACACTACCAAACCTTCCAGATATCAAACCAGCAGAAATTGATCTCCCCATCAGCTGCAACTGACCCACCAGAGAGGAGATAAGAAAGGCTGTACAGAAGCTAAAGAACAGCAGGGCGGCAGGACCATATACCATCCGGGCAGAAACACTAAAGACAGACCTGGACACCACAGTGGAGCTTCTATACTCAATCTTCAGAAAGATCTGGGAAGAAGAAGAAGTGACATAAGACTGGAAAGAGGGCTTTATCATCAAGGTCACTACGAAAAGGAGATCTTGGCAACTGTTCCAGCTATAGAGGGAATACCTTACTCTGAGTGCCAAGAAAAGTGTTTAATAGAGTCATCTTGGATGGAATGAAAGATGCCGACCCCCGGCTACAAGACCAGCAGGCAGCATTCAGAAAGAACTGATTTTGTGTTGATCAGATTGCCATTCTCCACATATCAACAAGAAATCATCAGAAAGGATCTCTTGACTGAATGTCAACTTTGTTGACTATGAAAAAGTGTTCGACAATGTGAACAGGGAGACCCTTTGGAAGATTTTGAGACACCACAGAGTGCCCACTGAGCTAGTGACCTTATCAAGAATAGCTATGCTGGAATGACCTGTAAAGTGATACATCATGGACAGTCTACCAACCAGTTTGTGATGAAGACCAGGGTCAGACAAGGTTTCTACTCTCTCCTCTCTTGTTTCTACTGGCCATCGACCGGATAATGAGGACAGCCACTGAAGGAAGAAAGAACGGAATCCAGAGGACACTTTTGACTCAGCTGGATGACACAGAGTTTCAGATGACGTGGCACTGTCACACAGCCACCATCTGATTCACATTATTGGCAGCTACCTCTGCTCTTACCTACCTGGGGAGTATCATTGACAAGCAAGCAGCATCGACGGGCTATACTCCAGGAGGGGTGCCAGGCAATAACTAACTAACTGGAGTGCAGGTGTGAAACTGCTGGCACTGTGGTACTGTAACTCCCTGTTAATGGTTTTCTTCGTTTTACAGAACAAGAAATTGCTAGAGACTAGAGCAGAGGTGGACTCTCTCATGTTTAATAATCAGTCTGACTCTGCAAAGACTTATGTCGTTTTTTTGTATAGCAAAACGCAAGCTGTTAGCCAGCTAAAGTAGTAGTAGTAGAGAATAGAGACAGTATCGGGAGCTCTGTGACATCCTCCACTTAGAGCTAAACCTTTTGACTGGTTGTACTCACCGAGCTGGTGGTTTGATTGGCGGGATCGCAGGCCAATGAGACCAAATCTTTTAGGGGGTCCTGGGTTAGGTGAGGAGGATAGCGGATTGTTCCATGGGGGAAGTAAGAGGAGGATGGGAAATGAATAGATGAGGACGGGTGGGGACTCCGAGACAGACCTGGACGAAGGGAGAGACGAGACACAAAGGGAGAGAAGAGTACAGTATATTACCTTTTGTTCTTTGTGTTCTCCTTATAAGAGTAAAGTGTGTTTGTGTGTGTGTGTGTGTGTGTGTGTGTGTGTGTGTGTGTGTGTGTGTGTGTGTGCGCGCGTGTGTGTTACTGACCACTGTGAACAGCTATGACTGGCCGGTGGTGCTGAGTGAAGGAGCCCAGTCTTGGTGAATCTTCCTGGGGAGAGGGACTGTCCAGCTCTGCCTTCTTCACTGGAGGAGACAGCCCTATAACAAACACACACACGGACATATTTGGTAAAGATGCTGGAACACTTTTATTTGTTAACTTGTTGGTTTAAAGAGCCTTTTAAGCCAGTTTACCACCATAGAACTAGATGTGTTGAATTTCTTTTGTGATCAGGGGTGTTGTTGCTGTGGGGATGCATAGCTACACACAGAACTTTCTGTATGCGCCTACATTAAATACTGAATGAGCGCCTCAGAGTTTCAGTGAAGTAGCACTTGACATATTCTGATTTATGTTGGTGGATCCGTATTTTGAGATGCCATGGTGGCTCCTCTGGGGTAGAAAACCCATTGGATATTGTTGGTAAGTTGGGTCTGGACAGATCGGTGTAGTTAGTCGGTGATGACTGATTAGCATTAGCTGTCAGAGAGATTATTTCTGAGAGACAGAGGGTTGTTGGATTGTGTCTGCAAACTTTGTAATAATGCTATGCAAGTATTATATCACATTACATAAATAAAGATTCCCAGTGAGTGTCTTTAAGAATGTGTAAGAATGTGTATGTGTTTGTTTCTACATTACCATACAGGTTGATGTTTGATGATGGGGATGGGGATACTATAAAAAACAGAATAAAAGGGATGCATATCTACTCCATTAAGGTGCTACATTTTCTAAAATATTTATATAAATATTTTTGGCAGAGCAAGTTAGGTATCACAAACACTGGTATAGTCCTTCAGAATGGATCTATAAGGATCAACAGTGAATAAAAGACAACAAACATTGTTCTTTATCCTAAGCGCTTAGCACACAATTAAACACAACTGACTGACAATGATTTTAGTATGCAGGTAACTTATTCAGTTATGCTCAGGTTCAAGTAATAAATCCTGTGTGTCTCCTAGTACACACACTGGACACTATAAGTCTTATTCTTGTTCTCGTTACCTCCTTCCATGTCATCAGTCCAGTTCCTGGAGCTGCTGGCAGGAGAGGAAGGTGAGTGGTAATACTCCCCTCCCGGACTGTCGGCCTCTTCCTCCATAGAGCCAGACTTGTGACGCTTACTCCTGTAGACACATGTAAAGACAAATACTGTATACAGACACTAAACATTTGGGACCATGGTTTTATGGTGCGCTGTGTTACATGCGTGCTCTGTCCACCTGCCTCTTTGAGTCCCTACCAGCTAAGCTTCAATGATCTCTGGCCATCTCTGGGACCTACAATACTGAATATTGTTAATTTCACTTACGACTGGCACTGTCCCCACTAGCTTTAAGACTGCTGTGGTTAGTTCCACTGAAGAAACCACACCTTGATCCAGGGTCTCTAAATAATTACCGACCAGTCTCTAACCTTCCATTCTTTGTTGTGTCTCAGCAACCTTCAGCAGATATCTTTTTTTAACCTTTTTAGTCTGCTTTGAGGGCCTGCCACTCCACTGAAACTGTACTTACTGAAGTGGAGAATGACTTTATTTAGTACTGACTCAAATTCCACTTTGGTGCTTCTATTACTGGATCTTAGTGAGGCTTTGATACCCTTGATCATTGTATACGCCTCGACTGGCATCAGACCTGATTATTTTCAGACAAGTTTTGATGTCAGAAATGCTACATGCTAGTACTAAAAGTCTTCAAATGGTAAAGAGTGCTGCAGCTAGCTTTAAACAAAATTCGATCAGCAATTTTAGCTTGCCTTCATTGGCTCTCTAGTCATGTCAGATCAGACTTTAACGTGCTTATGATGACTGAGGAAATGGTAAATGAGCTTCATATGTCTTTGAATACAGGGCTCCTGTCTGTCCTCAGAGTTAAAAAGAAGTCTGCTGGCCACAGGGCCTTTTCCTCCCTGCTGACATCAGACAATCTGACTCCATTGAGGCCTTTAAATACAAACTTAAAACTCATCTTTTCTCCTTAACCTTCAGTTAGTTGTTTACTACTTGATTACTTCAGGCTTTGTACCTGTTACCATTATCGGTCCAGCAACATTTTCAACTTGTTATATCATATTTGGTTTTGAAATACAGAATGTGAACTAAGTTTAGTTTAGGATCATGGTAAGAGCTGATGTTATTCAAGTAATAATTGTTAACCTTTGTACTGGCATTAATTAACAAAGCAAGTTGTGGACTTTCTAATGTTTGGATGGTAAAGATTAATGCAAGGTAGTCCGTGCAGACGTATAGCAATGTGCAGTGTGTGTGTGTGTGTGTGTGTGTGTGTGTGTGTGTGGATTTGTGATTACCCGCTAGATGAGGTGCTGGCCAGTGATCGTCTGAGGCTGACTGGCTGGTTGACAGACTGGTTGAGATCATAGGCCAGATGACCCTGGAGCTCCCCCATAGAGAAACTGGGTCCTACTCCTGTGATTACTGGAGCTACACACACAGGGAAAACACACACTGTGGTTACGACCTACACACATAAAACTGAATATAAGCCTTACAATACTTATGATTCTATCTTTTGACCAATTTCATCCAAAATGTCACCCTACTTATCATGCTTATCAGATATCCTAACTAGCTGGGTTGAGATTCAGTCAAATCTGCTGTCCTTTTATTGAATTTCCTTTCGTTTCTCCTGTTTGTTACAGTGTGTTTAAGTGTAAAAGTGCACATAAAAGTTTCTTTATCATGACAACTCCTGACAAACAGCAAATAATCAGGTTGTACAGCAGCAAGGAAATGTGTGTTTGTTAGGTCAGAGCAGCAGTTGGACAACAGATGATAGCTCAGATTATCACATTCAGATGTAAAGATTCTGTATGGTCCACAAAAAAATCACGGCAATATGAAAAACCCTCAGCTCAGAATACACCAAGACTAATAAATAAACTAATAAATAAAGGGGTTGTGTCAGTAAAGTTGGCCAAAGGCTAAAGCTAATGGTAAATTAGACTTACTTCTTGAGACCTGGATAAGCTCAGTAACACTGAAAACTCCTGAAGTCACAAAACTCTCCTGGAACTCTGGACCATCTGTAGAAATACAGCAGCAGTTAGACACAAATGCTGTGTGTGTGTGTGTGTGTGTGTGTGTGTGTGTGTGTGTGTGTGTGTGTGTGTATGTGTGTGTGAGTGTGAGTCCAGAGGAGTAGCATTTAATTTGTGTCAAATAATTCAGATGTTGACTGTTCCCGTATAATTAGATGTTCATTCACTTAATTAACGGTATGGGATGTACAGCACACCACTGCCTAGGTGCTTCATGCTGTTAGTTGAGCTTGTGTACACTGTAATTCCCCGGTACAAAGCCATGAGGAAATTTTATCAGAAACTGTGTGCTTTTGATGGCTTGGTTTTATGTTTTGTTTGCCCTTGTTCTTTATTTATTTCATGGTTTCAGTGTATTTCAGTTTTTCAATGTGTAACATTATGATCACGCAAGGAGTCTCTCAAAAAGGGAATTTAGCACTATGCACAATATGGACTCATATACTAAAAACCTTACATCATAGTCCAACAGCACTTGTCCTAACAGGAAACCTGTGCATCAATTGTTTTAGCATGTGGAACTCATCAGTGACGTCCAGTGTCTGTGTTACTGCTTGTCTTATCACTTGAGCACTAGTGCAAAGGATATGAAACAGTCAGGAAGTTATGCACATAAGGATAAGTGGCACAAGCCATATAGGTTTGCTACATGTGGATGACCTGTTACTTTTCTTGATTACAATCATTCTTCTCTTCCAAATGTTTTGAATCTCCTTAGAGACTTGGTATGAATTTCTGGTCTATCATATCACACTTGTTGATGGCCTATTTATGTTATTAGGTAATTGTTGTATATGTTCATATTATTGAACAAACTGAAACAATAAATAGACACTAAATTAAGAAAAGGAAAATTAGCTTACACACAGACAAAAATGCTAAAGATTATGCATTTGCACGTATGTTACAGAATAGTTTGTTAAAAAATTGCATCTTCTTATGTAACCAAGTCACACAGACTGAGACAGAATGGTCCTCCTGGAAGATCCTTTAGATTACCTGTGGTGGCGGTTCTACTGTCCTCCTGATCAGAGCCCACTCCTGTATGACTGGGACTGCTGCTCTGCTCTGCCTCTGGAGAGAGGAAGGGAGAACGTAAAACACGATTTTAACAAGACACAATTACCAGATTAACAGACAGCGAGAGAAAATTCCAGATTTTAGCTGATAGATGTAAACAGGCAAGCAAAGGTGAAGAACACTTGCAGGATTTCCCAGGAGTTACCCACTGCCAGGCATCCATCAGGGTCTTTCGTAGCAGGTCATGATGTGAGCCAATTTGTCTTATACATACTTGTCTGTCTTCACCGTCAACATGTATATTATTTTAGGTTTCGGATAATATGCTAAATTGTTGGCTTGCTGAAGGCCCTGCATACCTGCACAGGTGTTTTCACTTATGCAGGCTGATTCGACATCTGCTTTGGTTGAAATCGGGAAGAGCTATGCTGGAAATGATGAGCTCACCAAACTACAGTACCACCATACCAATAAGGTTACTGTAACTGATGGACAAAACTCTGAAAGTAACAAACCAGAATTTTCAACCTATCTCAGTAAACCAAAAAAACCTGACCAATAGGTTGAAAAAAAAAAAAAAAACGCAATCAATCAGAACTGTCAAGGGTGGGGCGTTTAAGTGTGCCATAGTCTAGCACATGTACGAAAAGTGTCCCAGTTTGAGTCCATCTGGTCCCCTCAATAAATCATTATACAGTGCTTCTACAGCACAGCCAAAGAACAACTGGCAAATCAATAGCAGCAGCCACTTAACATGTAAGGAGTGGCAATAGTGACAGTGGCAGATTTAGGATGATAAAGGCAAAGCTGATGGATCAATCAAACACAGGTGTTTTAGCAAATGGGAATCGTGTGTGACATTGTGTGGTCAATATATCCTCCAGATTCTGTCCTGCTACTTAAATGTTGTACACATTTTATGCCAGCAGAGGGCAGGGCATAGCAACACATTTTGCTACTACATACCATTTTCATGGCGGACATTTTAACTTGTCACACAGGTGTAACTATTAACATTAATAATGGCAACTTTCTGTCAGGGTGTGCCAGGTTATGTGCAGGCTGGCTCACTGATGTTGTGCTGGGACACCTGAATGGAACAGAAGCCATCATTAATGTGACTAGTTTCAGTTGTATTTCTCCTGTTATGATGTTGGTTATGACAAAAGTTTATTGAGAAGATGTAACCCAAGGTGTAGGTGTCTACCAGTACGTTACTAGTGTGTTAGTAGCTAGTGTCACCAGTATGCAAAACAAGTAGTCTAACTACAATCCGAGCTCACAATAGAGGGAAACTCACTTTTGCAAATCCGGCAGACAAGATATGTACAGATTATCATGAGACTTGTTTCCACCACTCAATCACCAAGTTACAGCCTAAGTAGTGAAAGTGTACAGGGAATGTGCCTGGTCTAATCAATATAGTTTCTGGTTCAGTAAGGTGTCCTATGTTCTGACTAGTATTCCATTAAACTTCAGACATTTGATCAGTTTTGTCTGTGCAAGGTTACTCTGCAAGGTTACGATTTTGAATCTTGGTAAAACTGTAGGAAATGTTAAACTGATTGTGCAGGGGATCAATAGGGAAACTAATAAAGTATTTGTGACTGTGTAGCTCTGCTTGTATAACATCAGGCACCGTGTCAGACTGCTCAGCCAGATGGACAAGGATGATTTTAAACACATCAAGAGTAAATACTTTGACTTTGTATTTTAAGAAAGGGAAAAGTGGGTAAAGCTTAGCATGTGGGAAAAAAATAACTTCCAGTCCGATAAAGTGGCAGAGAGAAAGCCTTTAGTCAGTTTTGGAGATACACAATCCAACAATCTCTCCAACAAGTGCCCCCCGACCACTTCAATTATTTAATTCGAATTCAAACAGAAGAGGAGTTACTCGTAAAAACTACCAGTGAAGTGGTACAACCAAATAAGAGAATTAAATGTGGACTCTTAAATATTAGATCTCTGTCATCTAAAGCTGTGTTAGTCAATGATTTAATATCTGACTGTCATATGGGCTGGGCTAAAGGCCATTAGGCAAACATTCCTTCAATAGATGCCTTTCTGATAGTGCTGTAGCTAAATTTAAAGAAGTGATTCCATCAGTATTTAATTCAATGCCATGTCTCAATTAAACGGAGGACTCCTATGCTTTAGTCCCTCCCAAATTGATCATCTGGTTGATAGTGCTGCAGGCTCGCTGCAAGATAATAAAACAAAAGAGGTTAGCTCCATGGTATAACTCCTGAACCCACAAATTAAAACATTTAAAAACATTAAAACATTTACTTTGGCAAGATAGTTTTAGAATATACAGGAAGGCCCTCCATAATGCCAGAGGTGCATACTACTCCTCACTAATAGAGGAACATAAGTACAACCCTAGGTTTCTTTTCAGCACTGTAGCCAGGCTGACAGAGTCAGAGCTCTGTTGAGCCATGTATTCCCAGAGCTCTCAGTAGTAATAACTTCATGAGATTCTTTGATGATAAAATTCTAACTATTACAGAAAAAAATCAACATCTTGTGCCCTCAGCCAGTTCAGATATATTTTCAAGTACAGGAACCTCAGAAGCAACTGTAGAACCATATATATATTTAGACTGTTTTTCTCCAATTGACCTTCACTATTGAACTTGATTTTTTCGTCTAAACCAACAACCTGCCTCTTAGACCCCATCCCAACTAGGCTGCTTAAAGAAGTTCTACTCTTAGTTAGCACTTCTTTACTAGACATGATCAATCTGTCTTTATCAACAGGCTATGTACCACAGTCCTTCAAATTAGCTGTCATTAAACCTCTTCTTAAAAAGCCTACAGAAAGATTTCAGTTTATCCATGTAAATGATGAATCCTCTGTGCACACGGAATTTAGTCACGGAGTTCCACAAGGTTCGGTGCTTGGACCACTTTTATTCAGCTTGTATATGCTTCCTTTAGGCAATATTATTAGGAAACACTCCATAAACTTTCACTGCTATGCAGATGATACTCAGTTACATTTATCAATAAAGTCAGATGAAACCAATAAGTTAGCTAAGCTTTAGGCATGTATTAAGGACATAAAAAACTGGACGACCTGCATGTTTCTGCTGTTAAACTCAGACAAAACTGAAGTTATTGTTCTGGGTCCTAAACACCTGCAAGCTTACTATCTATAGATATAGTTACTCTAGATGGCATTGCCCTGGCCTCTAGTACCCCTGTAAGGAATCTAGGAGTAATCTTTGATCAGGACATCTCCTTTAATACCCATATAAAACAGACTTCAAGGACTGCCTTCTTCCACTTACGTAACATTATAAAAATCAGGCATATCCTGTCTCAAAAAGATGCAGAAAACTAGTTCATGCATTTGTTACTTCTAGGTTGGATTATTGTAATTCCTTATTATCGGGCTGCCCCGATAAGTCTCTAAAGACTCTCCAGCTGATCCAGAATGCGGCTGCACGTGTACTGACAGGAACTAGCAAAAGAGAACATCTTTCTCCAATATTAGCTTCTCTGCACTGGCTCCCTGTAAAATCTAGAATAGAATTTAAAATCCTCCTCACTTACAAAGCTCTTATTGGTCAGGCACCATCGTATCTTAAAGAGCTGATACCGTATTACCACACTAGAGAACTACGCTCACAGAATGCAGGGTTACTTGTGGTACCTAAAGTCTCTAAAAGTAGAATGGGAGCCAGAGCCTTTAGTTTTCAAGCTCCTCTTCTGTGGAACCAGCTCCCAGTTTGGGTTCGGGAGGCAGACACCCTCTCTTCATTTAAGAGTATGCTAAAAACGTTCCTTTATAGTTGCTAAGCTTATAGTTGGGGCTGGCTCAGGTGAGTCCTGAACCATCCCTTAGTTATGCTGTTATAGGCTTAGACACCCGGGAGAGATTTCCCATGATGCACTGAGCTTCTCTCTCCTCCTCTCCCTCTCTATCTGTACGCATTCTTATCCCACTAATACATGTTACCAACTCCACTTCTTCCCGGTAGTTCTTGTGCTTTCTGTGCTTTTTTGCCTTCTCACTTTCTGCAGGTATTTCCTCCTCTGGAGCTGTAGATTCTGGATCTGTGATTGCCGGCCGTCTACTGCCCCCATGTTCCTGCTCCACACTCACTGCTGCAGTTGTTATTATTATTAGTCTGATTTGTTGTCTGTCCTCCTGTTCTGTCTCCCCTCTCCCCCTCTCTCCTCCCCTTTCAACCCAACTCGGTGGATGCAGATGGCCGCCCACCCAGAGCCTGGTTCTGCTCGAGGTCTCTACCTGTTAAAAGGGAGTTTTTCCTCCCCACTGTCGCCAAGTGCTGCTCATGGTGGTAACTGTTGGGTCTCTGTAAATAATATTTTAAAGAGTATGGTCTAGACGTGAAAGTGTCTTGAGATAACTTTTGTTATGATTTGGCGCTATACAAATAAAATTGACTTGACTTGACTCTCCAGTATACTTTCAGGTTAAAAGTATCTTTGAGAGTGAGCGCTGCTGAGTTTTAGCTGGTTCTACAGCCATGATATTAAAACCACAGTCCTGACAATGTGGAGCAAATGTGACTCAGACCTTCCCCTCAATAGATTCTGTAGTAATACCTCTTCTGGTCCCCTGGCTGGCTGTTGATCATGTTTATTCTGCAGTCAGTTGATACTTTATTTACTGTTGCAGAAACCTGGTGTCACTAGTCACTTGTGTAATTGTGCTGTTCTGTTCCATCAAACTGCTGCTTCATTGTGTTAGTGAATGAGACTCTTACAGCTCCTAAAGCCACAATATAAAAAACAGATGTAAACACTTCTCACTGACTGGAGGCGTGTTGCAGCTAATTAATATGTTGAATCTTGCATTCAGTTATTAAATATTAATACCAGTATCATCCCTTATGTTAACTTTAATTAACTGGCCTTTTAAAACAACTTTAAAACGAGTTCCTAAAATGAGTATCCTAAAATGCATTATGTTGGCTAATCAATCTTAGGTTCAGTTAAGCTTATTATTGACTTTTGGCAACAGTATGTGTAACTACATAATCTAAGATCAAAGGTCCCCTGCTCATCAGAGCTTTCAACTACTTCTCATGGTCTTCTTCAAACTGGCTTGGTTGTCATCAAGGGTCCTCAGGTCAAGAACAAACTTCTATGCGCAATCCACACATTAGGTACCATGGGTTCTGTTCATTGTGCTAACTCAGGCTTTCTTGCATCCTCCCTCCTCCTGTGACCTGGAAATCGTTCCCCCTCCGCCATCATGGAGGATCTTCCAATCCCTTAAATGCACCTTGAGGAGAGAGGAGGCTTCTGGAGGAGGCTAGAGCGAGGAAACACATGTGTATCCTCATGTCTCTTCCTTGCATCGCTGTCTCACATTTTTTTCGCTGGGAGGAACTAAGACGTGAGTAAGGGAAGGAAGCAAGGAGACCTGTTAGCATTACGAAGCACCCCATGTTAGGGACAGAGACGGGGGTTACGACCGCGCCCCAGCTGTTGTTATATGACTGATGTTCCATACTTTGGTCATGTGGTCATTTGCAGAGGAAAGGCTGTGGGATTTGGTTGAAAGCTCTGAAAAGATTCATACTATTTTTGTTCCACAATGGAAAGTTAAATTAATTGAAATGTTATATCTGGTTACATCTACTCGTATTTTTATGTTTAAACAAATACAGCTAACCTTTACGGTGTTTAAAGATGTCTTTGCACCAGCCAACTGTGGTTGCATGGTGATATGATATTTTACATGAGGTCAACAAGATGCTTTAATCATATGAGGTATAATAATTAAACCCTCTGTCGATAATTTAAACCTTTTCAAACAATTATACCCTGGTTTCAGCCTACAGGCTTCTAGTTCCAAAGCAGTACTTTTCACTTTGAAATTCAAATTTCACCAAAACTAGTTTGCTGGCATCTCTGTTAGGAACTCCACTAAACTCCATTTATTACACTCAACATGTGTAATAAACAGCCACAGCCTGCAACCAAGACTTTGGGTGTCCTTTATTGACTGCCAAGTATCACATTAGTTACCACTGCTATTTCGAAATATATTTGTCTCATATTTTATATCATAATTATATGTAGTATTGTAAGTATTAAAAAGAAGCATGGTCACAACCACATAGGTTTCACTCAATATGAAATTTATAGTTACACATGTATGATAAATATACGGTATAAAGATATCCCCAACATCGCTAATACCTAAATCACATCACTTGACTTAAATATAGGAAAGGAGGGTATAGGAAAGAGAATTTCAGTTTATAGAGGAGTGACATAGTTTAGTAGTGGTGATACTATATGGTATAGTGTATGTACACTGTGTTTTCACATAAAGCCAAACTGCAGAGCTTTTCCAATTTACTATTCTCTAATGGAAAAAAAAGTCAAATGTGTGAGCTTCCTCACAGTTATTCTGGTTAGAAAATCAGATCTAGGTCTTCATCACTGTTTCCCTGGTCTGAGAGATGCAGTGAAGCTAAAAATAACACAGGAACCCACATCAACACACACACACACACACAGTCTACCAAATATTTGTGTGTGAAAGACAGAGAAATTATATATGATTACTTAATACAAAAATATAATTTAATGCATTTAATAGAATCATGCATGGTATGATGAAGATACGACGAAGATAGATGCTTCACTGCCATCCATCCATCTAACCATTACTTTAACAGGAGGAGAGTGTCTCCCCACTGTTGCAAGTATCTGTTTGAAAATGTTTCTACTCTTTCAGTTAACAGTAATATTCTTTCAACTTGAATAAGGATGAGTCTGACATTGACCAAGGCATATAACATCTTCCCTCTGTTTAGGAAGCTTGTGAAGACTGTGATAGTATCACATCGATTTTTTTGGGGGGGCGATTTTTGTCATTTTACTTTGCTAATTTGATGGTCTGCCTCAGAAGAACAAGTGAGAGCCGCTGCCCAGCAACAGACTTTCGTTCAGCGAGCTAAGAAGCCAGAGACGACACAGTGTAGAGCCAGACACACACCTGCCCAAATATATCAGCAATCACCGGTTGTTGGGGTGACGGTGGCCTGTTGGAAAATTTTAACAACTATAATTCATACTTGTGCAAATTGCTCTTCTAGTTGTGGGTACTGCCATTTGTCACTTTATTGGCTAATTTGGACAAATCTACAGCAAGCACAAGGCAAGGATGTTCTCGAAGTTGACGAAAAGCCTATCACCACCAAGCAGGTACACTTCAAATTTTCCACATTTTGCCCCAGAGCAAGCTGCATTACGTCATTACAGAGCTTTGCAAATGCACACGCAAGAATACAAAGACCAGAGTGAGAACCTGCAGCGGTTCCACATTGTAGAGATGTGACATGGACAGTACAAGACAAAATCTAAACCATTTTCTTTTGGCTTTCTCAGGTGTTTCAAACCTACTTCAAGCTCCACCTGCTTCAATCCCTCATACTGCCTCTGTCTGTCAAACCTCTTCACCCACAACCATAATACTCATCTCTCCCATCAAACAGGACCAACCAACTCAGCAATACTGCTACTGTTCTGTTTCTTAAACTGCAGCTGATCCACTTAATCCTATGGAGGCGAACTGCCACTGTTTTTTTGGTCAGCCTTCACAGCATATTATCTGTTTTGGTGTCAGTTTTCTGTTCTTCTCTAATGAGTTGAAAGAGTTAGGTTATGTTAATTTGTCAAGTTACTGCTGATAGATACCATGCCACTACCTGTGTGTGGTTCACACTAAATCCACTATAATGTGAAGGCAGTGTAGGCCTTTGCTGTGAAACTGAAACGTCATTCGATTAGCTAATGTTTAAATGTCTTTTATCTAAGAAACTAATGTTTCTCTGGTTTAGAGACTGATTTTTTGCCTGAAGAGATTTTTGAAAAAACAATAAATCTACATAAATGACCAAAACAAATAAAACAAAAAATAATGAATCATACTAGGTTATTAATGTGGTCCATGTTTAGAGCAGCTGGTTTTCTCCTGCCTCTTTGATAACAGTGTTCACTTGCTTCTGGCAGCTGAAGCCTGGGTTAGGAGTCACACATGTGCACGCAGTTGCAGGATGTGCACACACACGTACATACACACGCCTGTGTGTTAGGAGTAACACATGCGCACACAAGTGCGTCTGCATGTCTGAGGTGTAGTTATCACACACAGGCGCACATACATACACAGGTGGGACTTTTAATATATGATTATACAAGCATATGTATGTGCGTCTTGTCCTCCGTGACCTCTGCGTCCTCGAGAATGCATAACGGTGACAGTCAAATCCACCACCTCTCACAGTCCCTTTCAGCTGTGTCTTCCAGTAAGTCAGCGATAAAACATCCCGTGTGTAGTAAGTTGATATTTAAGTTTTGGCTGAAGTGTACTGCATCTCAATTCACAAATGAAGAATAACATAGACAGTAGGCTTGGGCAGTATACATTTTTCATACATCTTATACATCTTTCTGACAGTTCACTGGCACATACATATATGACCATATTTGTGTAAAAGAAAAACGTAAATGTGTAAATGTGACTTCGTCTAGCCTACAATGCTGTATGTCTAATACGCACTTAGCCTACTTAGACAAGTCTTGCTGGGTTTAAATACTTATGGTCCATAGAATAATGATGTCAAATGTATTTTTGACAGTATTGAAAATCACATCTTCAGGACTTTTTAAAACCTTGGTATACCTTAATACCTTGATACCGCCAGAGCCTAAGAGCCAGCACGCTTTAATGCTGCACAACAAAGAGCAACATTAAAGGGTGCGTTTGTACATACCTCTTTCTTGTACATAGTAAGCTAGGTACAGGTCCAGCTCTTTGACAGAGACAGAGATGTGTCGAGGCTGGACACAGAGGACTGGATTGGAGCACTGGCCTCCCTTCACCAGTCGTTCTCCATCTGTGCTTTCCAATGGGATTCCTTTAAACAGGATGACCATCACCAAGTCCAACCTCCACACCTTGGAAAAGAAAAAACATAAACATTATTGACCAAAAACAACATGAATTTAACTCAATATACCATGTGGAATCCCTACACCAGTCCTCCCCTTCATGTGCATAATACCGCTTCATTAAATAGTTTGAAGTCATCTGTACTGGCCGAAAGGTTTATTGTGCATTTATAATTTTGTTACTTTTCTGATCCTAAAGAGGGAATTAAGGGATTCTTTGCCTTAAGTGAGATGGAGCAAATACAATTAGAAGATGCCATGCAGAGGGGAAAATGAATAGTCTTCCATATTTGTGTGTTACACCAGGGAAGCTTTTGGTCTTCTCATTGGAGCACATGTTGCTGGTTCCATGTTTTTGCCATGAGAATTCCGCAGCTGTATTTTTTAACCAAGAGCTAAATGAACAATTTGACAGCACCACTGTCACTGAATGAATGAAGCAGGCCCAGGCAACAGTTCTGTGGCGCTCCAAAGCGTTTCGCCCCACCCCCAGATTCCATAATATAAAAATAAACATGAATCAGATCAGATGATATTGTAGCCTGATATGTATTAAACCACATGTCTGTCTGTGCTACATAATTAAACCAATTACATGATGCCTGAGTTGCATAACAACCTGTGATGGAGACGGAGAAAGAATGTCCAGGCAGCTGGGGCACAGCTAAATATTAAAGCACACGTTAATTACCATCGATAAATGGTTAAAGTTCACTGCCCTCAAAACTGTAAATTGTAAATAAGTAAATTGTCTGCAATTTAAAGCCAAATGTCACAATTTTTGTGCTCACACTGTATGTGTGAAGTAGAAGGAAAAAAACAGACTGTTCTGGCTATCGACAATTGTCAATAAAGATTTGTTTGAAAGCTGGTAGAAGTTTTCTCGCTAGCAATAATGCTAACGAGGCACCGTACAGTGTGAACACATAAATTGTGGGCTTCGGCTTTAAATCGCAGTCTGCATACATGTGTGCTGACTGAAAATCAGAGGCTAGTTCCTGCCGACATTTCTCTCGTTGATATCGGTCATGAGAGGTGGCAGGGGGGAACATCCAGGAGGCACGATGCATCTTAACCAACCTGGCCTCCATATTTTCTGTCCACATGATGCGTTGTGTCGCCATGGCACTTTCAGTCACGTAGTGAGAAAAAAGGCACTGACCTGGGGTATCGAATCATGGCTCTACTTCAACTGTGTGAGAGCCTGACAATTGCCTAACAAAGAGTTGATTGGTCCTCGCTCCCCCGTGTACCAAGCACGGCAAACAACGCCCAAAGAAGCTGAAATTCAGTTTGACTCTAAAATAAGTTGTGCGGCTCAGAAATTGGGTCAGAAACAGGCTAAAATTGTACACTGTATTCTCAGCTTAAGAGAAATTATCTAGAATGTTCAATGTTCATTGTCCTCTGCCATGTGTGCCTTTATGACCCATGACACACAAACATCTTGTTGATAAAACAATTATGATGTGACCATTCGTCTCTCACAGGAGAATGCAGACATGAAATTTAAATCTGGGATGAGGAACAAATAACTACCCTACCCTCTTTTCAGCCAAAAAAAATTAAAATTTACATTCACGTGTAGACATCCACTCTTTCATATCATTTTTGGTTAAAGAAGCTCTGAAACCATTAACAATTACTTATATCTTGACTTGCTGATGCAAACATAACTGTGGAATAGAACTACTGGAAATTATGTTTTAATACTGGAAAGAAAGTATTTGGCGGAATTTAGTTTACCTTGTCAGCTTGTCGGAGACAGTCTATGCGTCTCATTTTGCCTTTCTGGTCAGGGTTTGACAGGACACAGCATGCAGCTTTCTTCCCAGTGATTGACAGGACAAAATCTTCTCTGCATTCAGGTCTAATGTCCTTTCTTAGCTTGGCCAAAAGACGGCTGGCCCATTTCTGTTTCACCTAGGAACAGAATGATATAGTCAAGGGAGTTACGTCATCAATATATTTAATAATGTATTGTATTAGCATATTCCAAATAGCTTTAAGACCAGTAAGTGTAATTTGGGAATTTGTAAAAATAAAATGTCTTTAGCTTGTTTAGTTTTCATGAGATCGTTTTAGCTACTTGATTTGTCATTCAAAACAAAAATTTTCATTTCCACTATCCCCCACTCAACTTATTCATCCCACCTCTGCCTTCTCCCCCAGCAGTTCGTCTTTGACCGCTCTCTCTTCTTCTTTAGTCATCCTTTTCTCATGTTTTTTGAAGTATTTCCTTTTCCTGGCCTGGAGGTTGAACCATGTGTAGGCGAAGGCACGGACCTGGGGCAGCAGAGCCTCAATGAACGGATGGAACTCATCCTACATGACAGACAGACAGACATAAACGTAAATACACACATATATTGTACAGTACACACAACAATCAGTAACCAAACCAACTTTAACTATATTAAAGTTGGTACTAACTTCCTCAGTTAGTACCTGTTGCATGGGCTCTATTTTCCCAGCAGTATACTGGCATAATTGGGCAACACAGCAGAGCTATGTTTTTGCTCCCGGTCTTCCTTGCTGCTGGGTTTGGAAATCCTGATGTGGGTGTGTTATGAATATTCTGCATACATTGTTCAGATTTTAGAACTCGACGTACAAAGCAGTACAGAAGCTGAGCTAAACTATTGCTGAACTCCACAACTTTGGTTTCTGTCAAAACATTCTTAATCAAGATTCACTTACTCACTTGTTCCAGAGTCTTAAGTGGCGAATGGAGTTTGCTTAGGTTGTCAAGGAACTGTAGATGTTTAAACTGCCCATTATTCTGAGCACTTTTAGGATCTTTAGTCATAAAATATAATGGATGAAAACTGAGTAATGGAAAAAAATTCCACAGGTCCATAACAACTTAGCAAACGCCATCCCCTGCTGATTCTGTTCAAAGCTTCAGAATAAACCGAGCATAGTGGAGGCACCCCAGAGGAAGCATCCTTAAAGGCTAGGACTCACTTTCCGCATTCTATGTCCGCGGATGTACAAGCAGAGGTACAAGCGGCTCCATTCATACTACAACTGAGGTTCTGCGTCAGTCTGCCGTTGCACGCATCTGCATTTCCTGATCCACACTCCATTCCAGTTAGTGGCAGTAATGCACCATAACATTGTTTGCCAACCGCTTAGAAGAAGAAGAGGAGGAAAAGGTCCTGTGTTTGTTTTTGGCTGACCAACAAGAAAAAGGCAAAAAGAGAAAATATAATGCATAACTGCTTAACCAAAGTGGACCTTTGCGACACATAGACCTGGAAACTAAAAATTAGGCCTAAGTAGTTTCCTAAATACACCTGTACCGCTGGGAAATATGTATGCTAAACCCATGGGTTTTAGCTACTGTGGCAAATGGTTACAGAATCCAGTTTCGGCAGCATCCGCGTCCCTTTGTCAGAGTCCATATGACTGTGGTAAAGGACCCTGTCCAGGCGCAGATTTTGGCCAAAGAGATTTTAACCTTCCTGCAAAAGAGGCGATTATGAGAGTAGACTCCAGCGAACTACAAGGTTTTACTGCACACATTTTCTCTTTCCCAAAAAAAGATGGCCACCTGCATGGGACTAAACGTTTGCGTAGGGTTACTGCCTTTCAAGATGCTGACCACCAGAGAAATAGTCCCCTTAGAAGGGCGAGCACTTCAATTTACTGGAGCTGACAGTGGTCCAACTGGCCGTGGTGGCAGTGATCCTATTCATCCAGGGCAGGCATGTCTAAGCAACTCCTTCCCTGTGTACCACATAAATCCCCAGGGGGGCACCAGAGCCGCTCGCTGTCTCTGAGTGGCCAGGAGGCTCTTGCTGTGGGTGTAGGTTCCAGGGAAGGTGAATCAGGCAGCAGATCTCCTATCCAAGCAGATGGAGGCGAAAGCACCCCTTAATGTTAATATTGTATTTTGTCTTACATCTTTGTTTTTTTCACTTTTTGTGAATGGTTAGAAGAATTTGTTTTTATTTTATTGTATTTTTAGTTTTTCATTTCCTTTTAGATTATGATTTTTAAATTACTGTGTTTGCTGTCTTGTATCATTTCAGAAACAAAAAAAATAGTTTTCAACAATTATCATCATTAAATAACCCTTAAATATATATATACTGAGACGAGGAAATAAATAAATTCTGAAATCTATTTTAAGATTACACAAAACAGTGTTACAACTTTAACTAAATGTTTCAGTTGCCTGTTACTATTGCACAGTAATATACAGCTGCTGTCAGGAAAAACTATCAGTGTAGCCAATCACAACAGGAAACTGTGAAAGATAATTCATTATATATTGAGCAATGTAGAGCAACGCAGAGCTGCAACGATAAGTCGATTAATCGATTATTCGATTGACAACTATTTAAATAATCGGTTACTTGAAAAAAATGGCAAACATTTACTAGTTCCCATAATTTGCTTTTGCTTTTTCTATGTTTTATATTATTGTAAACTGAATATCTTTGGGTTGTGGACTGTTGGTTAGATAGTTTGAAGACATAATCATAATTCTGATGAAAATTGTTTGACATTTTGTACATTAAACTATTAGTCAATGAATAGAGAATATAATAGTCAGATAAATCGATAATTGTTGTCAGCCCTAGACCAATACCTTAAGTATGTTAGGCCTTCACAGTGAATACGTTGCAGCATTACAATAATGTGGAATAAATGTTTCAGTGCAAGGGGACATTTTTGAGGGCGAGAAAACCCACTGTCTTGCCGCATACCTTGAGAAAACCACACACTGAGGACACAAACTAGATTTTTGCATCAATGTGATTAGGTACCTTGTCTTGTCAAGTATAACTAAATGCCTGATAAATAACCAGATGTAAATGTTTGTTTTCGGTTAATCCAATGGCATATCCAAAAACAGACATTCTGATATGGTAATATTACTGTATCTACAAACTGCCTCTTATTTTCCAGGGAAATTTATTGTGCAACAGTATATACTTTTTAGGGAAGTACTGAGTGACATGGTGATGGCTGGAGACTGCAAGCTGCTGCTCTACCTTCTGAGTTACAGCTACCCCATCTACCCCATCATATAACAGCCTGAGTGTAATAAACATAAGGGGAAAATGTCTTGGACATACAGTTTATAACAACTAAACAATATACATGGAATTTCCATAAATGGTGATATATCAGATTTTTGTATAGGTTATGCTGAGCGAGACTTACCATATCCTGACTACAGCCCTGTTATTAACACACAAACAGGAGTGATACACATCTTCACATCTCTATCTCAGAAAGAGAAATGAAATATTGAACTATAACTTTAAGATATTTTAAAACATGACTGTCATGACTCAAAACAGCTAATTTAGCCAGCAGTCATCCTTCTTGGACTGAAAAAAATCTATTTTCATGTTATAACAACATGGTTCCCATGATATAGACAATTTGACATTGTTCATTTGATCAACAGATTTACAGGCATTTACATTTTATGAGATGTAGATCTTTCTCTTGCTCCATCTATTCCGGCATTGCCATGGCATGTGTGAAAAGGCGCAAAAGGGAAAAGTCCCTAAATGTAGCTGCATGTGTGAATGGTGAAATTACTAGCGGTGCCTGAAAGGTTATTACAGTAATGAACAGGGAACTGTGTGTGAAAGGGGGCTTAAGGCGCCAACTGCAGCTTCCTTACCAAGCAGTAAAGGGTCAGTGGACTGTTTTTTAAATAGACCAACAACTAACTCTACACTCTGATCCCATGCAGAAAGATGAAACAACTAAAAACTGGAGTAAATTTGAAGGGTTTTTCTAAGCAGAAAGACTTTCTGAGAATCAACCCTTGGACCCCTTCCTCCAAGTCTCCAGTCAGTTAGTCTGGCTCATGTCATGCTGAAGGTGTTCCACTTCCTGACTCTAGACTACACTAGATTAATGGATAAACTAGACTCCTTGAAACTTCATAGTTAAAATACTTAAAATTTCAGTCCTAGTGTATTTGGGCGACAGCTTTGGATGCATTTTTAGTATTCAGTTGCAGCAGAGTTCTTTGTGGTAGTTGAAAGGCAGACTCCGTCAGTAACAATAAAAAGTACTTAATAGAGAGATAATTACTGACTGTTATTACATTGAATGGCTATTGCAAAAAAATGCCCACCATTTACAATATAGAAAATGGTGTTGGAAATAATTTAAATCTTAAGACTGATAACTTTAAGTCTGAGCCATTACATGGTGATTAGAATGAACTTGTTCAATTCAATTGAAAATGCAGATTTTCTTCTTCACTGTAGGCTTTTGTCCCCTAAAATGCTGCTTTTCAAAAACATTGTTAATAGTTAATAAATCTTAAAATGTGAAGCATTTTAGAGTGGAAAGCTTTTCCAAAACAATACCTGCTCAGACATGAGTGCCATTTCGCAATAATGTTATTTGTGATATTCTACATCAACCCAAACCAACAATGAATTGATCCTATTAACAAGTAGTATTGTGTGTGAATCCAAAGCCTGATATATTTTATTCCTCTGTGCCACAGAGCTCCATTGTTGTCACATCAATGAGCCACACCGTTGCACTGGGTGACATGTTCCCTCATTACCATGAACACACACACTGTAGTTTATTTTGAATCGATGCCACAGCATCCAGCTGCTGGAAATACTCACTAGAACGCCACATTTGTATTAATCTGACACTGAAAATAGTCCCCAAATGCAAAACATTTCCTGCTGTTTGAGTGAAATTATATATTTGTGAGGCGTTTTTAAAGATTTATATTTTCAGTAGGAACCAGTGGGCTTGGGCCTGAGAGCCACAGACAGGGTATGGAAGTCAGAACATATTGAAAGATAAACACATAGTCAGCTTTGGTATTTTTCATAGGATATGTTGACAGTAAGAAAAATATCTATATCCCTTAAGAAGCCAACTTTCTGTTGCCTCTACCTTTCTCTGTGGTCACTTATTTTAAATGCCAAGATATAATAAATGTCTATGTTGACAAATGACTTTGCAAGTGTTGAAGCAATTTTCTGGAGGCTCAGCACAGTAGGGCAGAAATTTGTTTGCCTCTCGGTTAACAGGTCAAAACTTGCTATGAATATGAAACACACACAAAAGCTGCAGACACCACTTACAGCATTAGATGCAGTTCCAGGTACAGCACAAACTAAAACAAGCAGAAACACAACAATGTATACCATTCAACCACCATAAAGAGTGACTGGGCTGGTCAGGGTGAGTGATCGTGAGAGAAAGACTGCCAAAGAGATAAACACGGTTACAGAGACAGACAGAAAGACAGAGAGACTGTGGCCCTTTCTAACCTCACGGTAGGTAGTGTCAGTACATAATCGTACACCTGCTATTTCGCGTGGTTAACAGTTACTGGAGTTACCACTGAAGAGAAATTGATCTCCTTTCATGTACGACAGCTATGCTAACGCAACCATCAGCAATGTGTGAGAGACACAGACCGGGGCTACGGTTAACAGCTTTCTGCTTCTGTACTTGTTAAGGGGGTCGGCATCGGTAACAGACCTCAGTGTCTCACCTGTTTAGTTTGAAATCCAGACGGATTTGAGCAGAAAAGGCTGTTTTGTAGGAAAGATTACCTTCATTAATATCATATGCCAACAAGGATCTATCTGATTATGTTTACAGTTCAAAAATATTATTTAGTGTGGAGCCCCTTTTAGGTGGCATGATAACTGAATCACTTCCATTACAACTGGGCAAACTCCAACCATTGATGATGACCACAAGATGTGACCGAAAGCTCTGGAAAATGTCCATCAAGTAAACCCTGTGCTCAACATTTCCAGTGTGGGTTCAGAGTCTAGCTATCTTCTTGTTGGCTCAGTGTGTGGTAGCATGTGCCTGTGATGCAGTTGTCTTAATTCTGAGGAAATTACAACTTTTACCAAGCCCTGCTTTCTCTTGAATGACGTTTTTGGTGAAAGATGAAGTGCTCTAGGGTGTTTTCTTACACTGCTTAGGTGGCTTTGCTTTGGTGTGCACAGAGAGTTGGGACACTTGCAACATGTTAAGTGCACGTGTTGAAATAGATGTGCCAGTGTGCCCATGTCTACCAGCATGTGTACTGCTCTTTTCTCTGCTCTATCTTTACATGCAAGGAGTACTTTTGCCCGAATAGCTTGCATCTTTGAAGCCTGAAATGACAAGTGTATTTAATGGCGACTGACATGAAACAAACACGTCATTAGTTATTGCCATTACGAAGGCTAAATACAGCAAAACTATTTTTTTCTTGTTTGTCAGCTTTCCTCTGAAGTCTCTGAAGGAGGAAGAGTTATGCTATGGTTTTACTTCTGCTAATATAGCCTATTCAGGAAAAAGAAAAGGTGAGACAGATTGGTGTGTCTATTCGTTTACATGTCTTAAGTGCAGCCAAAAAGTATCTGTTACCACATCAATCACAAAAAAGAATCAAACCTGTTGTTTCAATCTGCTGTAAAACATAAAAAATGTAACAACTCAACAATATTAGTCATGTTTCTGCTGAAGAATAGACTGCTTGACACTCCGCTTCTGAAACATTTCTGGTGGACAGTGAACATCGACTGAGGCGTGACAAGGCAGCCTTAAGTAGACATGATAAATGAGTGAATCATCCATCACATTGGGTATTTGCTTTTTATCAGTTTGCACCTGCATGCCAACATTTTAAAAGTTTTAAAAACACCCAAAACCACCTAATTCAATTTCCACCATTTTGGGAGACCTGCTGAGGTACATTAACATAGCTAGCTGTATTTTCATTATTCTGGAGAGGTGTTTTTATTTGTTGTAACATTTGTTTGTGTAGTGTGATACTGAGTCTGGGTAGTGTGAGACAAGCCAAAAGTGTGAGTTGGTGAGCCTCAAATAATAGATTACTGTAAAACACGACACAATACGTGTCTGCTTTTCATGGAATGTCAACATTGAGTGATTGAATATGTGACCAATTTATCATGGTTTATCACAAACACTTGTGATTATGATTTTAAAATTTGTTGCATTTTTAGAATCATGAGATGTGGAATGAACAACATGGACCCCTCCTGAAGTGCTACATACAACACAGTACAGTTGAAGAAGCCACATACAGTGCTCTGCTGCCATTACAGTTACTACTACAGATGTTTCAACTGCATTGTTTTCTTCAAAGAACTGTTCCTGAGGCATGGGTTTAAAATAAGAGTGATTGAAGGAAGAACATGTAACCTTTTTTATATTTATGCAGTCTCCATAATTGCATACAGACACTGCTCAACCAGACCTCTACCATGGCCCACATTTTCTGGCATAATCGAGCAGCAGGCCAAGAATCGCCAGCATGTTGTACCAAATACCCACCTGCTTTCCTCAAATGCCATACAGCAATAAAATGAGAAGGCTGAACACAAGGCAATTGACTAATTTTCCCATTTGCATGAAAAAATTAGCAGTTTGTCATATAAATCACTTTTGGTCCTCATTGAAAATAATGCTAATTATTGTAATAGAAGACAGCCTGGCGGCTCAATATTTACATTATGTTGTTTGAGCATGCATAGTTTATTTCTAATCTCAGGGAGATAAACACAAAGATCAGGCTGTAGTTTATGGTCAAAGCCCCATAACTAACACATAGTTCTATTTAAAATTTCTGAGCAGCTCGATACTCAATGTATTACATGGTCATTTCCATTTACTTGCATTGATATAAAACATGTTGGGTAACACTTGAATCATGTTGCAATTATGACATTTTGAATTTCTCTATCCAAACAAAGTAT
This sequence comes from Lateolabrax maculatus, assembly GCA_031216445.1. Lineage (NCBI taxonomy): Eukaryota > Metazoa > Chordata > Actinopteri > Acropomatiformes > Lateolabracidae > Lateolabrax > Lateolabrax maculatus. Next base: position 26,360,890 of record CM062196.1, read on the forward strand.
TCTACTTTGATATGTCCAACACTTGACCTCATTATGAATATAGTCAAGTCAATTTTATTTATATAGCGCCAAATGATAACAAAAGTTCTCTCAAGACCATCTGGGAGACCATCAACAATGTAAGTATACACTTTTCACGTTCAAAGTGTATACTTACATTGTTGAAGTAGTTTACATCATTTTTATTAATGTAATGCCATGTTTCCTGGAGTTTCACTGAGCTGTGAGTGATCTCACAGAGATACCTCTAATTGAAATATTAGGATGTTAGCGAATGAGTAACTTACACTTCCTTCAAAAGCCTGTTAAAAATGCTGAACCATAAACTATAATTTGTCACATTTACAAATTTCACGTAACAGTTTGGACAGACTGTTTTTATTACTATAAATGTATTACATTTAATAAACAAACATGATTCATGTCAATGGATTACAATCCTTTATATGATTTAAATTTTTTTTTATTATTTATTTCATTAAGTAAAAATTAACTTCAATCTTATGTATGGCTAAGTTCTCTCTGATGGAAGAATGCAGCCAGTCTGTTTCCCATAATAATAATTAATTGTTTCCTACAATCGACTATAAATCCTACAATAATTGATTGTTAATTTCTCATTGACAACATGGAATGTAAAGTGTCATCTTTATCTGTATTTTACAGTCAGGTAAGGAATGTGTAGAGGGCTATAGAGGCTAACAGCTATATGCTCTATATTTCCAGTGGTTCCAGTCCTAATGACCAAACCACCTTTTCATGCCACAGCCAAACTTAGGCCATCTCTTGGTAGGTTATGTTAGGAACCCAAAAAGCAGGCAAGACCTGAAACCCCAACACCAGGCCGCAGAGGTGAGCAGGTCTGTCTGTCTACAGCAGTCAGCACCCATGATCTCTCTCTCTCTCCTCCTGCGCTCTGAAAACTCTGTACTACAACAAAATGTTTTGTGATGTATGAAACAGATGTCTTAGCAACATGGTAACCTCAGTGTGGGTCTGGTTTACTGAGCCCTTACTACACATATCTCTTTGGCCTGTATGTCTGAGTGCTGGTATATCCTGCCAGGCTGAGGCAGTTGAACAAGTACATTTAGAAAACACATCGACGAAACTCCCCACACTTCATCTACTACAAAAGGGTCACAAACTGTGCTGCAAAACTGACTTTACAACAGCAAAGGGGTAAATGGTGTAGGAACTGTAGCTTTTTATACAAACAGTTTACACAGTGAGAGACACTTTAATATGGTGAAGTGTAGGACTATGATCAAATGACATCAGACAGAGACACTTGCTATATTCCTTGGGGATGCTCTGCCGGGTCTGAGCTGCAGCCGTCTCTGGAACTTTTGCCTTCAGTCTGCTTTTCAGCAATTGAAACACCTGCTCAGCTGCATTTAGGTCAGGTGACTGACTTTGCTGTATCACACTACTCGCTTAAAAAAAAAACAAGAGCTGGAAGTCCTACAATGTACAAGCATAACATGGCCGTAAAAACAATGAAACACCTTTTCAGATGAAAGTCAGCACTTCAATCTCAGCCATTGTTTCATTTCAAATCCAAAGAGCCAATACAGACAAAATGTACTGTTCTGTACATGGACTTACTAGTTTCACCCTGCCTACTTCCAAGTTATACTGGCGCAGTCTTGGGTATCTTCAGTTGTCCATATTGTTGATCATGACTGTCGAGGACCTCACCTTACAGACTGAGGCACAGAACATGCATCCGATTATTCGGAACACCTCTTTAGGTTGTAGGTAATAAAAAATGGTGATATCACACAGTCATAATTTACATACATAATACTTGGATGTGTGTTGAATAGCTTCTTGCCTCCACACTGTATTGTGTTATGGACCTGTTCTGTTAATATAACTATTGGTTTCAAGCTCAGTTTGAGCTCATAGAAACAGTCATAATTAACTGCGACTTAACAACAACAGCAGCATCTTTTAGAATTAAATAATATTGGATTCAGTTGACCAGCTCTTAATTTAGCCATCGTATTAACATTAATAGTTGAATTTAACCCATCACCGACAGTCATTCGCTACTATTGCTGTGATAAATAGCTAACCAGCTAGCTCAGTTGGGTTAGGCAAGCACATTAGGAAAAGCCATTGTACACAACAAACTCAAGAAGTTCAACTCACTTAAAAGAGTCTCAAACCAGACCTGGCAGCATTAGTTCCTGGTACCAACATGGTTCCAACATGGATGTTTTATAACAGCTGGATACCGCACGCAAAGATGGTGCCCACTCACTTGGATGAAAATTGCTCACCAACAGCATAAACCAAAAAGCTTCCTGGTTGCTTCCCCTTGTGTGGCCCACTGCACATGTGCATTAGTATTTCTCCATGCATTCCCACTGGGCCCATAAACTTTACATTGGGATGATATCACACACTTAAAAATCAAAACTGTAACAATTTCCTGTAGTCCACCACAGTAGCATCCATCTTATCTTAAATTCACATTAAATCTGTCTGCTTTCAGCTTTCTGTGTCATCATCTTCTCTGCCTGCATCTCCTCTCTTGCCTCTTACGACCTCTGACATTAAAGGTCTTCAGCCACAGAAGGTGATTTTTCTTTGGTTGCACTCCCTCAGCTGCTCCAATAAAAGTTTGGGGTTCCATCTGTGCCAAAAGTATGAACATGAACAATTATGAACATCTGTCTAAATCATTTCATCTTTGAACTATACTTCAGTCGTGACAAAAGTCTTTTGACAATAAGATTGTCAATGTTGATGCTCACCTGACAAAACAGTTGCTTGTGTTTAACTTTGAACTGTACTTCTGTCGTCTTGTTGCGCTCGCTGTCGTCTGACTGTGTCGCCCTGATGTGTCATCTGACTGTGTCGTTACAATGTATCGTCTTGATGTGTCATTATGATGTGTTATTGTGAGTGGCGTCCTCTTTGTTGTTTGACTGTGTTGTTTTGTATAAAGCTGCTGAATGCATACAACAACATGGTTAGACGCTGCTAGAACGCCCAAATAGGACATCCTGCAGCTGATTGCTAGGTAACATCCCGGACGTCGGCTCAGCTTTCTTTCTTTCTTTTTTAAATATTAAAACAACACAGTCAGACGACACATCATAACAACACAGTCAAACGACATGAAGCGCAACAAGACGACTGAAGTACAGTTCAAAGGTGAATAGACATAGACAAATGTTTTGTCACAAGTTCAATCGACATAGACAGGGTGCAAACAACATAATTTTTGCACAGATAGAACCCAATATAAAACCAATAATAGAGCAAAGTAAAATAAAATATAGTACGGTAACAGTAATAAATGTTAAGTTCAACATATATTAAGTTGAATTGTTTTAGCCTATTTAATAACACATAAACACCAATTACCAAGAAATTGACTAAATGCTAAAATTTCTAGTTTACTGACTGGTTGACTGAACAGGCAGGGATCAGCCACTGAGAGTCTTCAAAAAACTGTAAAAACAACACTCTTCTTGTTTAGTCTCGTAAAATCCACCAACTAATCCAACAAACAAGCACGGTCTGATCAGCCTGGCTCTCTGTGACATTCACATGAAGCTACAGCTAAACTAAATGAAAAGTTTTCAGATCGACTTCATCAGTCAACGCTGTTTTTATCAGAGAAACAACATGAAGTGTGTTTTGCCTCATATTTTGTGCCTGATTTGTTTCATTACAGTTGGTTGCCATACACTTATTAATGTGAGCCAAACCTCCGGGGAAAATGTTGTTATGCAACATACTTGTGTACACTATGCACACCTCCACTCCAATGTCACTGACAGCCTCCCAGCAGATGCACTTTACTAGGAGATCTACATGTATTTGGCACTTAAGCGCAGCCCTTGATTTGCTTAGCTTTATCAATCATGCCCACAGATATTATTATTTATTAAAATCAATTTCATTCATAAAAACTGTCTAAAAAGAGCAACTTCAGATAAAAGTTACAGAGGTCCAGACCTCGGGGATCTCAATGATGTCTGCAGGGGATTTGTTGCAATACTATGAGTGGCCACTGGGACAAATTGGCATCACGGCTGAGTGGCAGCGCTGTGTCCAGCAGTCTTAAAGACGAACTCCATACTAAATAATGTAGGGCTGTGCACAGAATCACATAGATCATTATTGTTAATACTGATGATTTGGTCGGCCTGTCCCATGACCGGCTTGATAAAAAGTATCACCTATTCATAATACTTTATCAAGACACAAAAGACCAACATGTCACTCTGGATAATCTATTTTTACTGTTGAATATGTTGAAAACATCTGAAAACAATCATTATTCGCACACTTATTGGTAGCTTTAGCCTCTTTAAATAGTTGATGTATTTCCTTCTGTTTGAACTGCTTCATATTCTATTCCAGTCGTGTAAATACAGTGTATGTATTTCACCTCAATGAATATCACTTTTTGCCAACAGGTCACACATGGCAGCTGTGTCACCACGGTTTGTTGACATTGATTAAGCCTAACTTTATTTAGGAATATGTAGAATGTGAGCACTTAAAATAACAGTTAACTTAAAATATCTATCTACAAGTCAAAGCCACAAGATTAACTAATACAGAGGCTACTTCAGTCGAAATAGTACTTTAGTGGTACAATTCCATGACAAATCTGCTATAATGATACTACCAAAACCAACTGACATGCATAGAACATGGGACTCTTGAGGCCCCTAGGGGGTCCTGGGGCAGTTGCTCCTTTGCCAGGTCAGTAAGCCAGCCTTGGTAGTGGCAGTGGCATCTATAATGGCAGGAATAATCAAAGGCGTAGCTGTAGCAACAGTTCTAGTAAGAAACTTTACAGCAAAAGAAATGTCAATTATAGTAGAGCTTAATACTAGTAGTACTAGTAAACTAATAAAATAGTTCAGATAGCAGTAGTAACAGTAGTAGCAATAGTGGTAACAGCAATAGCAGCAGTGATGGACTGTAATATCATCAGTGTTACATCGCATAACCATAGAAAGGATTAAGGTTAGGAACTTGCACAGTGGAAAAAACCCCCAGTTAGAAAATAAAGCACAGATACACACATAGGTGTGCATCTGCACAATGACAGCAACCCTAGCTGTTAATTGTTGTAATAGTTTAAATTAAGATCAGTCACTACATTTTTCCACCCCATACACAGTCTGCATTATCAAATCAACACAGTGTCATGGATAATTAGCCAACCACTGGACAGCTTCATTTCCTCTGCCGACTGTAGCCACAGTTATCAGAGGCTCAACGAGCACAGTGCAGTTTTACCTGAGACAAAGAGAGAGGAGAAAACATCATTTTGATGAGGAGGAGCTGAATCAGGCCAGCTGCTGCGTTAACACGAACATCCCTGGGCTGAAATGTTCCATTTCCATAACGTCGCCAGTTGTTTTCGCGGATTTCTACATGCTCTCCCCCGCTGATTGAGTTAAGCAGCGGTACCTCTGGGTTAGAGAAGACGCTGCATTTCCTGGGCTGTTCGACTGTGTGTGTTTTTTTTAAGGATACAGCTATGAGAGAGCTCCGGTCGCCTCAGATGACTCTGCCGCGTTAACTCCAGAAATGATGACACGCCAGAAAAGTTGAGGCCCCGGAAAAAAGCCCCGCAGGGAGAAAAACACAGAGAAAGTTCGGAATAATCATTCTTAGGATATATGGCCGGAGGCGCACCGGAGCGCGGGGGGCTGTGTCATTTAGAGAGGGAAGGAGATGAGGGGGCGAAGAATAAAAGAAAGAGAAGTGAAATGACGTTATGTACTCAGCCCAACCCAAACGACGGGCTTAAAGCCGCAGCAGCTGCTGCGCTCTGCCTCCCAAACTGGGTTAGAACACTACAGATGAGCTTTACATCCGCCACAGCCTCCATACAGCCTTTAATAGGAGGGGGGGGTATGATGTGCTTCTAAAAACACACAGTGGAATGTAGGCCTGTAGTTACTCAAGTACTGTACTTAATACATATTTAAGGTTTTCCTACCTTTCTTTATTATCATTATATGCTATTCAGAGGGAATTGTTGTACTTTATACTCCACTACATTGTTTTGATAGTAATAGTTAACAAATTAAGATTGTACATACCTATAAAAATATGATCCATTGCTAGAGATTAAATTACTCAACAGTATGTAAAATATTTTAAATTAACCTAGCTCCACCTAGACTAGCTAAAACACTAAAGCACTATTTATACATCAGTGCATCAGTAATAATACTCTGCTCTGAATACTTTTATTTTTAATACTTTAAGTACATTTAATTAATACTGGAGTAACATTTTCAATACAGTACGTTAACTTTCACAGTGTGGTAGTGCTACTTTTACTTAAGTAAAGGGTTAAGTATACTGAATGCTTACTCCACCTCTGCTAGAAACTGATATGTTGTTTTAACATTAACTCAGATTCAACCATTACCAACATTAAAGTAAAATGCAGTTTTGTATCTGATTGTGCAAACAGTAAAATGTGTATGTATATATATACACACACTCACACACACACACACACACACATATATATTAAGATGAATGAATCTATAGAATGAACAATACAATCCACTGTCACTAATGTAACAACATTATGGACTGAGCCAATAAATACAGGCTGATTCATATCCTGACCTCATTATGCAGAATAAATCCTACTTTACTACTGTATACATTTGTGGATTATTATCACTGATTTGTCCACATGTGAACAATACTGTAGCTGGTGTAGGTGGAGCTTACTGAACTACTTTATACAGGCTAACTGTTGGGCAGTTTCATCTACATGACATTGCTGTCTTTCACACCCTGCTGTTGAACTACAGACCTTATTAACTGACCATTGGATTACAGTCCAACCACTGTTTTTTTTATGGCAGGCTGTGTGGGTGTTTAAGAGGATAAATATATGGAGCCTACTTTTTAACTATCGTATAGGCCTATGCAGCTTTTCAATAAAACCAGATAGAAAATACTGAATCTTTAAAAGTTTGGACACATGCTTACAAACTGTATGATCCTTCATCTGGTGCTGCATATATAAATGATACATCAACAAACAAACACTGTCACATCAAGACATCAAGAGCAGTCTAATTTTATTTCAGCCTTGCCGGCATTGCAAACTGTGTTCAGGGGGATTTACCCGCAGCAATCAATTAAGTACAGTCTATTCTCAAATGTAATCTGTGTCACATCTAATGGAGCTGGTGGAGATGGAAGGGGAACATTTGACTTATTTCTTCTCTGCAATGGCATCTGAGCTCTTCTCAAAAGGCTCCCCTCCCAGCTTGAATTCGAAGCGCCCAGTGGGTGTTTCTAACGGGACTGCGGGTACAGCAGGGCTGCCTGGGTTTATCCTAGCGGCTCTCTGCCCCAGCTGCACGCCGGGACAGGAGGCCCTCTCCCGGCCTGTCATACTAACTCAGCCCGCTGGCTCTAACTGCGGCCATTTTCTGCTGACTAACACACACACGCGCGCACACACACACACACACACACACCGAGAAAAGGAGGCTTGAGGTAAACTTCAACTTGGCCTTCCGCCGTCCCGCATGACGGAAGGGATGGGGCAGACATGGAGCAGACGGCCTGCCGCTGCACGCTCCTCTTCTAGCGCCCCAAACTCAGCAACTTTCACCCGCGACTGCACGCGCTGATAAACACACAGCTGGCATGTTGTCCGGGTACTAATGCTCCTCCAGGGGTCGGAAACCACATTTGCCGGTGGGATAAATCCTGTGTAGCGTCCATACGCCCCGTTCTCAGGCACGGAGTCGACCTTACTCCAAACTTCATTCAAAACTGTAAGAGTTTAAAGTTGACTTGTTTAATGTCAGATATGCTTATCGTCTCATTTGAGACGTCAAATAATCTCCTGTTTGGTGGCCTTTTGGTAAATTCGGCATATATATAATACCAAAAAACAACTTCATGTTAACAAAATATAAACTTTTAAAATCGTTTCACACTGCTGGCTTCCGCCCTGCACGGTGTGTTTGACGGAAGACCCCGATTGGAAGAACGCGCGACCCGATTCTGAAAGTTACCATTGTATTAAAGCATGTGGTGTTTTGCGTGTTGTTTGTGTGCCGAATGTAAGAGTGGATCCTGACAATTCAACATGGATTTGAAGTTGTGTTGTGCCAAGTGTGTATTTTTGCCGAAGTGCAAGGTAAATTTTATTTGCCATATTTTTGAATGAAATTCAGCGACAGATTCTCTCCGTAGGCACACGTCACATATCTGACCATATTTAATGTTCGGACGCTGCTACAAACCAAAAGACGGACAGAAATAGAGAAAACAGGCTTGTTGACATGTGGGAAAATGGATGCAACTACTGCCGCTTTCTGTTCCACTTTCAGCTGCGTAGCTAATGTTACTCATTCAACTCCTCGCATTGCGTCTTTTTTGGAAAACACGGAACGGCACACCACCAGGAAGGGACACTCTGCTACAATACTGTACCGGAACAGGTTTTGTCCTACCATTTCGAAGCTGAGCCGCCACCGGGGGAGGTTAAAGCTGATCTCAACGCCTGCCCATCTCACGCTGTCGGTCGTTATCATTCCATATTCATTTCCATCATGGTGCGCGTGCCAGGTGGAGTAAATCCGCGGTGCTCGAGACCAGAAACGTCCCGCGTCAAGCTTCGGGCTCAGCGGCAGTACCCCCCCCCCCCTCGTTGGCTGCGGCAGAGGAGAACAGTGCTACATTCACCTCTACCTCTTCTCCTCTACCTTTTCTCTTCAGCTTTCCCTCTGACTCCCTTTCACTGCTCCTGTCCTGTTCTCACAATGTTAGGTCACTTTTCTCACTGCAGCCTTTTATTCCAGTCCCTTTTTATCTTTTCATTTATTTTACATTTTTCCCTCTCTCACTCCATTGACCCAGTGGCTGTCTCTTAACCCTTCCTTCACTCCTTTATCATTTTCTTTCCCTTCACCTATTCTGTAAATTGGTTTTCCTGTCTTTTCTCTATTATGGGCTAATACATGTACAGAAGCCATCCCCATCTACCTGGAAATTATACAGTACGTTGACTCACTGATCCCCTAAATAAACTCAGAAGGGAATCTGAACCACCTGACTCCATTTGGGACCGCCACATCCCTTGCCCTGGGAATTTTCTCTGTTGTAATTGTGTTATTGCAATACCATGATTTATGTTGATTACTTTTATTTCACATCCATCCACACAGATAATAACATTTAAGTCCAAGCAGAATTACATGAAAAACTACAAAAATGCCCCAGAGGTTTTGTTTTGTTGGAATGACAAGGAGATTATCGAGTTAAAAATCAACAGTAAGACCAGAGGTGAGGGGTCTGCTGTGGATCATTATTTTCTTGCCATAGTTATGATGTGTCTATGCCCCTGAGGGATACATAAAGAAATATATTGCAAAGAAAGCATCACTTCAACCATTCCGAGCAGTGGAATTATGAGTGAACTCTGATGCATTTATAAAGACTACGTCAAATATTGTATTTTTATAATTTGTGTGTATGAGCATATCTATTGGATCAGTCCCAAACTTATCTCAAATCAAGTCAGGTTCAAGGCTTTCAACAACATCTCATAATCTTTCTCCGGCTCAGGTCTCATAATTCTCATCACATCTTTCCATTTTCTGATGAAGATGTGAGAGATGGTTGAAAGCTCAGAAAAAGCTAGTAAGTGGACCTTGAGTTGAGATTATTTTGCCACGTACCATGTTCCTAATGTCAAGAATGAACTTCCATGGTAAATATCCTTTGGATTGTTTTTTAATGATCTGTGTAAATGTATTGATAATTATTGAACCTTGCTGTATAGATCTTGGGTGTTCCCAGTGAGATAATGACACTTAATGCCAATGTTTGTGTGATTTAAAGATTTTAGAGAAGTTGGCGATCCATATACAGTTCTGACAACTGACAGTCCTTACTCAAGGCCCACTTAGTGGCTTTTTCCAGAGCTTTCTACAACATTTCATGGTTTTCTCCTCACATTGCATCTTATTTGGGTTGGCCCATTTGTCAACACAAGACCTAATTATGGAACTTACATGGCTGAGCTGTCATCTGGCCACAAGGAGTCAGCACTTACCACAAACCATTTAATACCTTAACATTTCTGCTGGTACACCATAAACACAGGATTCCCTGCGTGGAGTGACAGTGGCAAAAACATAAACCATCAGAAGTATAACCATATACAGAATCACACTCACATATGTAATAATGCAAACGACTAAAAAGGTAGGACATAACCTCTCCACATTATGCAGTGTTGTTCAGTCCAGTGGTCGAAATGCGATGGTGAACATCTCGTTTTAAATTGAAAAGATACAATATGGTTACTTGTATTATATTTTTTTTTTTTAGCTGCCTTTAACAGTCACTGTTTACCATAAGCCCAAGACCGTTTAAAGTTAAACATCACCAGCTTGACAGACAAAGGTTGGCGGAGTGGCCATAGCTATGGTATATATGTTTTTACACAGCTTAAATTGGAGCTAATGCAATAATTGCATTAATGACATTAGAAGAGAGCACTGAGCACAAAAAAATAAAATTCTAACAGCAAGTGCCTTAGTAGACACACAGCAGACTAAACTTGTTTTTGTAAACCCCTGAAACACATGTCCTGCTTCGAGAGGCACGTGCCTGTTGAATAAACTTGTATACTGCAACATTAGCCATTGTGTGAAAGAGCTTACAAAGACACAACATTTGCAGCTTTCTCTTGTGAACTTCAACAGTGGCCTTCCAGTGTACTTGCTGTAGGTGTGCCATCAGCAATGGCAATTCTCACAAGGGAGACAGCAAGACTTGCACAATGTGGCCCTATCAGTGTGGTATCTGCCAGTTAAACAGGAGTGACAAGCTGTTCACAAGTCATAATATTATAATGACAAGTGGCATGTCAGTATATGCCGAAGGGGGAATGGTGAACTCTGTGGCTCGGACTGCAAGGAACCTTGGTGTGACACTTAATGACCAGCTGTCCTTCGCTGCCAACATTGCATTGCTCGCTGCTCCTTCATGCTCCCCAATATCACCCGTCCATCACCCAGGAATCAATGGAGGTTCTAAGCCTCTGGTACTTGCCTACCATGCTGCCAATGGCTCAGGCCTGTCCTGCATTCAGGACATGGTCAAACCATACACCCCAGCCCGTCCACTATACTCTGCTACTGCCAACTGGTTTGCTAGTCCCTCACTACGAGGGGGGCCAAGGTTCTGCTCAACAAAATCCTGACTGTTTGCTGTCCTGGCTCCACAGTGGTGGAACAAGCACCTGGACTGCAGAAACCCTACACATCTTCAATCGCAGACTGAAAACACCTGTTCAGACTGCACCTTGGCCCATAAAAAAACTCTTTCTCTATCTCTTATTGTTTCTAAATGTAGCACTTGAAGTTGATGTACTGGCATGATTCTTTCAATTTTGGGGTTGTATGCACATGATTGAATGCACTTATTCTAAGTCACTTTGGATAAAAGTTACAGCTAAATAAATGTAATGTAATGTATCTGTCTGTTGGATATGAGTCGCATTCCTAATGGAATGTTAAAATCCAACAGTGACCTACTACTATAAATCAGCAAATGCAATCAGAATGAGAGTGAATTGTAATAACTTTGGTGATCCTTTAACTTTTCATCTTGTGTCATCACAAGGTCAGAATTTTAATACATTGGTTTAAGACCAAATCCATGCCAAACTAAAGACATTCCCATCAACCTCAGCTGTACTTGTGCCTGCACCTGTAATGTGTTTAGTGCTAATTAGCTAATATTAGTGTGTTAACATGCTAAACTCAGACAGTAACCATGATAAATTATACCCGCTAAACATCAGCATCTTAGTATTGTCATTGTGAGCTTGTTGCCATGCAAATCAAGGATGAAATGCTGTCCTATCAGACAGTACTTCCTGTCAGAAGTATGGCAAACACATATTTCTTATCATCATAAAGTTTAAGTGCAGATGTTTGTTCTTCTTTTAGAAAAAATTTACCGTCCAGTCTGTTTAATACTGCCGCTGTAGCTGGCCGGGGAACATGGCAGCGTCATCTTGGATATTTACAAAGATGCTTCAATGCCGCTCGTCTCTGTCAGTCATCATATTAAATCCGCCTCAGAGGGGACAGACGTAGCTCCCAGAGCAAATGAAGCATGAGTTCGCTGGTTCGTCTTGTTCCCAGGCTAGGAAAATCCCTCAGTGACAATGTAAGTGTATTCAAGAGTAGCCTGTTAATGATGCACCTCATAAATCCTGGCGCATGGTTCTCCCTTTCATGATAACACATTAGCTGATTTCAATAATAAAAAGTTGTATTGGTATAGATATTGGGGATTATTGCCCTTATACATTTTTTAAATAATATTTATAATATCTGGCAGGACCTTTTTTATCTTTTTTATATTTTTTATATTTCTATATTGTTATATGTTTTCTCCTTACTATGTTTGTTCTTGCAGCAAGGCAAATTCCTTGTGCTACTTGGCAATAAACCTAATTCTGATTCTTCTATTATACTTAACATACTTAAGTAAGTATACCTAAGTAAACCAAATTGTGGTATCACACACACCAATTTTACTAAATGCATTGTTCTGTACTCCTATTGGTAACAACCATAAACACTGTAATAGTGCTGGCCAGAATAGAATGGAAACGATTATTTTAAACTGAGTTGAATACGTGCCGGATACTTAACGCCTCCACGAAATAGCCATGTGCTCGCACTCTGAAGTCCAAAACTGACAAGGCTCTTGCCTTCTCCCGCCTACTCTGCTTTTATATGTTACCAAACTAACTGTCAGTGTTGCCATATAAATGGAGGTATTACAACCTTAAACAGTGTTACAAACTCAATCATATCTGTGTGACAAAGTTTAGCTTGGGTTCAGAAGTGCAGATGGTGCCTGGCTGCTACATGTTTTCTCCTTAGGGCTCACTGTAGATGTATGCGCTCGCTGCTCAGACTGTTCGGTACAAACCTGTGTACTCGACTCAACCTGATTCGACTTGGCTGCTGCCAATACCATTTTTCATACATACTTGCTGCCTTCGACACTACCTGTACATGTTGAACTACAGCCGTATGCCAAAACATGACAAAGTCAGGCATTATTTTAGTGTGTTAGCCTGTGGATATTATGCCTGCTGCCTGCAGGTTTTGTCAATACTCGCTGCTACAGTTTGGTTGATAGTTAGACAACTTTTAGTGCCTGTTAATGATAGTATTTGTTTTGCATTTTGATTTAAATACTTTTTTATTTTGTGTTAGCCTACAGCTAAATCATTTGGGAGGCTAATAAAACATATTGCTTTACTTCCACTTGATACCTGCACATCATGTTAGTGCACTCTTGTGACCTGAAAGGTTTACATTTAATACTCGAAAGCTCTGAATCAGTGGTGCCCAACCAGTCAATAAGGCTTACAGGTCGGTCACAAAATCTTTTTGGGACAATAAGTGTATGTATCACCAACAATCCCTAACACAGAACTTTGTAGTCTCAGTGTCTTGCAGTAAAGCATTCAGTCTGTGCATGTTTATTTTGTCATCACATACTATCATGTAATGGGGGGTTAGTTAAGATAACGTCAGTTGAATGCAAATACTGCAATGGGCTGTTCGTCGACAAAGCAGAAGACAGCCTAAACTTGAGTCATGCTGTGCTATCAGCCAAGCCTTCTAAGTGTGAAGTAGATTAAGCTGCGGTGTTAGCAGTCCTGTTACAGCAAAACAAAGAATGGCTACTGGAACAGATAAGAAACGGAAGACCTATCATTTCACACAGAATGGAAACGGAATGTAGGATTTTTTCTTTATTACGTCAAACTCAAAAAGTGTGTGCCTTATATGCAAAGCTTGCATCACGCTCGCAAACAAGGGCGACCTAGAATGGCATTTTAAAACCATGCAAAAAAAATAAGGGTTTCAAGAGGGTTTCTCCTGAAGGGTTAAAGTTTTACCCAGAACTACACTAAACCTTCCATTAAGAACCCTTTTCATCCGAAGAACCCTTTTTGGAAGAAGGATTGTTGAAAGCATGAATGTTAAAAGATCCTCACCCTCAAATATTCAAATGTTTACCCATGTTTCAAATTATATTTTGAAATGTAGATGTATCTGGAATCCCCTTAAACAGTTAATTTTAATTGTGTTCTGCCATTGTTGATATCATTCCCATAATTTCACGCAATAAAATAGGTAATTGCATACCTGTATTGAACAGACACTATGTTAATTGGTTAGTCCCTCCAAGGTGAGATACATTGCATGTAGGTGTTGTATTTTATTTTAATTTTTTGATTGCTTCTAATACATGATGTAAAACACTTAACTGGTGAAGAATACTGTGCATATATATAATGTACATAATGTGCTCTCTAGGGGAAACATCATGCTTTGAAGCCTCAGTCTTCACAGCATGTCATTTCAGAGCATGGTGGTCTATGTTGATAACTATCATTTTTGTGCTCACTTGTAGTTTTAATTTGTAGTGAGGTGGCTGATACATTTCTCATCAATAGCTATATTTGACAGATACAAAGTTGGATTCTTGTTTCCTGTCTGTGAAGGGTTAAAATCACTGATAGCTGCTTTCTGTCAGACACAACTGAGTATAATAGACAATTTTTTTTCCCTGTAGAACACCAGCATTGCAAATTTCCTCACTGTGGCATCTGTACTAGGGACAGCTCTACATGGTCTGTTCTGCTCTGGCCGTGTTTTAGTTTAGGATTAGGCTAAATCTAGATGAACCCTATATGCACCTTTAGTTCTAAACATGCGTGCAATCAGAACTTGATTGTCAGGGCAAAGATGCAGTTCAGCTCAACAGTACCAGCTACACTAAACAAGTTCAGAGCACTGCATTGGATTGACGTTTCACCATCTTTGCATCACTCAAGCCAGATGCATCATACGTGGTTCCCGTTTGGCACAGATATATTTATGACAAGTGGGAAAACTATTCCTCCTGGACACTACTGCAGTGGAGAAGAAAATTCTCAGTCTTCAGAATGACATTCAGATGAAATCCAGGGCATCCACGGACATAAAGGGTGGATTTTGGCACCTGCTCTCAGAGGAGAAGTTTCGTAACATAAGAAAATGGGACTTTTCAGCCCCATTTAGATCAACTTACCTATGTAAATCTGCCTTCTCCCACATTTAAACCATAAAAGCCAAGTTCAGATCATCCACGACCTATCCGCCTGCCTGAGTCTTGCCACCAGCTGCTACACTCCTAATTTTGAGAAACAAGCATCCTCCTCCCAATGCCAAAGATTGCTTTAAGGTGATCACTCCCTTCTCTAAAATTGAAAACATGTGTCTGCTGTATAACAGTAGCTTTATGGGGCAGAGACTGGGATTTGGGTCTGGATAGAAAAGTAGATCTGAAGAGTAAAAACATTGGGCATCCCTGCTCATTGGGCATCGCCAGACTAATTCTCAAATGCGTATTAGTCTGGAACCTCTCAGTTCATTTTA
The DNA here is from genome assembly GCA_031216445.1 of Lateolabrax maculatus. Lineage (NCBI taxonomy): Eukaryota > Metazoa > Chordata > Actinopteri > Acropomatiformes > Lateolabracidae > Lateolabrax > Lateolabrax maculatus. Next base: position 26,376,390 of record CM062196.1, read on the forward strand.
GATTTCCAAGGGGTGTAATCAACGGGCAGAGACAACCAATCAGAGCAACGAAACACCGTCCTGTCGGACGGTACGTCCTGTCAGGAGTTCGACAAATACATATTTCTTATCAACAGAAAGTTTAAGTACAGTTGTTTGTTCTTCTTTTAGAGAAAATTTACCATCCAGTCCGTTTAATACTGCCGCTGTAGCCGGCTGCTGAACATTCCGTATCGGGAGCGCCATCTTGGATATTTACAAAGATACCTAAATGGCGCTCGTCTCTGTCAGTCATCGTATTAAACCCGCCTCCTACTAGATAAACTTTTGTGATTGGTTAGAGAGAAATCAGTTTGAATGGGAGAGGGGCCAGGCGTATCTGCCAGAGCAAATGAAACATGAGCTTGCAGATTTGTCTGGTTTCCAGGCTACACTTGAATTACTCAAAACAAGAGATAACCCCTTTGATCAAATGTATACTAGAATATTATATAAATCATTAATAATAATAATACATTACTGTAGGCTGTTGGAATTTCAAAATGTATGTTGAATGAACAACAGCATTGTTATACTTGGCAGTTTGAACACACACAACCTTTCGCCAGAGAGAGACTCTGCTGCCTCGTATCACTCCTTTAAGCCCCATCCCACCAACTGATGCACCAAACATGCACACACATTTTGCTGGGCTTGAGGCAGAATGTCTCGGCCAAACCGTTCCACTGAGGACGCCATCTCCTCCGCTCTTCACCTGAGCCTTACATCTGGGGAAGAAAAATGCTCATGTGCGGATGCTGTTCCTGGACTTCAGTTCAGCATTTAACACCATCATTCCTCAGCATCTGGTAGACAAACTGGGACCACTAGGTTCCGGCACCCCTCTGTACAACTGGCTGCTAGACTTCCTCACTGACAGACCACAGTCAGTGCAGGTCAGACAGAACACCTCCAGTGTCCTCACCCTCAGCACAGCCTCCCCTCAAGGATGTGTCCTGAGTCCTCTGCTGTTCACCCTGATGACTCACGACTGCGTCCCCAGGTCCGACTCAAACCACATTGTGAAGTTTGCTGACGACACAACAGTGGTGGGACTCATCAGGGACAATGATGACTTGGCCTACAGAGAAGAGGTGAAGCTATTGCTGGGCTGGTGTAGGGATAATCACCTGTTCCTGAACGTAGACAAAACTAAAGAAATCATTGACGACTTCAGGAAGAACCAGCCCAGTCATGCTCCTTTTCTCAACAACACGGCTGTGGAGGTGGTCAGCAGCACCAAGTTCCTGGGGGTGCACATTACAAACGACCCTACCTGGTCTGTGAACACTGGATCACTAGTTAAGAGGGCACAGCAACGTTTGTACTTCCTGCGGAAAATGAGAAGAGCCCACCTGCCCCCGCCCATCCTCACTACTCTCTACAGAAGCACCATAGAGAGCATTCTGACCAGCTGCATCTCTGTGTGGTGTGGAGGCTGCAAGGCCTCTGATTGGAAAAATGTGAGGAGAGTGGTGAGGACAGCAGAGAAGATTATTGGGTCTTCTCTTCCCTCCATTCAGGAGGATACTGCACCAAAGCGTTGCATGTCCCGAGCCAGGAATATCCTAAAAGACTCCTCACACCCCCATCATGGACTGTTCACCCTGTTAGCCTCTGGAAAGAGATTTTGTAGCATCCGCTGCAGAACCACAAGATTCTGCAACAGCTTTTTCCCCCAGGTTATCAGGTTGTTGAATAATCTAGACAATGACATTATTCTCACCTTATTCTACCTCAGTGTGCACTATTGTAGGACTGTGTTCTCTAGTGCACTGGTGACAGTTCTTTTGACTCTGTGGTCCAGAGAACTTGTCACTCCAAGCTGTACACTGTAGATTTGCACCTGTCAATCATACCTGTTGGACCTGCACTTTATTACTCCACAGGCTACTGCCATATTTCTGTTATGCACTTCATAATATTTATATTATATATTTTATATATATGTAATATGTCTGCATTATATTGTACATAGTCTTTTTATTTGATTTTATTGTATTTTTACGGTGTATATATTTATTATTTCAATGCTGTTGCTATGCCTTTGGTATGAAATTTCGTTCAATGTACACTGGTTGCACATTGAATGACAATAAAACCTAGTCTAAGTCTAATTAAAGTCTAAGTCTAATTAAATATCGTTAGTGACATACTATATTCAAAATTAGTTATTTCAACTACACTGTACTGTACAACTATCTTTGTGAGAACCAGTTTGAGTTTTAGACCATGGGAGTGAGGACATTTTTGGAAACTGAGGACATTTTGGCCGGTCCTCACTTTCTGAGACACCTTCAACGGCTGTTTGAGGGTTCAGACTTGGTTTTAAGGTTCAGGTTAGAATTAAGTTTAGGTTCAGGTCAGGGTAAGGGTTGGGGTCAGGCATTTAGTTTTGATGGTTAAGGTTAGGGTAAGGGGCTAGGGAATGCATTATGTCAATGAATGTCCTCACAAGTATAGCTGTACAAACATGTGTGTGTGTGTGTGTGTGTTTGTGTTAAAGTTGCATAATTGCATAAATGCATAATTAAGAGCATGGCCACTTTGAATGACAGGTTGTTGTCGTCACAGGTATGATCAGGAGAGAGGCATGGCAATGCGTGTCCATGGTACAGTGTACATTTAAATTGCCGTGAACTTGTTTTTGGGTGTTTTGTGTTCTTAGAACTTTGACCATAGACTGTATAAAAGAACTGGACGTAGCATCTGGCTCTGAGAAGTGAAGCCAATGCCTTAAACCTGCATCCTCTCTAATGGCCAGCAGGGGGGTGACTCTCCTGGCTACAAAAAAGCCAAGATGTCGATGGCCAAAATGCCAAACTTGAGCATTCAACAGCCGTCCACAGACAAATGGGTGACATCACGGTGACACCGTCCTGTGTCCCACAGTGTATTGTATGTGCATGACTTGATCTTCACACTGACCACTGGACAAACCAGGCATTATGATCAGTGTGTGTGTGTGTGTGTGTGTGTGTGTGTGTGTGTGTGTGTGTGTGTGCACGTGTGTGCATACATGTTGTGCATGCCTGTGTGTGTGTCTGAGAACAACAGAGGAGCAGTTGCTGACTCAGCCTCCTTCAATCTGCATAGTGACTCCCCCTGGAGGCCTGCATGTTCACTCATACACAGACATACACACTCACTGCCTGAAGCTCTTTCTACAAACAGAAGTTAAAAGATGGTTGCAGTGCTGAGAATAAGAATAATAGTAATACAAAGCAGAGAGGAAAGCTAATCTTTATTTAATGCCCAGAGCAGTTTATAATTCCATGGAGTCAGCAGACGGAATGAGATGTTTCAACCATCCAGGCTGGCACTGCAAGGTACCTGCAACATAGCAGCCTCGGTAACATCCTCTGAACAGCTATGCAAATGCCCATTGTGTGAAATACTCGATCATTTCAAAGTTCACACAACACTCAAACTTCCCAACATAACACCCAAACTATGCAAATCCCCACTGTAACATGTGGAAGTGTTTCAGCTTCAACTTTTAAGCCAACATGGACTGTCAGACTCCAGTGCTCAGACAAATAGAACTTTTAACATCTACAATCCCATGACAGAGCGGTTCCACGTGCTGAGGAAGATCATGTTCGTGTCCAAAATCACTCCCTCATTGACTCATTCACTCCTCTGTATTACAGACTGGAGTCACAGTTTCTACAATCACTTGTGCAAGTGTTTGCGGGGTGTGCCTCTCTCCTCATTGCATATGCATTTAAAGGAGGATTGCAAAAATAATAGGACATGGCATGTTAAAAGTACTATATGTATTTTTATACATGTATTAATCGCTTTGAATTGCCAATGTGTAATGTAATTTAAAAAATGAGACCCTGCCCTACATTCTTTGTTGCCTGTAACAGCCTGAGGACTGATTTCTATGTAAAAACCTCTGGCGATTATTCTGGGAAATTCCAATGGATGAGACATTTATGCTGAGTGCCTCTTCAGCTGCCCTACAGCGCCAACAGTGTGCAACACTAGCTATCATTAGCTCAGAAATAAACCCTACTAATGTAAACAGACAACCGGCACCCACCATATAACATTAATTAAACTATAACAACAGTGTAACTTTACTTATCTCCCAACGTGAGATCAGCCTCATAGCCTATGTCATGTCACTGTTTCAAGGCTCAGGGTTAATTTATTTCTTATTTTACAACACAGGGTTGCACAACAAAATTAAAGTTGTAGTCCCTTAATGCTACACACACATACAGATAATCAAATTTAGAATAGAAAAGGATTAAATATAAAATAAAATGAATGAATAAAAAGGGAATGTAAACAGCAGCAACAGGATGTTGATACTATGGTCTTCATCTTCACATAAAACACATATAATACATGTGTATTTCGATACATTTACCTTAGAATAACATCCATATCAACAGTGGCAGACTCAGGCTGTCTGAGCAGCAGGGGGAAATTATATAATAAGTTATATACTTCCGCCAACCAGTCAAGTTGCCGTTCACACAGTCCAGTCTCATATAATATATATAGTGTACTGTAGTGTAATAAAAGGTATGAAGTGTTGGTGGTATAAATTATCACTATATTGACATGTATATTTACAGTGAATAATTTCCAGTGAGAAACATGCTATCTTCACTTAGAGAATGTTTTACAGTGTAAGTTCATTAAGAGGAATAGTCTAATTCTTTGTGTGTGTTCACATGCTTGGCCAACAACGCTGATTCTCATAGAACACAAAGTTGTAGCCATGACAGTTAAGACAATGCTTCAAATATAGATGGTGGAACAAAGAAGCTACAAATTCTACAGCATGGAGGCTTCATACACACCTTAATCTTGGCAGTACAGAAAATGTATACATTCCCCACAGTTTCAAGGTGGGCACCCAAGATTAGTGTCAGAAATTCAGTATCCAACCAAATGTGAAACATATTCACAACTTCCCCTTCTGTTCCTGAGTTATGGCGTTGAATAATGGCACAATAATATCACAGTTGAATTTGACCTTTGACCTTTTGGATAAAAAAATGTCATCATTAAATTGTTTTATCTTATTAGACATTTGTGTGGAATGTTGTCAAAATTAAGCGTATGAATTCTTGAGTTATGGCCAAAAACCTGTTTTGTGAGGTCACAAGGACCTTGACCTTTGACTTTTGACCACCAAATTCTAATCAGTTCATCCTTGAGTCTAAGTGGACATTTGTGCAAGATGTAATGAAATTCTCTCCATACAGTTATCGCGTTCAAGAGAATGGGATGTCAGTATGTACAGACGGCCCGAAGGCATAGGAGGCATGAAAAGATAAAAAGGCACTAGCTGCAACCAATGGCCACAAATCTGATGAAAACTGTGGCGCACATTTATGCAATGCCATTTTCTTTGTAAATATTGCGCTCAGTTCACTCTATAGTGAGCAGTAAATTGAGATTTCGGACACATAAAAATCATGATTTTGTCATCACTGACAGGTGTCAATCATTTTCACACTTAGACAATGTAACGCATTAGATTCTTAGCAGAAAGAAATAGAATACCTTTTTCCTTTCACTGTTGGAATTTTTGGGGCTCTATTAAGAGCATAGAGTTCTCATTCAGACACTCAAATAAAATGGCAAATCAGAATTTTTTTGCCAAAGCTGTACAGAAAATGATTAAGCAGAAAACAACAACAAGTAAATATCAATAATTATATCAAATGCAATAAAATAAAAGGCATTAATAATATATAAATATTTTTACAGATGTAAATTATTCAGAAACATTTATGCAGAGCTTGTTTCTCTCAGTGTGTGACAACAGTTAATATATTTGACAGCTAATACTGCACACTGACTTTTCTCCCCACATAGTTACGGCAGTTTCTGAGGATCGGGGAGATGGATAAACTGAGGATGCTTATTGTATATTTTTTCAAAGAAAAATCTCACAGTAATGCAGGACACAGCAATGTGGGTTTAGGGTCAAATAGAATTCTAATTTACTTTGCAATTTGGTAGTTTGGTTTCAATATTTAATATAATTTTTGATTTTTGCTTTTAGATGATTTGGTTGGGCTAGATTGCTTGGTGTCTGTCCCAAATCCCAATGTGTGGGAGCATATAATGGGTCTCTTGGACTGGACTAATTTGGACAATTTTCTTAAGTTCAGCAGATACAGTGAAAAAAGGTCGGCAGTAATGTTCAAGTGCACAGTGTATACCTGGATGTCCTGACTAATATCAGTTTGTTACACTCAGAGTTAAACATCCCCCCACACTATAAGGGTGTGTTTCTTCCTGTTCTGCTGCTAGAGGGCAGCCTTTCACTACCTATGAGATCTTTGTATTGGGTGGACCCTCTGCTTAACGTGCTGTGATAAGGAGGAGATGAGAGGAGGGAGATGAGGAGTAGGGCAGAGCTGTGTCTCTCTAAGCACCCAGAGGACAGATGTTGGTGCAGGAATTATCTGTTTTAAGACTGATCAGCTGGGCTTACAGAACTCAGCCTCTTTCTGCTGCATCCACACATCACCAAAGTACTAGTGATTGATGAGACTTTCTGTGACAACTAAATCTGTAATAAACTTACACTTGGATGTCTTTTTTTACTCTCTTGTGTGGCAGACAGTCAAAGCCATAGAAGGGTGAGTGAAAGCACCTAAAGAAAGAACTGTTTTTTGCCACTATGTGTAATTAACTAACTGTAACTTGATACCAAGCTGACCACTGCTGGTTAAAAGTTTCAAATCTGTTCCACCTCTGACCACTCCCTACCGCTCGTGATTTCTGTGATTTCACTGCCTGCTGGCCACAACCTGACTACACTCCTACATCACTGCAGCAAGATGAAAATAAGTTATCAAACACAAGATTTTAGTCATGAAAAAAGAAAAAAATCTAGATTTTTAAAAACATAATTTGTGGTTAATTTTCTTTAAAAACTACCAATGTCAGCATTTTCTGATCTAATGTCCCAATCAGCAAGATGACATTGATTGTCAGCCCCTTCCAATGCCTTCCTTCTTACAAATGACTCATATGATCTGCCACCCACCTCTATGGTTAATAATTGGTTAGGTCTAGGCGAATTTTCAAATCCTCCTATCAGTGGTTGAATGTAAATAAGTAAATTTATTCAAGTAATGTATAAATTTGATTTCAAGGGGACCTATTATGCTAATTTCCACGTTCATACTTTTATTTGGGGTCCTGCTACAATATGTTTACGTTATTTAATGTTAAAAGAAAGACTTAATTTTACACATAGTCTTTTGAACCATAGACTGTATATAAAGATGGATGATGCGTCTCCACTTCTTCGCACTGTACAACCATGATTCGGATACGGACGCTGCCATTTTGCGCTGGGATTGTGGATCCGCCGGGAGCTGCGGTTTTGAGGTCCCACCCATACATCTGATTCAGATTTTATTTTCATCATCACCTGCTTTTTCCTACATGGCTAACGTTAGACTGTTCGTTGTCTTAGCTAGCTAGCTAATAACATTAACTCAGTGATTACCTTACAAAACACAAATTAACTTATCGAGACAACTGCAAAGATTCCTCAAATCCCTCATGTCGATTTTCAGACCCTCTTAGCGACTTTATTTCTAAAAAAGTGACTACTTGGCAAAACAACCAAACTTGGAGTTAAGAGGTACCTGTTGTTGCACTGTTAGCTTAACCTAGCCTAGCCCAATGTTAGCAGTTTAGCATTTTTCACCGCTGTCAACCCGACTTCACTAACCAGTGTGACGATGGCCTGTGTGGACTGTTCCACTGTAAAACTGAAAAACTGAGTCCTTTACATAGAAATCAGTCCGTTACAAGCCGTCCACACATTGGCAATAGAAAATGACTAATACATGTAAAAACTTACATATACAACCTTTAAATGAACTGGGTTTTTTTTTTTTACCCTAAATGCAAGTTTTTCATATCACCTTTTTAAAAAGTATAATTACTTTGAAACCTTTGTGTAAGAACATGACATATTTAATACCACAAGACTCTTACTACTACATTTAAAAACTCTCCTTAAATTGTGTATATAACATTGACATAAACATTGTTGACATCATACCAGGAGTATTACACCTTTCATTACAGTTTCAATGTCTATGTCTGTAGAATATGTTACAGGCATGAAAAAAAATATTAACATTTATTTTAACTCCTGTTTTGGTTTGAAATTAGAAGCCATTTAGTATTTATGTGGAGAGGAATCTCTTATTTTGTTCATAAGGCATTTATTTATTTCCCTTATCAAAGACATACTCAATGTAGAAAGAGAAGGATGGCAAATATCCTTACACCAGCTGGATGTCCACACTTCACACGCTGTCTGTGTGGACACCACCGAGTGCAAGCCGTAGCAGTTCAACAAGGCAGCTGTCACCCACATGTAGAGGTAGGCAGTATGGCCCAGGCGTCCCTCAGATGATCTGTAAAACATGGCAGATTCAATGTTACTTCTAAGTCCAATGCATAGCAATATTACAGTATAAGTAAAACTACTAAAGGCTGCAACAGCTAATTTTAGCTCAAATTGGTCCTAATATATCAGGTTACAAACCCACACTTCTGATGTGAGGCTGAATAGTCCTGCAGAGTGTGTCTGTGGTGAGTCAGTCTGGCAGACAACATCCCTTGTTGCAGGTAACTGTAGTGATGTTCTGGCCTGTATGCAGGAAACAGTTACGGTTACACCAACCTCATCTCAAATGTGTAGTTATGACAACAGCTACACACAGTGCAATAATGAGAAAAACATTTATTCAATCAAGTATTGAAGAAGAAACTAATTACACAGAATATTTGAATTCAAGTGTAACATGTGTTGTGACATACCAAAAGCTCAGTAAAAAGGTCCCAGTGCAAAAAGTGCCTTTTTCAGCAGCAGCACACACATTAATATTCGCCAACACGTATGTGATCAGAGCAGAACAGGCTTTCAAAGTTAAAGCTAAAAACAAAGCGCTAGCCACCATTAGCTGCACAACATGCTAACGCCAAGTTCAACAGGCTACACTACAAAATAAATGGTAAAACAACATAAAACAGGACAAAACTTACAGCTTCAAAGTCGGAAGTTGGGTCACCCATAACCTGTATCGATCCGTCCTTGAGAGCTTGTACTGCTACCAGCCATAGTGAAATGCACAGACACATTCCAGTTTTCCAGTTGCTGTGTGGACATTTCCGTCACATTTCCATCCAAAATAAAGTCAATCCACCAGGTCTTCACTTCCTCAGACAGTGGGAGGACATGGAGACTGTTGTGTTTGTTCTTGTAGCCAACAACAGAAGAATTTGCGTGCTTTGCTCTTGACTTCAACATCTTCCTGTTACCAGAGCGTTAACGAGGAAATAACAATGGTGGACAGTGAGGTCTCGACCCTGTACTTGATGTGCCCGCTGTGCTTGGAGCAGATGCCCATATAAAGAAATCTGTTAAGATCTGACATCAGATAATCCTTTCAGTAGAAAAACCGTTGGAAACCTAGCATTCAGAGCTGTCTGAAACCGGAGCTTTTTGCTCACATGGATTACTTTAATTTATGTTAACCACATTATTTGAGACGTTGCACGTTTAATATAAACATCCAACATTGTAACATTATGTATGTGAGGTATATTATGTATAATAGGTCCCCTTTATTTCAGTATTTCCATTTCATTCTACTTTATACCTGTACTCCACTACCTTTAAAAGGAAAACATTTTTACATACACGGCATATAATGACTTTATAGAAAATATGATGAATTATTAAACTACCCAAGCTTTACTTAAGTAACATTTTCAGTGCAGGGCTTTTTCTTATGATGGAGTATTTTTACAGTATGATATTGCTACTTTTACTTAAGTAAAGGATCTGACTACTGAAGGTGGGAAGTAACAAAGTACAAATACTTAGGAGAACAAGAACAAGAACTACTTTTTACTTTTATTCTTACATATGTATATTTCAGAGCCTGTCTTTCTTCATTTTTCCTTGAGAATAAGTTATATCAGTACTTCTACTTTTACCTTGTCTAGTCTTTACCTAGTCTTTTTTTACACCAGTATCTGTACTTCTATTTGAGTAAAGAATGTGTGTACTTTTGCCACCTCTTCTGAATATTCCCTCAATCACTGCTGGCTATGCAAACAATGCTTTATCACAACCTCAACTCCTTGGCAACTGATTTAAAGTACAAATTAAAGTACAATTTAAAATACAAGGTTGATGTTGCTGATGTTCTTAACACAAAAAACAATTCATTCTGGCAAGCATCAAGAAATGGGAGCTGTTAAGAGGATTAAGAGGGGACAGTCAGAGGACTAAGAACAAATGGCTTCCATTCAAACTTTAGATCCTCTGTGACATTTACAGGTCAACTGCACAATTACATACAAGAAGAAGAAATTTGTGAGACACTCCAGATTCTCATGGATCATTAATAACAAGAGGCCTAAGTCCATCACGTTACAACTCCCACTCAGTAACATTCTCCACACAGGTCCAATAAGTCTTTCAACACCTTAAAATGTAAAGAATTTGCAGCATTTAGAGCAAGATTAAGTCAGACTTATAGGCAGAATATTGTTACTTCAGGGTCAGCAAAAAAATGTCCATCTCCTCATGTTCTAACTGGAACAGGGAAACCTGGCCACATCAGTTGAGTTTGTAACTACACAGGTCTGTCAACTTCAGAACAGATGTTCAGATTTTACTGGTGGACTTCAAAGCTCAGAGTGGCCTGGCACATCAATACCACTCTGACTGTTCATCTTCCATGAACATCTCTTGTCATCAGCCACTGGCCTTCTTTAGATGCCTACAATTAAATCTGACGATTGGCCTTTAGCCACTTTACTGCCAGCAAACAGCTTGCTGACCTGATGTCTTCAACAACAGTAAGCCTTTTTAAAATCAAACACCCAACCATGTTATTCAGCAAGACCTACATCTGCACTGTATCAGCAAGTATCTCCACAGTATTATTTGTGTGGCCTTGGAGTATATGTACAACCTTTTTTTAATTTGTATGCATTGGGCGAAGAGCACAAGTACACACTGTCAATTAATTTGAAAGACCGTACTGGTTTTGCATGTTTTTAGCCCATCATCTACACTTCTCATATACTTCACATTAACGGCAGTTTTCCAAGATCAGTTTTTAGATTTCATATAATTACACCCTGAAACTTGCAGAGGCTGATCTATATGAAACACATAAATATCTAAAATAAACTGATAATTCTTCGCATCAAATTATGAAAAGGGAGAGAAAGGGAGTCAGGGGAAAATGCTGCGATTGGCCCTTGAAACCAGAAGGTTGGATTTGTTAAGGCAAAAGATTAAATATGGTTCGCAGTCTGGGGTCAGCACGCCATGCCCCCACCTTCTCCTGACACCTTATTGTCAACATACATGCCTAGTTTTGCAAGTGGTAGAACCACAAAGCTGTGGTAACTAGTAAAGTATATTTACAGTAAAAAGTAACTTTGCCCAGTGCTGATTCTTAAAAGCATATGATAATATGAAATGGATCGATGACGGGGTTCTTGGGGCCCCTGGCTGGTTATTGATTTAATTGACATTTTCATGGTTCAGGAAACTGAAGCTCCTAAAAAACAATGATTAGAATGGTTCACCGTACTGGTAGGACATAATTGTAGTTTCCAGAAAAATAACTCCTCAGGGCTGAATGTGATCAGCCAGAATTATTTAAGCAGGGACTGAAACAATTGTCTCATTTGTTTACACTGAATATAAATGTAAGTTAACTGGACAGTAATACTTTAATGTTTGTGATGCAACATGTAGCAGATATAAAGATAACCTATGTTGTCTGTTTGTATGTCTGTCTCTCTACATTATATTTGGGTGGGTTAGTGCTGCTTTTTCTCTTTATGCTGGTAATGACAGGCTTCTCTCACTGTTTTTCCAGTCTTTCAGTTCCTCATACCCTCCGGATGTATCCGTTGCCCTCTCTCTGTGACCCCTCCTCCTTCCCCCTCATTATAAAGATCATTACTGCCTGCTGCCCTCCTACACATCACATGCCACCCAGTGAGTTGTTTAAGCCTAAATGTGACTGGAGTTATAGGGAAGCACTAGGCCTTTTTTAACAAAAAAAAAAAAGCAAACAGTTCCTGCTACTGCTACCCTCTATCCTTCATAAACAGAGTAAATACTAGAATTATCATGCCCTTCCTGTCATCTCACAGAATAATACATTAACAAACAAAGAAGTTCTAAGGTTTCTATTATTTCTGCAGTAACACTGCCGTAGTTACGCAGCGTAGCCAACACTGCACAGTTCAGTACCGCACTATGCCCATTATAATAACTGATTTAAATCCTCACGTAATAATTATGCATAGGCACATGCAAACACGTTGGATTTTTATTGACTATTATTTATTTTAAATCTATAATTTATTGTGCACTGTTCAGCTTTAACAGTGCACTGTGACAGACAACTGAAAAATCAATCTTTTCTCCATCAGTGCCTTGATAGGACAATGGGCTGTCAGTCCCTGTAACATTATACTGAAAAAATCATAAACCCATTGTTGAGTTGGCCTACTTATGTTATTATGATCAATTAAACAGACATTAAATTGGACAAAGTCACTAATGAGAGAGAAATTATGTTGAAATGTTAATATTATAGGGGCACATTGGCACATAGACCAGGGCCGGGATGAAAAAAAATTAAATCTCCATGGGGTAGCATGCCCCCTAGGTTTGGACTAAGCCCTGATTGCTTAAATGTCTGGCTCCGCCCCTGGGCCTTATCAAGTGAAAGCTAGCTTGTGAGGTAGCCATGGCTAGCCTCAGCTAAAACAAAAGATAGGTTAAGTTATTGATTTGGCCTAGCTGTTATCTGTAAATGAAAAATATCCATTTTGATGAACTGGCATTTTGATTATTCAGTTTATTATTCCACATAGTTAAATAAGGCAGCAGCTGAATAAATTCATGATTGAGAAGACAAAACTTTAAACCTGCACTACTGACACAGCACTCTGCCTTAAAGAGGAGTATAGTGCTCCGTTTTAAAAACAATATTTTATTTATATTTATTCTACATCTGTAGATGTATATTCCATTCAAATAACAATTAATAAGCCAATTAATTTACAAAAATTCTCATGAAAATATTATGCTGAAGATCATAATATTTTCACAACTATTTTGGGGAGGCTTAGCCTTCCATAGCCTCTTAATAGCATTGCTTATGCACTGGAGGGCAGAAGGAAACAGAAAGAAAAGTATATGTTATGTAAGCAAACATTTGCTTCCTTAAAACAAAACTGTACCTTATTTCAACTAGGGTTTCATGTAACCCTTTGGTCCAAGGTGCCAGTGTCCTTGTTAGGGTGGGTAAATCTCAGAATTTTATTTTATATTAATATTAATCAAACACAGTCCTAAATCTTGTCAAAATATTGCATTAGTATCAGTTTTAGCAGATAACCAGTAGGTTTATACTGATTCATTCTACAGTATGCAGTCAAGATCCCTGAACCAGATTGTTTGAGCCCTAAAGAAGTTAAGAGTAAAAAGTCAAACTCACCATCCACCATGTCTTGGCGGTGACATCATAACATAGTTGCCACTTCACCGAGCTGTCTGCCTCACTGCAGCCTCCTGGTGTAGCTGACGTTGCCATGTCAACAGCGGGGTGCCGTCGAAATGTCACACAACCATGGCTTTGGAGAAAAAACAGGATTCGTTGTAAAACCTAGAGAACGGGGGGCTTTTGTAGCAATATGGTGTTGTGCTTTTTCAGTATTTCCCAGCCTTTTTCCAGTTTGTTGCACAAAATCTGTTTCTGTCCTGTGTGAGTTCAGTTCCAGTCCCTGTAGATCTCAGTTGTAGTTTGGCTCTTTGATTTTTTAGGGGTGCATTTTCCTTCCAAAGGGAACAATTGGAAAACTAATGACTAAGAACTTCAGCCTCAATAAAACTAAGGTCACCTACGTCCAGTAAAATAAAAGACAGTCACATGTATTCTGTTATTAAATGAACATTTAAAGGTGCATCTGAAATCTGTAGACAGTGTGTGGTCTTTGAGTATGATGTCCTCCTGGTTCGACACATCAATACAGTCTCAGAGACTTAGAAAACAAGTTATTCAGTCACTTACATTTTAACTACAGAGCCTACACAACTTAAATAACACACCTTTGAACTACAAAGGCATCCTGTCAGACCCAGCACCGTTTCTCCTCTCAGTCCTGCTGGACTCCCACTGAATCAAAACACTACCAGGTAGAGAGACTTTCACAAGTCCACCAAGAGTTCCCACTTCCAGCATTTCTTTCTTCATACACTGAGCCTCCTACCTGCCACTCTAAGTTGTGTTCCTCCTGTCTCCCACAGCTTCAAGTAAATCCTGTGCACACCACAGATGACTTTTTGCTGAAAAAAATTCATACAGCAGCTAAAATAAAAGTCATCTGGATGGCTCGCTTTAAATTTGAGCAAAACTCAATAAACTGCTTTTGTTAATTAGGCCTCCTCTGATCATCCCAACATACGGCTCTGTATCGCTGTCTTAGTTCTCTGTGAGTCTTGAATAGATTCCAGTGTTGTTTCTTCAGCTCCTCTCAGCACCTGTCCAAGTTCAACAGTGTCTTTACATAGGGACGCTCAGTTAAAAAAGTCCAATCAAGGTCCCTCTGTATTATTTAAAGTAGAAAAAAGCACCAGCAACCAACCAAAGCAACCAGCCAGCCACCCCCTTTCTTGATTCCACTGAGTGGGCTGTCACTCTGAAGAGGCGGATTAGAAACTAGTAGACACACACATGGGCACACACACATACATCAAAATGCTTCTTACCAGCTGTCTAAACACACACATATACAACATATTGTTTCAAAAGCGTTTTATCATATATGGTTAAAACACAAATAAGGTCAAAACTGTTTTTGTCATAACATCGTCGATCCGTCCACTCTGACTCAGTGTCCATTTTAAAATAATGGCATTGACCTTTCTCTGTTTGTCCCTCACTAACTCTCACTCCCTCTTTCCATCTTCCTCACACCCTCTGAACAAAAAGGGTTCTGCAGGGGACCTCAAATGTTTCTGTGACTTTAGACAATAGAATAATTCTTCACAGTGTACATTATAAACCCTTCCAGAAAGCAGGGGTTTGTTTAGTAATACATAGGAACACATAAGATGAGTTTTTAAGTCCCAACACTTAAGGAAGGTCACTTTCAGATTGTTCCAGATTCCAATTGTAAACCTCCAAGGGGCATGAAAGATCACTCTTGACTTTGGGATGGACCAGTTTGACAAAATAATCTTGAAGGAATAGTTTGACATTTTGGGAATCATACTTTCTTTTCGAGAGTGAGCTGAAAAGATGGATATTAATTTCATGTCTGTGTGTTAAGTATAGAGATCGTCAGGACGTGGTTACCCTAGCTTAACATGAAGACTGGCAGCATGAGCTCAGAATGAGCACCTGTCAGTACGTTCTCTGCACACAGCATTTGTTTTTATCTCCTTTACCTTTATCTCCTTATAGTAGGTTAGCTGCTCTGTGCGCACAACAGGAAACAAACACCCTGTGTCAACAAAAAAAGAAAAAAATAGATTTACAGGCAAAAAGCCTCCAGGCAGCGTAAAAAAAAAAAACTGTCTAAATTCTGAATAGATGTGCCTGTGGGTGTGCAGATAACATGCAGTCTCACTCTCACTACTGGATGTTTTTCCATAAAGCCAACGTTTTATATAAAGTGAAGAAATAAACTAGCTCATGTGCCACTAATATGCTATAGCCAGTTATGTTTATCAGCTCCTCTTAATTTTTAGCTAAGGTGAAGGCAAGCAGTCACCTCAGCATGCTAAGGTAGAAAACCAATCCTTCAGATTCCCCATACTTTTAATACTTAAACTACAACCCAATAATGCATCCACAAGTACTAGAAAGGAAAGTGTTAAAATGATTTTTGAGTGAGGCTCCATAACCTTAACGATAGTTATTTTAACCCAAATCAGAATCTTAACCATAGCATCGGCAGATAAGAAAATGCTCATATAAATCTTTTTGTAACAATGAAGTGTATCAATTTTGGAAGGATACTAGCAATATATGTTGTCCTGTCAAGAGACATCAGATCCAAATAACACTGATATGGGTCAGTTAATTATTCCTCAAGGAATACATACGTCTTCATTAGCAGTTCTTTGTAAATTAACCAATTTACAGTGCCTTTACCCTCAGCAGAGAACCCTTGAATAAAGGACCGGTGGTTTTTCAGGGTGTGGTGACAGTGTGGTCAGGTCAGTGTCTATGTCTGCCCACAGAGCTAGAGCCTTACAGCTGAGGGCTTGAGGTCTCTGGATCAGGCCAACCACAGCCCACTGTGGAGAAGGTCAGGACTCCTCCACCAAATGTCACACTGCTGTTTTAGGCTTGCCTTTTACTGGCATCATTATTTATGGTAGCATTGCTCTTTATTGTTCTTTTGGGTGGATTTTTACATTATATTTACTGCTGTAGGGGAGGAATGGGGAGGAGAGGAGAGGATTGAAACTTAAACTCAAGGTTCAGCGATGTGAAACAGCCCACCTCCCACACATACACATGCAAACTAAAACACAATCTTGTAATTAGTAGTCCAATCAATCAACTCCTGGCTCCCACCCCCTCAGTTAATTAGCCAATTAACCTCCCTCAGAGGTGTAAACATCCAGCCAATCAGGCTTAAACACAGCAACCCTAAACCAATCACTGTGTTGGTGCAGAAGAACAACAGGACATAAAGAGAGAAAATTACAGGACAGAATACACACACACACACACACACACACACATTCATATACATACACACATACACACACACAAACACACACCGACACACTCACACACTCCATTACCCAAATCACTGAACAGACCTCACACTTACTGAATGACAGAGCAGAACAGCCTTCTCTCCTCTCTGTGGCTTCAAAATCTGCTGTTGTTTTTCTGTCAATGCACAACCGTTATCCAGCGCTGCTACTCTCTCAGCCATCTTACATAATGTGTTCCATGAAAACTTCATGCATGTATGTTTTAAGAGTTTAATTGGAACAGCAAAATGTTGTCAGCAGTTTTGTAAGATGACCAGACATATCACTGAATCACTGAACAGAGACTGAAAAAAAATTGCAGCACGGTAGGCAAGTACCAGTGTCTTGATAGGGATTGGAGCAGACACCAGTGCAGGGTGTGAATGAGAGGTATGGGTATATTGGGTACATTGAAGCATTCTGGATAAGTTGCAGAGGACAGATGACCCATGCAGGCAGACCAGCCAGGAGCAAGCTGCAGTAATTTAGGTGCGAGATTACATGAGCCTGGACCAGAATGTGCACTGTGAGGAGCTGACGTACCCTCCTGGATATTGACATCAATATCTGCCTTGTTTGTCCACGGTAACACCAAGGTTCTTCGCTGGCCGAGTTGGCATCACCAGGGCAAGATATCTCAATAACAGCTGGGCAGATTGCCATAACACCTGCTGTCAAAATTTATGAGGATAATTACTACTGAGTTTAGTGACCCATTGACCAGGTTAAAATTTCTAATTACACAAGAAGTATCTAAATGTAGTGGGAAGCTTGTCATAGGTTTTACTGGCTAAGTGCAACTAGATTTAAATAGCATTTTTGGTCAACAGGACCATCAGCGACTCAAGTCATCCCAGCCACAAGCTATTCACCATCCAACCCGCACCACCAGGCTCAGAATATATATTTATTAATACCTGTATATACCTGTACACATCACAGTATATATATATATGTATATAGAACCTGTTAATAAGCTTTTTATTCATCACAGTATATATTTATCTATAACAGTAAATATATATATATATATATATATTTAAATGCAAACTTGTCTACAATCTGTTCTCAGTATATATATATACTACATTACTGCACAACCTGTTTACATTGTAGAATCAGAATCAGAATCAGCTTTATTTATTGGTGATTTGACAGGAGTCTGGTTTAAAATGAATCTGAACCTGTTGTCAGAGCAACAAGTCCTTAAAGCCAAACCTGCAAATGTGCAGTAGTTTTCAATACAAATGGCTCGCTTTCTTGGATTTATAATATTTATTATTTAATTTAATTTATTTATTATTTATTTATAAAGTAATAGTGTTGATATAAATATGATTTTAGATGAAAACATACAGGTTACAGAAAAATTCTTATGACCTGCTGGTATAATTATCGCAATTACATTTTCATAATGAAGAGTTATACATGATAAAATATACAACAAAATATAGTCTGAAAAAGTGTGAGTTGAGCCAGAACATATGGTATTTAAATTGCCATTAAAATGGGAATGTGTCATTTGGACACCAAAACGTATTAAATTATTTGAGGAAGGAAGTCTTCTAGGAACAAGCAAGTATTGTGAGTTAGTAAGTATATAACTATGTGTAATTATTTTACATACAGACATCACACATATTCTTTATTCTTTTTTTGGATCGCCATTAGCTTCCATAAAGTAGTCACTAGTCATCCTGGGGTCCACATAAAAACAACAACAATGAAAAATAGACAAGTCAAAATCACATTGATCAATAAAACAAGAAATAGCTAAACCAGCAAAATACAAAGATCAGAAAATAGGTGCAATAACTATTTATATGAAATGGTAGACTTTACCTTAGGCTGCATGGCCTAAAGGAAATTCTCTCAACTGTTTTATGTGTAACTGGTTTAGCAGTGACCCTAATACTTCCCCAGGTTATCTCTGTTGTTGCTTCATTATTATTACAGTGCTTAGCCTGCTGTAGCCTATAACATGGGATGTTTCTGGTCCAATGGCAATCTGTCTGATTGTGAGTGATCTGTTAATCACTTTTTTACTGCAGCTGCATTTACTTCTTACTGCAAGAAATGTGGAGTGGGCTTAGTTGTTTATAATAGCGATTCCATCCTTGAAAAAATTATCTCAAAATGTCTCTATGCTACATGTTTAAACCTCCCAGAATGAGCTGCAGTGACCTGCAATACAGACTGTATGCACTATACTAAAATCACTTCTCAGATAGAGCTGTCCCTTGGAGCCTGAAGCACAATTTCAGTTGAAACTTACACAGGGTCCCTTTCTTAGACAGGCCCTCAAAATCAGGCGATAAGCACAAGCCACCACTCCCAGTATCTTATTATGTCAGTTGACATTGTGCTTAAGCAGTGTATATGTTCATATTCCAAAACAAAATTACAACTGATCAAATTTAAACCAATTGCCACACAATGGCTTTTGTGGACCCTGGGGGTCTGGGGCTCCAGAGCAATTGCCTGCTTTGCACAGTAGGGAATCCAGCCTTAGCAGTTGCAGTTAAAATTACAAAGTGCACATACTTAACTACCAAGTAAAGTGGTAGATACCCATGTAGCTTACAGTTTAGGCAGCTTTTGAACAATGAAAGAAAAACTCAAATCAGAAAATACATTGTTGAAAAAAGGCTAATATAGCACGAGCTAACCTCGAAGTGGAGAGGGACTTATAGGAAGGTTGCATCTGCTAATAGAGTTGTTTTACATTTGAAAAAATAATAAACCTAAAAAAAAACAAAGCGATTCAAGAGAATTGTTACTGGTACCGTAAATACTGCTGGTGAAGACTGTAAATGCGGTTAAAAGTGGACCTTGAATTAAGATGAACTACTATTCCCATGGTCAAGAATGAACCATCACAATCCAGTAAATATGAGTCACTTTACTCATCAGTTCTTCACTGTAATATCATGGTAGCCCTGACAAGGACAATATTACAGCTGTGTAACTGGAACAGCAGTGCTGTGAGTCATTATATAATTTTGTACAGTGGTGAGTACTTGTTTTTTTCTGTGTTATGGGCCCCTCTAGTGGTGTCAGAAAACTAGAGCAGTTTGTTAATGTGAGGACAGGGTGGAAGCTTATTCTGAAATTTATGAAGCTTATGAGTGAAATTCTCAAACCCAGTCTTTTATGATTGCACCATTCAATTAAAATATTCTACACGTCTTGTGCAACATTTTAAATATATTCCCATAAAATGCCTGACAGATTTGTAATCCCTGAAAACATTGGGATCTCCACAAGAATTTAAAGTGAACTTGTGTGGGTTTAACAACATTGGTTCATATGCATGGATCTACAAAGAGCAGAGGTTAATAGGTTACAGTTTCCAAAAGCACTGCAATTGGATCATCCTGCCCTACTGGACTTTAGGCAAAGGAATCAATTTTATATCAGATATATCTGAAAATCAATTTTTTTTAAGAAAAAACATTGTATTTCTGTATTTCAAAAATTAAAGAAAATTACCATTTGTTTTTTCTGTCTCTAAAAGAAAAAAATATCATCACAGAAAAAGATGAGCGAATCAACACAGTTCAGGCCACTTAATCTTTAATTACAACAAACACTACAAACATTGTTAATGAATCTCACTAAACTCAATATGACAGCTTATAACAAAACTAGTTGATATTATGCAGCCATGGCCTGGGAACCAGACAAATCTGTGAGCTCATGCTTCATTTGCTCTGGCAGATACGTCTGGCCCCTCTCCCATTCAAACTGAGTTTATCTAGTACAAAGCGAGTTTAATACGATGACTGACCGCACCGTTCAGGTATCTTTGTAAATATCCAAGATGGCTGCCGTGTTCCCCGGCCAGCTACAGCAGCAGTATTAAACGGACTGGACGGTAAATTTTCTTTAAAAGAGGAAAAAACAACTGCACGTAAACTTTATGTTGATAAGAAATGTTTGTTTGCCGAATTTCTGACAGGACGTAACGTCCAACAGGACGGCTTTTCGTTGCCCTGATTGGTTGTCTCCGCAATACCAGGCTAATGCAGCCATATTCTTCAGTGAAAAGAGCCCTTATAGATCTGTCAGAAGTGAGCAGGTGACTCTTCAGTTGGGTTTCTACAGACTGGTTTGTTTAGTATCATCTCCATCCATCTCTAGAGCCTTGTTGTCATAACCCCATGCCTCTTCATCCTTCCTGCAATACAAGACAACACCAAGCAAACGGGTTAGATATTTACTTTCTCTTGTTTTACCTGCAGTTATCAGGTAGTTAAAGTAAGTCATAATGATGAAAATGTGTCTTGATATAAAACTATAATGGATGTGGTGGAGGTGAGGAGTCCATTATTCTCTAATTGTGGAGTGAATTTTACCATGAGTACTCACTAAACAAAAAAAGACAGGCTTGTTTATCATTCAGTTCATGCCATGGTTACGTTAGCCCCACCTCCAAATTAACTGGTAATGCAACCTGAAGCAGAGGTACTGTTACTGTGGTTAATTACAATTTGATATACTAATTTTGTACAGTGGTAGAAAGTAATGGAGTACAAATATTCAAATACTGTACTGAAGTAAAATATTTCCAAGGCACAGTACTTGTACTTTACTGCTGATGCTACTTTCCTCTTGTATTCCACTGACAACTTTAAGTGGTACTTTCATTGGGCTGCTATACAGTAGTTACTATAGTAACAGTGTAGTACTACAGTAGATAAAACTGATGAATTACAACATTAAAGTTCTGCTTGAATGTTAATTACTCAATAATGATAATCATTGAGGTATTGGTAGGTAAAGGATCTGAGTAGTCCACCACTGCTTGGAAAAGTGAATAAACTGTCCTCAAACTTTCTTCTTTCTGCATCTTGAATGTCTTGACCACAAGAACACCCTTAGTGGTTAAACTGCTGACCGGAACGATGTTTAAAGGTCTCCAGATGTACCTATCCTGAACCAACAGAATAGGGACACCTACTAGCCAGTCATAGAGAGGGATTTCTTTGGCCAGGGTGTAGTAAAGTACTTAACTTGAGAGTGAGCAATGCTGTAATTTAGATCTGTGTCCCTAACTACAAATTTGGAGCAAGAGGGAATCTTGAAGGCCAAAAAAAGCCTTTTTTTTCAAAACCAGGGGGATAGCTGATTCACAAGTTGGTCACAGTCACTGAAAAGCAAAAATGTTTTTTCTTACACAATTAATGAAACTTTTTTATATTTAACTAGGTGTTGTGTGGAGTAACTACACCATTGTGAGCTTGTGTGTGTGTGAGCTCGCGTGTGTGTACCTGACCTGTTCTTCCTGAGTAGTCTGCGAACAATAAGGATGGTGAAGATGATGAAGAGGAAACCAACTACAGCCGTCAGACCCACCAACCAGGGCTGAAGTGTCACTGACTGAGATACTGCTGCTACTTGCATGCCAGCGTGCACACCTGAACACACACACATACACACACACCCACACACAAGAGATTGGAATTTGGTGATAAGCAGGTGCTATAGTGCTATGATAATATGCTCTACTTTAAAACTGATTGACTGTATAATAAGGTGGGAACTGATAGTAATATATCAGAAAGCAACTACACCTTGGGCCACTTTTAGAATGAGCTGAGATTTTGAGTAAAGTTGCAAGAGAAAACAGTCTATCATGATATTATAATATGTTTTTAAAATATTTTGGGAAACAGTTGGTCTATTTTAGAGAAAATATTATAATGTCCTGACACAAAATTATATTAATCACACAAAATGTCACAATGTTTTGAGACAAAAAGACTTTTCATTAGTGAAACTTATACACCATGGGAGGTTAAGAGAGAGAATGTATTTCATGTTGGATTCACATAATGCTTTTGTTATCATTGCTTAATACTTGAACGGGAATCACACAAACACATACACTTACAATTGCATATATATATATGGACAGATGGAGCAGAAAATAAAAGTTTTACCTTTGTTAGCTGAGCAGCTGGTGGCAGACAGCAGCACACACAAGACAAGAAAAGACATATTCATGCTGAGTATAACAGACCAAGTTGACTTGACAGAGTGTGCCAGGACAGGACCTTCAGCTCACACACACCTAACTCTAATTGTGTTCAGAGTCCAGAGGGAGATTGCCACACCAATATGGTTGTGTGTTATCTGCTGTGCTACTCATCAGCAGTTTTCAGCCAGTTCCTGTATACTACATGCTACATAAACATGAAGATTCATAAGCTCTCATTGTCTCATTTTCTATAAATAACCCAGTCAAACATTCCAGATAAGGCACGCTGTGAGAAAAAACAGTGTTAACTCACATCAAGCTTTTTCATCAGCCTTTCGCTTATTCCAATTTCAGTTACATTTAGTTGGCAGATGTTACATGTGCTAAAGAAGACCATATGCGCTATAAGGTAGATCGGCTATCCCATCTGGTGAACAAGGGAAGTCCAGTGGTCCAACAAAGGTCCAGTACCAATTCACCATTAAGGAAATCAGGACGAGAAATGATGAATTGACAAATTCACAAAATTCTGCTGTTTTGTTAATGGTTTGTTTGGTAATATGCTAAATCACAACATACACCGCATTAAAGGTACTATATGTTAAATCACATGTCTCTACCCCACCGGCATCATCATCGCCACTCCTGACTAGGCCACTCACACAAGATATAACTGCGCTCTTCAGGCCTGTGACTCCCCTCTTCTCCTTCCAAACCATTCCAGGCAGAACAAAGAGTGAACCCATGTGAGTTTAACATGGACTTTCACCTTTATAATATTGTATTTGGTTGATATAGCATGTATTGTTTGAAAGTTAACTTTTTTTTGTATTTTATTATGCTAGATTTTAATCATATGTTAATTGAGGTGAAAGTGAGTGAAATGCCAAATTGTGGATGCATTAATGATGTAAGTTAAAATGATAACCTACTTATTATGATTTGTTTGATAGATCAGTGATATTTTCTTTTAATATGCCTTTGTATAGAAAAAAATCATCCACCAACCACCATCCAACTGTTAACCATTTCAATCCACCCTTGACTATGAGAAATTGTTGGAAAGGCTTCCTGGATCCTGTGTTTAAATGTGCATGATATCAAATGTTTTGTGAGCCAATGCCACCACAAATAGAACAGCTTTTTCAATGTAAGTTTTTATGTGTATTAATAACTTTGTATTGCCAGTGTTGGATGTGACGTTCTTGCGCACTCCCGAGCGCCTCGCCTCTCTTCAGCTCCCCTACAGCACCAACAGTGTGCCACACCAACTAACGTTTGTTTAGAAATGGAGTCCACAAACATCAACAAACGACTGGCACCCACCATATAACATTAGTCAATCTGTAATAATTGACTTATCTTATCTATCAACATGATGCTAATCAATCATGTTCAGGCTCCTGTATGCCACACAACTGTTCCAAGGTTCATGGTTCAGTTATTTGTCATTTATATTTATTTGCCAGGATATGGGACTCAGGCTTGCCAAGCAATGGTAAATCATAGACTGTTGTGCCCAAATCTTCACAGAGACCTGGCTCCATATAAATGCACCGGATCAAGCTGCTGTTCTTGACAATTAATTCCTGGGTGTTTACATATATATATATATGTATTTGATCGTGTTTATTCTAAATGTAATTATCAGTATACAGTATATGTTATATGTTTGTTTAGCATGAAGGGGTTACAACTTCTATTTCACTTTGCAACCCTGTGTTGTAAAATGAACCTTGAAAAGTTAGACATCTGGAAAATACTGTCCATCAGTTTCGATTGCATTTGCGCACCAAACATAGAGTCAGCCTCCCCTCATCTTGCGATCTGTCGGCTCAGAACTTGTCCTCCCGTCAAGCACAATATCTTGATCCGGGGCGCTGAGATGAAGCCAGGTCTCTGTAAAGATGTGGGAACAACAGTTTCTGATTTCCCATTGCTTGGCAAGCCTGAGTCCCATATCTTCCACTCCACCTTACCGCGACCGGACATTAGCCAGGAGCAGCCTTAGGTTGAAGCTGCGTTACCTTAGCTCTTAACCCGGCTCTCTTCCCTCTCCTCCAGGGGCGGACACACTGCCCCCTGCAGTGTTTGGTCAGGCCCAGTGGTCAGAGGGTGCTGTGGGCCGTTATTGTCTCAAGGTCCGCTGATGTTAATCTAAAAACCACACTTAATTTCCCAACATCTATGAGTTTATTTCTGGCATAAGTAATATGTGTTTCAGCAATAAAGGTTTGGTGGATTTTGCCGATGACAAGGAAGCTTGCTCGCGCCTATGGGGTGGAGGCGTGAACAACAGGATGTTGACTGCACCGGTGTCCTTTATAACAAGTATTTTCTGAAAGTTACATATAGTACCTTTAAGTTTCTCTTACATTTTTACCTGTTAACATCTGGTAGACCAGGGTCTGCTAGATATCTTCTGTATTCAGGTTTAGACACAACAGGCTGGCGCCTGGTTGTTGATGCTGGATAAGAGAGACTGTAGAGAGGCTATGATGTTGATAGGACAGCAAAGGTGGACGTCTTTCCTTGTTTGGATCTGATATCCAATAGAGTCATCACACATGACAGGCTGAGGAAGGAATAACCCTATTTGGATATAGTGGAACTTATCACTTCTGGGGAGGGTTAAATACCGAGCTTCAGGACACCATCTTCAGATTTGGGTAGCAGTACGCTGTGATTCACACGTGGTGTTTCCCTTTTCTCCTCGATCGAGCTTCAATAAATATTCCTGTGTAAGACATCCCGGTCTCCTGAAACTTCCTGTTAGAGTGAACCAGCTCTAAGATTTCCATCACAGATACCACACCTACAAACATATTGGTACCCTCACTCCAACTACATAAAGTTTGCCAATCTACTTCCCTGAGTCAACTCCTTTGTCCACTGTCCTACAGTAGATGAAGTTCCAGAGGCAGCTCCATTGATCAAAAAGCTTGTGTTTACTTACCTGACACATTAGCCTGCCTGATAACCTTAACCTCACCACTGCCATTTTTTCAGTGTTGATAGGAAGGATGCAATGTTGTTCTTACAACAATTTGTAGCGTAATGTAAAGTAAAGCTGTCTGGGGCACTTTGACCAAACTCTATAAATAAAATAGATGGGTGACCCTTTTGTTTTTTCTTAAACCTCGACACATGATGTGGTGTGAAGATAAAGTAGCCGTATTTTGACATATCATTCGTGCATTTAAGTGCTACAGTCTGTTTGGATTGAAGAGATAATGCTTTTATTCTGAAGGATTGTGGCCGGAAGAGTGTTTTTTGTAGCTGCTGGCGGGCGGAACACGGACAGTTTGGGCGTGTGGATAAACACTACAGCTCGGTGCTAAGGGACGTCGAATAATTAGACTTACAGACAATGTCTCGGTTCAAAAGAGCGGACAAGGGGGATTCTCTGGCTGGCTTCAGGACGGAGAAGACCGAACATACCATTCCTTACGGTCTGCTGAAGGCAGCCAGGAAAAGCGGGCAGCTCAACCTGTCGGGCCGGGGGCTGACAGAAGGTAGCTTTCACTCATTAGTGGCTTCACACAGTTACGGTACTGTGGGAAGAATTTTATGTGCATGTATTCATGCAGTTACGGTACCGGTCTCTCCAATCAGCCCTCAATCAAGTCAAGACACATTGTAGCTCGTACGTAATTTCTTCATATTTGAACTTTCGTAAAACATTTTCCATGAGTGGTTTGCTGAAACTTTCAACGTGCTGTGAGCAAAGAGATAAGATATAAACTCAGTAAAAGGTTGTGGCTGTTGGAGCCACATGTTTATATACCACATTCACTTGAAATGCCTGACTTTGAACCTCTCAGTTTGAGTTTTAGAACAAAACGACACAAGTGCAGGAACACATAGAATGATGTTAGATCCATGAATCCTAATACATCCATGCTGTGAATGTGTTTTTTTTTTTTTTAATACATCCCTGCCATGAATCTATTGCCCCAGCGCATGCTGGGAGGGTTTCCGACAGACCTTTGTCAAAGATGCTCTATGACGTCACGGAACTGCAATCACATGATCAGCACTCAACCAATCATATGAACCCTGATCATGGTTTCAACGGTCTTCTGCACCATTATTTAAGATACATTCATCCAAGATGAACAAACCAGTCCTCAAATTGCGTTTAAATAACCAATTTAGCTAGATACCAGCATGTTAGCCTGAATTAATGAAACCACATTTGAAGAACAAAAGTGGGTGTTACAGTCCCAGTGAAAGTGTAACTCTACCTTTGAAATAAATTAAAAGGTCAAATGTTCGAGACAAAGATAAATTAATAAATATTCCTCAAAATACTGCAGTTTACTTTTAGGTATATTATTCTTGTTTTGGAAAGAGTTTTATCCATTTTTCTTTCAAATCAAAGCTTAATTTATTAAAATATAAGAATACATTTTTAAGTTTTAAGTTAAAACAGAATTCTTAATCATGATATGCTCGATATATAGGGACAGTTATCTTTCAGCCACACCAAATCATACATGATCACAGACTACATGATCACAATGTATGCCTTTGAAGGTTTAATGACATTTAGATCTGCTGGTTACTGCTGCATGGACATTCTACTGATCATAAATCCTGGATTGTGACAGTGTCATCCTGGTTTACCAGTTTCAGTAGGTTAACACCCATGGGTCTCCTGATCCTCTAAAATGGCCTTTTATTCCATCTGATACATAGAAGTAGATTAGTGGCAAAAGAGATGAGTGTGTGTAATAACCATATTGTGTCTCAGTCCCTCAGAACGTGTATCGTCTAAACATTGACACACCAGAGGAGGCCCAGCAGAATGTGTCCTTCGGAGAGTCGGATCGCTGGTGGGAACAGACTGACCTCACCAAACTGCTCCTCTCATCCAATCATCTTACACAACTGTCTGATGACATCAGACTATTGTCTGGACTCACAACTTTGGATGTAAGTAACGCCAACTCAGTAAGAACCTTGACTCATTTACTCAACTATCAAGTAATACAAATCTACGAAGTGCTGTACAAGCCATAATTCATTCTGACCCTCTCCCACACACACATTCTCTTTTCACATACATATATTTTTACTCTCACATTCATTTACTTTTTGTTCCTAGACCCACACATTTTTAGTCTCATAATTATACATTTAAGAGGAGCACTATGTGAGTGTCAGAAAGTCCTTGTCTAAGTGACCGTTAATGAAATACAGTCAGCATCCAATAATTCAATAAGTCAATATTTTGACTTAGGAAGACAGCATGTCCTTCTCTGTCCTCTGCTCTGTGTCAGTTTGACTGAGGACAGGTCTCAGCAGAGCGGGAAAAGTCGTGGTGGAAAGACAGTGAACCAGGTTAGGAAAGATAAGGTTCAAGTTAACAACAACTACGCTTATTACTGTAACTGCAATAAAAACTTTGCAGGTAAAAAGCTATGGGATTGAAACAGTCTCACAAACAAAAGTCAAGTTATGTAACTCGTAAAACACAATGCACAAATAATTGAGTTATTTGTACCTGTAAATCTGTATCCGTGCCTTTAGTTTACCAAGTCATGATACAGATTTTCTTATTATTTTGAGATACTAAGTCATTATTTTGAGAAAGTTGGGCGACTTTTCAAACTTCTTAGCAACTTTATTTAATGGGACAGTTCACCCCAAAATCACAACTACATATTTTTCCTCTTACCTTTAGTGTTATTTATCCATCTAAATTGTTTTGGTGTGAGTTGCTGAGTTTCGGAGATGTCCTCCCCCAGCGGCCTCCTCACAAACAACAGTGTCAGTGGCAATTAGCGGTGGGCGATATGGCCCAAAAAAAATCACGATATTTCAGGGTATTTTTGCAATAATGATATTGTTGGCAATATGACAAAATACAAAAAAATTTAATTATTAATTTAAATAAATACAATTGCAACAAAATAATTGTTATAGTTTTATGTCAGCATAGGCAACAGTTTGCCTTCAATAATCAGTAAAAACTAAACAAAATTATCTCTCAGGTATTTATATATATATAGCCTATATATATTCGCAGCTTCCACCATTGCCACGGTAATCGACGTCAACATCAGTACTCGAATGCTGCGTTCCAGCTGCGCCCAGCAGGCCCGGCTACATTGAGTTTCGGCTGTTCTAGACGGTGCTTGTGATTCCAGACATGTCGGAGCCATGGATGTATATAGAGAACTGGATACAGCGTTGGAGGCGGGGCCTCGTTCATTCCTATGGAAGTTGCTCTGTGGCGCATGAAGCAAACATCCGGGTATTCAGAATGCAGAAGTTTACAGATTTTCCCGCTCTGTTGGGCCCATAGAGCATGCGCACTAGCGTTTCCGTGAGCCCCGGCCCCCAGCCGCTCGGTCCTGGGCTTGTTCACATGACCGGCAGACTAAAGTAACTCTGGATTCAGCTATTAGTGAACTTTACAACTTTTAGGACCTAATGATTTAAATAAGGGCTATTCAAGTGCAAGAACTGGGTAGTTGATGTACCCCAAAAAAATGTATCCACTGAGCACGTTTTCAGAAGGACCCCCCCCCCCCCCATTCTGCTCCACGTGAAATACGAAGGGGTATGAAGCCGTGTGGAAGACGGAACAAAACCTTGTTGCTAACGTGACGTTATAGAGCCGTGCCCGGTAGAATTAAGGCGTTATTTAAGTAAATAATGACTGCAAGTTTGAGGAAAGTACGGCGATTTCCCTTTAGCCATGCTTGTTGTTGCTGTGCGTAACGGTATGACCTCATTACGTCAACAAGTTGGAATATCGCAATTATGACGATATTAACTTTTTTAAATCGTATAAAAAATTATACCAGTTTAATTGTGAACAACACGATATGGCACACCGCTAGCGGCAATGACGGTATACGTTTGGCAGTTGTAGTTTGGTAGAAAGTAAATAGTTCCTACATGAAACTGCTCACAAGGTTTGTGGATTATCTTGAGTAATCATATGTTAATTTGATTTGATTTCTGGAAAGAGACATTGCTGTTGAGTTTTTCAAATGTATTTTTTTGGTGCTTTGAGCACCACAAGCCAAGTACCATTTACTTCAATTATTTTAGAGAGAAGTCAAGTCAAGTCAAGTCAAGTCAAGTCAATTTTATTTGTATAGCGCCAAATCATAAAAGTTATCTCAAGACGCTTTCACATAGAGTAGGTCTAGACCATACTCTTTAAAATATTATTTACAGAGACCCAACAGTTCCCACCATGAGCAAGCACTTGGTGACAGTGGCGAGGAAAAACTCCCTTTTAACAGGTAGAAACCTCGAGCAGAACCAGGCTCTGGGTGGGCGGCCATCTGCATCGACCCAGTTGGGTTGAAAGGGGAGGAGAGAGGGGGAGAGGGGAGACAGAACAGGAGGAGAGAGAACAAATCAGACTAATAATAATAACAACTGCAGCAGTGAGTGTGGAGCAGGAACATGGGGGCAGTAGACGGCCGGCAATCACAGATCCAGACTCTACAGCTCCAGGGGCGGAAATACCTGCAGAAAGTGAGAAGGCGAAAAAACACAGAAAGCACAAGGACTACCAGGAAGAAATGGAGTTGGTAGCCTGTATTAGTGGGATAGGAATGCGTACAGATAGAGAGGGAGAGGAGGAGAGAGAAGCTCAGTGCGTCCTAGGAAGTCCCCCAGCAGTCTTAAGCCTATAACAGCATAACTAAGGGATGGTTCAGGACTCACCTGAGCCAGCCCTAACTATAGGCTTTATCAAAAAGGAACGTTTTTAGCATACTCTTAAACGAAGAGAGGGTGTCTGCCTCCCGAACCCAAATTGGGAGCTGATTCCACAGAAGAGGAGCTTGATAACTAAAGGCTCTGGCTCCCATTCTACTTTTAGAGACTTTAGGTACCACAAGTAACCCTGCATTCTGTGAGCGTAGTGCTCTAGTGGGGTAATACGGTACTATCAGCTCTTTAAGATATGATGGTGCCTGACCAATAAGAGCTTTGTAAGTGAGGAGGACGACTTTAAATTCTATTCTAGATTTCACAGGGAGCCAGTGCAGAGAAGCTAATATCGGAGAAATATGTTCTCTTTTGCTAGTTCTTGTCAGTACACGTGCAGCCGCATTCTGGATCAGCTGGAGAGTCTTATCGGGGCAACCCGATAATAAGGAATTACAGTAATCTAACCTAGAAGTAACAAATGCATGAACTAGTTTTTCTGCATCTTTTTGAGACAGGATATGCCTGATTTTTATAATGTTACGTAAGTGGAAGAAGGCAGTCCTTGAAGTCTGTTTTATATGGGTATTAAAGGACATGTCCTGATCAAAGATTACTCCTAGACTCCTTACAGCGGTGCTAGAGGCCAGGGCAATGCCATCTAGAGTAACTATATCTATACATAGTGCGTCTCGCAGGTGTTTAGGACCCAGAACAATAACTTCAATTTTGTCTGAGTTTAACAGCAAGAAATTGCAGGTCATCCAGTCTTTTATGTCCTTAATACATGCCTGAAGCTTGGCTAACTTACCGGTTTCATCTGGCTTTATCGATAAGTATAACTGAGTATCATCTGCATAGCAGTGAAAGTTTATGGAGTGTTTCCTGATAATATTGCCTAAAGGAAGCATATACAAGGTAAATAAAAGTGGTCCGAGCACTGAACCTTGTGGAACTTCATGACTAACTTCCGTGTGCACGGAGGATTCATCATTTACATGGACAAACTGAAATCTATCCGATAAATACGACTGAAACCAGCTTAGTGCGGGTCCTTTGACGCCAATCAAATGCTCCAGTCTCTGTAATAGGATACAGTGGTCAATGGTATCGAAAGCGGCACTGAGATCTAACAGAACAAGTACAGAGACAAATCCTTTATCTGATGCAATCAAAAGGTCGTTTGTCACTCTCACCAGTGCTGTCTCTGTGCTGTGAAATTCCCTAAATCCTGACTGAAAATCCTCAAATAAACTATTGCTGTTTAGAAAGTCACATAACTGATTAACGACCACTTTCTCAAGGATTTTGGAGAGAAAGGGAAGGTTAGATATAGGTCTATAATTGGCTAAAACCCCTGGATCAAGCGTAGGCTTTTTAAGAAGAGGTTTAATTACAGCTACTTTGAAGGACTGTGGTACATAGCCTGTTAATAAAGACAGATTGATCATGTCTAGTAAAGAAGTGCTAACTAAGGGTACAACTTCTTTAAGCAGCCTGGTTGGGATGGGGTCTAAGAGGCAGGTTGTTGGTTTAGATGAAAAAATCATTGAAGTTAGTTGGTAAAGGTCAATTGGAGAAAAACAGTCTAAATATAAATCTGGTTCTACAGCTGCTTCTGAGGTTCCTGAAATTCCTGTACTCGAAGATATATCTGAACTAGCTGAGAGCACAAGATGATGAATTTTTTCTCTAATAGTTAGAATTTTATTATCAAAGAAGCTCATGAAGTTATTACTACTGAGAGCTCTGGGAATACATGGCTCAACAGAGCTCTGACGTCAGCCTGGCTACAGTGCTGAAAAGAAAACTAGGGTTGTTCTTATGTTCCTCTATTAGTGAGGAGTAATAGGCTCCTCTGGCATTACGGAGGGCCTTCCTGTATGTTCTAAGACTATCTTGCCAAACTAAATGAGTTTCCTCCAGTTTGGTGGAACGCCATTTCCTTTCTAATTTTCGCGATGTTTCTTTTAACTTGCGGGTTAAGGAGTTATACCATGGAGCTAACCTCTTTTGTTTTATTATTTTCTTTTTGATAGGAGCAATACAATCAAGAGTCGTTCGCAGCGAGCCTGCAGCACTATCAACCAGATGATCAATTTGGGAGGGACTAAAGTTAGCACAGGAGTCCTCCGTTACATTGAGACATGGCATTGAATTAAATGCCGATGGAATCACTTCTTTAAATTTAGCTACAGCACTATCAGACAGGCATCTACTAAAGGAATGTTTGCCTAATGGCAAAAACAAAAGTTATTAAATAATGGTCTGATAAGACAGAATTTTGTGGGAAGACTTTTAATCTTCAATTTCGATTCCATATGACAGAACAAGATCGAGGGTATGGTTAAAACAATGAGTGGGTTTGTTTACACTCTGACAGAAACCAATCGAATCTAATAGTGAGATAAACGCAGAACTAAGGCTATCATTATCTATGTCCACGTGAATATTGAAATCACCTACAATAATGACTTTATCTGTTTTGAGGACTAAACTTGTTAAAAACTCTGAGAATTCTGCTAAAAATTCAGAATACGGACCAGGAGCACGGTACACTATGACAAATAGAATTGGCTGTACAGTTTTCCACATTGAGTGTGAAAGACTAAGAACAAGACTTTCGAATGAGTTAAAACTAAGTTTAGGTTTAGGGTTGATTAATAAGCTAGAGTCAAAGATGGCTGCAACTCCACCTCCTCGGCCAGTGCCTCGAGGAATGTGAGTATTACTATGACTAGGAGGAGTGGACTCATTCAGG
The DNA here is from genome assembly GCA_031216445.1 of Lateolabrax maculatus. Taxonomy (NCBI): domain Eukaryota; kingdom Metazoa; phylum Chordata; class Actinopteri; order Acropomatiformes; family Lateolabracidae; genus Lateolabrax; species Lateolabrax maculatus. Next base: position 26,409,663 of record CM062196.1, read on the forward strand.
CTAACATATTCTTCCTGACACAGCCAAGTTTCAGTTAGGCAAAATAAATCCATATGATAGTCAGATATTAAATCATTGACTAACACAGCTTTAGACGACAGAGATCTAATGTTTAAGAGTCCACATTTAATCCTTTTATTTGGTTGTACCACTACACTGGTAGTTTTAATTTTTATTAAGTTTTTACGAGTAACTCCTCTTCTGTTTGAATTTGAATTAATTAAATGAAGTGGTTGGGGGACAGACACAGTCTCTATGGGGTTTTCTTTATGGGGGTTTGGGTGGGTAACCGCTCTAATGGAAGCGCAGAGAAGCGTGTAGGACTGCAGCTCTGCTTCCTGGTCTGAACTCTGGATTGTCACGGTGTGGGTCCACTAATAAACTTGGTCAAATTTCTGGCTATGAGAGCTGCACCATCCAAAGTAGGATGGATGCCGTCTCTCCTCATCAGACCAGGTCTCCCCCAGAATGTGGTCCAATTATCTACGAAACCCACATCGTTTGCTGGACCCCACCTCGACAACCAGCGGTTGAATGACGACATGCGGCTATACATGTCATCACTGGTCAGATTTGGCAGGGGTCCAGAGAAAACTACGGAGTCCGACATTGTCTTTGCGTAGTTACACACCGACTCCACATTCATTTTGGTGACTTCCGATTGGCGTAATCGGGAAACATTACCGCCGACGTGAATTACGATCTTACAGTATTTACGTTTACTTTTTGCCAGTAGTTTTAGGTTTGACTCAACGTCGCCCGCTCTGGCCCCGGGGATACACCTCACTATGGCCGCTGGTGACGCTAATTTCACGTTTCTGAGGATTGAACTGCCAATTACCAGAGTGTGTTTCTCAGCGGATGAGTCGCTGAGGGGGGAGAATCTGTTGGAAACATGAAGGGGTTGGTGGTGAACCGTGGGTCTCTGCCTGGGACTATGCCTCCTTCGGACAGTCACCCAGCCGCCCTGACTGCCCGGCTGCTCGGGAGCTGCCGGGGGACGGCTAACAGGAGCTGCACTGGGTCGGTCCGCACCGACTACAGGGGGTTGGCTATCTACAGCTAAAGGCTGGCTAGCAAGCCATCGCTAGCAGAGGAGCTACAAGAGGCTACAGAAGCTAACAAAACTGAGCAGCGATCAGAAGCTATGAAATTAACGAAAAGTCGCTAAAAAAGGGAGAAAGCTGTGTGTGTTTTAAGACTATTTGTTTAAATAAACAGCGGGTAATTAGTCGCTGCGGTGAAGAATATAACCAGGTTAACTCTTTTGAGTGAGAGCAGCAAAAACACGCAGTACAGAGACACCGGCAACCGGAAATGATACGATACGATACGCTTACCGCAGCACGTCAGCACGTCAAAGCAGGGGAGCCTACACAGTTAAGGGTTCAAAGAGAAGGCAGACATCTCTAAAGCCAATATTTCCAAAACTTGGCATCTCACAGCAAAACAATCTAGATCACCTAGTTCAGGTAAGAGGAAAAATATATATTTTTGATTTTGGGGTGAATTGTCCCTTTAAAGAGAAAAGAGCTAAAATGGAGCATTCAGAGAGAGTGTGAAGTGTGTATATATACACATGTGAAAATGACAATATATGTTAATGTGAGTAGATTGATTTTAAATGTAAGATATAGAAATATGTATGTGAGAATATGGTATATGTTTATACATGTGAGAATGAAAATATATATGTAACAGTTAGAATGTATGTATGTGAGAGTAAAGAATACATATACGGTATATGTGGATGTGTGTGGAAGTCAATTTCCTCACACTTGTGGCTGTTATTTACGTGTGTGTGTGTGTGTGTGTGTGTGTATAGAGAGAGAGAGAGAGAGAGAGAGGAAGAGAGGAAGAGAAAGAGAGAGAGATATTTACCACAGCATTCAGGTCAGCCCTATAAAGGACCGAGAGATCACTTTTGCTTAATTTTATTGAATATTTAAAGGCAAACTGTTAGAGTTATGCTGACATCTAAAACTATAACACTTTTACAAACAATTGTATGTTTTTTAAATTAACAATAACATATTTTCCGGTACTTTGTCATATTGTCATGAATATAATCACGGAAATACCCTGAAATATCGTGATACTATTTTAGGGCCATATTGCCCACCATTAATCCAAAATATATATTGTGTATATTGATGAAACTAGTTTTACATGAGACACCAGTCGCATTTTTTTATCCGAAGTGATGAAGTCATTCTAATTCAAGCTGTTAAACTAAAATGTTCATTTTGCTCTGGCAGTTCCATGACAACCAGCTGAGCAGTTTACCCAGTGCTTTGGGAGAACTGCAGGAGCTCCAGCAACTGCGACTCAGGTACACACACAGACACAAACCTAATATTTAATGTAACCAAGCTTTTTAATTGAATATTAAAGCATGATGTGATGATGATGTTTTTGTCATATAATACAGTTCAGATTTAAAAACATAATATATACTGCTCCATCAAGATGTTCTGTTGGTGCTGCTGTAGGTTCTTTGGTATAAAAACTGATTTAGTTCTGTGTAGGATTTATCCCGTGGACTGTCATAGTTCATATAAAACTAGATTGATGTGTCAAACATTATTTTGTCACTCTTTGACCCGACTCCCGGAACCCCTGATATTTTCTAGTAAGCTTACCCTAACCCACCTTATCTACGTATCACTAGCTCTCGCATCCATCATGGACTTCTTTAACAAACACTCCATTTGCCATGCAGCTGTCATTGTTGCATGGACTGTTCACCCTCCTGGTGCCAGGTACCAGAGCCATCCAGGCTGCCACTGCCTGGCTCTGTAACAGCTTTTTCCCAAAGCCAGTCAGGCTCCTTAACACGCCCACTCCCCCAAAACACTCAAGCAATGACCGACTCCCACACAGACACACACACAATTACAATAACAAACTATGATGAATTCATTTGTTGAATATTCACTAGATAAGAGCCCAGACAGTAAAAGAGTGTATGCAGGTATTTGAAAGCAGTTCCTGTTAATTTAGTGTCTGTTATTCCTGCATCAAAATTGGCATGTTAAAACAGTTTCCTTATATTGTTAATTAAGCATGTCCTGTCAATTAAGGTACATTCAATTCTGCTTTGCAAAGTCAGTTTCTTTGTCCTGTTTCATGAGTTCATAGTGCTGTGACTTCCAGACCCTTTTATCAGCTGGGAGTAAGTATGCAGGAGAAGCAGGGAAATGTGGGGTGGAAGGAGGGCTTTATAGCTGCCAGGAATGTCCAGGGTATTGTTTTACCCTGGTAGGGGTGTGGACATGCTGATGGAATTTAGCTAAAACACCTCTGAAGTCTGTTTGACTAAAATCACATGCTACAATTAAAGTGCCATCCAGTTGTTTTGTCATGTGACTGCTGGTGACCTCATACAGTTCCCGTAGAGAGGGTGAGAGGGGTGCACTGCCATCGGGCCATCCCCCCCAGTTAAAAATGAACAAATCGTCTATTGACCACAACCAAGAATCCATAATTTTCATCATGACATGTTTACAGTGTTTCTGTGAATGCAAATTTGCCTGAAATGTTACCATGTATTGATCATTATTTAATAATCAGAAAATTAAAAATAAAAATGACCAAATCTTGCGGCACCCCTGACCACTTGTTATATAAATAACACTGTATTTCCAATCCAGCTCCATGAATCTCTGACAGCAGTACAAAGTGGTTAGTCCCACTCAGGGACTGAGGGTAAAATTAATGAATGATATCTATGATTTTAAAATAAACTAAAGTCTAATGTGTTTGTTCCCCTGTGGGGCCAGTCATAACCAGCTGAAAACACTGCCAGTGGAGGTGTGTACTCTGAAGAACCTCCATAGCCTCACACTCCAGCAGAACCTGCTGGAGAGTCTGCCAGAGGAGCTGGGACAACTGGAGAACCTGACAGAGCTGGTAACGAACACATACTGTATGTAGTGTATTACACTCCCACCAGGCTCTGTGATTGGCTGATGGAGGTGTCCTGTCCTGTAATTGGTTTAAGGACCTGTCCAACAACCATCTGAAAGGCCTGCCCTCCAGCCTGGGCCATCTCACCTGTCTACAAAAACTGAACCTTTGTCACAACAAGCTCAGCTGTCTGCCTGACAGCCTGTCCCGGCTCATAAGTAAGACCAGCTATACTGTCTGTCAGCTTTTCTGCTTCTTTACATGGGTGCTTTTCATATTTGATGTACCGTAAATGATCACATAGTGGCCTTTATTTATTCAACAGAAAGAACCAGTTCTTATTTAATTAGAGAATGGACTTTATTTTTATATGTTATCATACTTTAGTATGATCTGCTCCTGTTTTCATTTTCTGGCAAAACTGTAATGGCAAACTCAAACAGTATAATGTCCATTTCCACAGGACTAATTCCATCAGTAGTCATGTTATACTCACCACTACTGCTCTTGCTTTCTCTTGTTAAAACAGATACTGTTTTTACTGACTTTTTATTTCAGGGTGCTTCTACATTTCTGTTTTTTTGTTATTTATGAAGTTGCTGTTAATCAACCTTAACACTTCCTGCACAAATTTTTCACATTAAAAGCCTTCCAACAGCTTAAAGGGCACAACCCCTTGATATCCTGATAGTCTTTTGATTTGAAATATCTGCAAAAGGGAATGAGTTTTATTGACAGTAGTTTAACAGTAATTCCAGAAATTTGAAAGGAGAAGTGCTTGAAAAGAATTACAGAGTATTTGTGATAAAAAAGAGAAAGCGAGTATGACATGAATCTCTTGTTATACTTGTGGAATTAGTGTTATGGAAATGGAAATGGACATGTTTTTACAAGGCCTTTATTTTTTGTGTTTATTTGAGAATTTAGGGTATGTGAGTTTTATGGGAACAGTATGTCCATGTCAGTTGATATTCGTTCTATGAGTCTATCAATCAAAAAATCATGACCTTCTATCCAGCCCTATAAGAGTATCTGTTTGTTTGAGTTCTGACTTGCTTTGACAGATGTTAAACTGTTGGACTGCAGCAATAACCAGCTGACTGACATCCCTGCCAGCCTATCAGAGATGCTCGCTTTGGAGCAGCTCTATCTCAGACACAACAAGCTCCGTCTCTTCCCAAAGCTCTCTGCCCCCGGGCTCAAGGTAACCATAGCAACACGAGTGTCCCCAGGTGTAAAACTCAGATTTTCTGAGCTTTTTTTGTGTTCATACATGTTATTAATTAAACATGTAGAGCACCTGCTGTCATTTGAGCTGTACTATTAGAGTCAGCAAATATAGAATTTAGTTTTGCCATTTGTTGCATAAGAGCAGGTAGAGCAGGAGCAAGAGCATTCTGGTTAATGTCTAATAAATAAAGTTGCCTTGCAAATATGATTTCAAATGATTTTCTTCTGTTTATTGAATTTATGATTCAATACCCAGTTAACTTGTATGTATGTATTTTGTATTTCACAAGCTTGCTAATTAAGGAATTCACATCCATATTCAAAACCAGCATCTACATTGCCTTAAATGTTGTTCATATATTATGGCCTCAACAAATATAATTGTGTGTGTGTGCGCGTTTCTAGGACTTGTATGTCGGGAACAACCACATTGAGCAGTTGGAGACGGAGCAGCTGGCCTGCCTGACAGCCATCTCTCTTCTAGAGCTCCGAGACAACAAGATCAGAACCCTCCCTGAACATATCACCTCACTGACCACGCTCACACGCCTGGACCTCACTAACAATGACATTACCATGTAGGTCACTGGCATCTTGACCACCTATAGCAGTTAACAGTATGTGCCCATTAGCCAAACCCAGTTTTTGCACCAGTTTTATTTTATTTTAAAACCTGGATGTTATTTTATATAATCCTAAATTATTTCAGTGGGATGGTACATGTAGGCATGGTGTTGGTGTAAACTAACAGCTGAGCCTTGCATATCACATGCGAGCAGCTAAGACTTGAGAAAATATTTACCAGTACATACTAGTAGTACACTGTCATTACCTGAGTTTCAGGTATATTCATGTGAATTGGATTTATCTCTGTCAGTCTTCCAGCATCTCTCAGCCTGCTGCCTAATCTGAAGGCGTTACTGCTGGAGGGAAACCCTCTGCGAGGAATCAGGAGAGACCTGCTTGCTGTAGGTGACACACTGAGGACACAAACACAGAGCATGCGCAGTAAAACAGATTGGCGAAGGAGGGAAGATAATGAAGTGGTAGTCCAGCCTTTATAAATACTATTGACAACAATAGTTGGCAAAATATGATCTGTGAGACTTTTCAACTCTTCCTCTGCACTCCACCATAGATAAATGACATGATACATGTTATACATGCTACATATTCTGAGTGTATATGTGTATTAGGTATATGATTGTGTGTGTGTGTGTATATATGTAAGTAAGTAAATGTATAGTTGTTTTATTTTTATTTTACTTTGTTCTAGTCCAAATTTAATATTTTTGTATATATGTTAAATATGTGTGAAGTATGAAAGGGCTACAACTTACATTTCATTGTGCAACCTTGCGTTGTAAAATGACAAATAACTGACCTTGATAACTTGATAATATGCTTCTAAACACATAGTTTAGTTTCACTTTACTAAGAAGTAATTAAATCTTGTCTAGATAAATTAAACAAATCTTGACAAATTGATCTAAATTATGTACAAATATAAAACTCAATAGATTGTGTAAGTATTATAATAGCTAGGAAACAATTTGCATGTGCCTAAATAAAGCAGCACAGTGTCAGCTCCAGGTAACTGAGGGATCTGTTCCAGCTCAGTGTCAGGGAGAGATGTGGGCTTCTCAGCCCTAAGTCATCAAGATTCAACACATTTGCCAGTAAAGACTTTGGTTTTCTACGTAAGGTTCCTTCATACAGCTGCTAAATATAAGGTTGGTTATTATTTGACAGCTTTAAAATGCTTTGCCTGCCCTCAATCACGGTCATACATTGTACCCTGCATTTTAGTGGATTCACAGGCAGCTGGTAATGTTCATGTACTGCTTCACAAGAACATCCATTCATATCAATATTGTAACTGTTCACACTCCTTCTGTTGTCATCACCACAGAAAGGAACCAATGAGCTTCTGAAATATTTAAGAGGAAGAATTAAAGGTACAGTTCACTATTTTTGCTGACTTGAAACTTAAGGGTTGTTCTGATTCTGATTCAGATTGTTTCAGCAAAGGTCAACACAGAAAATGAGAATGATTGTTCGTCACCACGTTGCTCCGAATTTACCATCAGTGTTTATCTGTTTCACAGAGAATAACTGCAACATCAGGTATTCTTCTTACATTTATGTTGTCAATGGTGACAGCAGCAACGATAGAAAGAGAAAATATTTCTTAAGTTATCTTAATTTTCTGAGCATGGAAATTAATTCTTGAACTTTTGATAAGTATGTCTGAGAAAATTATCTGAGATCAAGGTCCACTAACTGACTTTTTATCTATCTATATTTTGTCTTCATCAGTGAGTGCAAGGAAGGTGCATAGCTCAGGGCAGACAGGTACAAAAGTGGATGATAACTATCATCAGAACCACGGGTCACAGGCCCAACAAGGCACAGTTATTACGAAACACGGTTGTAAAGCGATGAACACATTTTTCTGAGCATCACTTTTTGTATTACCACAATTTGATCCACTGTGTCCATGAAAGCTTTATCAGTATTTTTGTGCCGTTCATGTGACAGTAGAAGGACTCAAGCGTACAGCATGCAGCATCTATGGCCCAAAAAGGCAGAAGCTTGAGAGCTGGAGCATTTTTTCACTGTATACACACAGTGAGCAGCTTGCACTGAAATGGGGTGCCATCTTGGAATACATTATCCAGATCTCTTAACAGTTCCTTGGAACATTACATAAGTAAAACAGCAAGGAGCCTTGAGAAGAGCAGAAGCAGACAACATCAGCTGTTAGTGAACTCAAGAGCAAAACTGCTCACAGTATCTACTGGGAAAAGGCTACCAGAGACCTTCTCTGAACACAGACAGGAGTTACTACTTATTATACATACACTGAATCTTGATGTGTGTTGGGGGTTTAATTTTCACTCAGTTCAATGTAAATTCAGCCACTGACAAAAGTATGGAGAACTGTTCGGTGTTAACATTTTCCCATCTCCGTTAGAAGAAGCCAGCTGACCTTCATCTATCTCACAGTGATCTAAAATGTGTGATGTGCTCCATGCTAGTCTGCTGGCTTTTTTGGGGGGGGGATTTGTAGCCACAGCCTCAGGAGACTGGATTCTGCAAGCTGTGACCCACTCTTAATACTGTATGACCACTAGTCATCACAGGGTGTCATAAAATCCAGTTAACCAGAACTTTTCACAATTCATTACATTTCTTCAATTAATCAAATATTGCAGTTTAATTATAAGGATTATAAGTTGAAAAAAAATGTTAAGTAAAACAGAGTATTAGTAATAGTTATAAAGAGATTATATTGCATTTGGTAATGGCTTTTTGCATCCAGTATACCAAATGAATAGCACAAGAGTGAAACCCCAAAGTTTCCATGTTTAGTTTATTTTCAATGTAGAAAACTTAAAAAAGTTTTAAACCATTACAGCCCTAAAAGCTACTGACTCACTTCACTCACTCTACTAGCTTTAATTAACCTCCTGGTTGTACCAGTTCTGACTGAAAATATTTATGTAAGACTTGCTAACTGTCCTCACTGTACTGAATTTGATGCAGTGTCTGTTCTAGATCTTTAATGCTAAAGGTTTGTGCGTGTGTGTGTGTGTGTGTGTGTGTGTGGTTTGCAGAGGAGCCTGACAGAGCAGAGGAGGGACACACAGCTATGACGTTACCTAGCCAGGCCAGGGTCAATGTACATACCATTAAAACGCTCAAGTCATTGGTGTACAGGTCAGTGATGCCCACTTGTGTCTTTATTTCCCAAAAACAAAGTCAAGAAAAACTGTGTCTCCTGTTCAGGGTGGTGGGCTTGATACACTTATCTGGTCTGAACTTGTTTACAGCTACATACAGTTTTATACTTGGTGTGCTGAGAGGCTTATCAGTTATAATTGGATCAGACTTGCTGGAAACAAACTCCCAGGTTAGACAAACTAATTTAGAAGAGAAAACAAAAGTGAACGATAAATAAAATAATCCAATTATTGTTCAAACTGTCTATTAACAGTTGATATTAGCTTATTACAGAAATACTGGTATCAGCAAAATAAGCTAATAATCAGTACCAAGAAATGTCCAAAATATGTACATATGTTTGAGTTTAAACAATGTCTCCGGCACAGTTTGTCCACCTGAGAGCACTGACTGAGTTTGTTTCTACTGACCCACTCACTGCATACAGTATACACATTCATACATTTTACTTTTTCTTAAAAAAGAAAAAATATTAGCCACTGTTCTATCATCATTGTCTGCCTTAACAATCCAGCATCCAGAAGGCCTACTGTACTTCATGTAGTTGTGTGCACAGTTGTCCTTTGCAATGAGGTATTAGTAGCAACTTTTAAGGTGCCCTCACTTACAGTTTGATCTCCAAATGAAGTGGTTTAGGTAATCTGCATAAACTGTTTGTTTGTTTTCAACCTGTTAGTTTGTTTCTGATCGTCTGACTGCTTGTGTTTCTTGACCCTTGAAACTTCTTTTTAGTGATGTCACTGTGTTCCCAAATCTCAGTAATTACCTTGGTGAGTATGGTGTTATCATGACTGATCAAAACAAATTAAGACCCAAGTTGTAATAAACTGCAATGATACTTCAAATCTGCATAGAGCTGCATAGTTGGATATTAATATTTATTGGTTTCAGCACTAAAGCAGTGTTTCTATCAAAGTGTTGCTTCAGGTTTAAGAAACTAACTATTGTTAGGGACGCTCTAGTTACTTCAGAGTCAGAGTGTTACTTTGTATGTGTTTGTGTCTAGTGAGAAGCAGGCATCTGATATTCCAGATGACCTGTTTGATGCTGCAGCAGATCAGGGTGTCACCACTGTTAACTTCAGCAAGAACCAGCTGACCTCCATCCCTCCCAGGTACACACACAATCACACACACCCACACTCAGCACGAGGGGTGCTGCCGTCATCACTGTGTGACGAAGATCAAACATCGTATCACAGCTGAAGGATTCCCAGACTGATCACATCTGTGTGTTGTGTGTGCAGACTGGTGGAGTTACAATCCTCAATGTCAGATATCAATCTGGGTTTCAACAGACTGAGCTGCTGTTCTCCTGACATCGGCAAGTTCCTGCAACTGACGTACATCGACCTCAGGTACACATATGGACACAGAACAGTCCAAACCCAAAGATATTCAGTTTACATTGACATAAAACGGAAGAAAAGGATAATTATGTCTGAATGTCAAAAAGCCACTACTTTAACAGATAGATGAAGATAGTTTACAACTAGTAAAAGGGTTATTATTGCATTTATGTCCTGTCTTGTTTTTTCTTACAGGAATAACCAGCTGAGTGATTTACCATCTGAAATGAAGAACTTAACTAAACTGTGCTCCATTATCCTCAACTACAACAGGTAACCTACTGTTTTAGGATCAGTTCAATTCCGAATGAATTCCTTATAATAATATGTAATGAATTTGAAAGCGTGTGTACAGCTTCAGCACTGACATCTCCTGTTGGTCATTTGGCTCAGGGTGATGTGAGTTTGTGGGAGGAGCTCTGGTTTGATCTGTCGCTAACATGGCTCCTCACCTCCCTCACTCCTGCATCTTCCTCTTATCTTAGCTATCCCCAAAGGGGATGTGAGAAAGAGGAGACACTGATGGAGGAGTTTTTTCTTCACCAAAGAAAACATCCTCGCTCATTCCAAGTCAAGTCAAGTCAATTTTACGTGTATAGCGCCAGATCATAACAAAAGTTTTCTCAAGACGCTTTCACATAGAGTAGGTCTAGACCATACTCTTTAAAATATTATTTACAGAGACCCAACAGTTCCCACCATGAGCAGCACTTGGCGACAGTGGCGAGGAAAAACTCCCTTTTAACAGGTAGAAACCTCGAGCAGAACCAGGCTCTGGGTGGGCGGCCATCTGCATCGACCCAGTTGGGTTGAAAGGGGAGGAGAGAGGGGGAGAGGGGAGACAGAACAGGAGGAGAGACAACTAATCAGACTAATAATAATAACAACTGCAGCAGTGAGTGTGGAGCAGGAACATGGGGGCAGTAGACGGCCGGCAATCACAGATCCAGAATCTACAGCTCCAGAGGCAGAAACACCTGCAGAAAGTGAGAAGGAGAAAAAGCACAAAAAGCACAAAATTCCAGCATAATTTAAAGCAATTACTCATGACACGCAGCATATCAACTGTCCCTGAATGTGTATAAAGAATTCAGTAACAGTTTTAAACAACTGACTAAAGAAATGACTGCTTTGCCAATAATACATTTTTTATGACATCTAGGTGCCACAGAATGTGACTGATCACACCAATAGATCATCGACATGAGTGGGGAATAAAAGCCAATGCTCTGCTGATATTACAGGACTAATAAAAACACATTTTTGGAGAGGCTACTGCGTTAACCCTGAATGAGCCAATATTAACTTGAAACGGAAAAGAAGAATAGAAAAGTGTTTTTATGATTCATTTAACACCCATCTATGACTACCCAAGTATGATTACGTATACAGCTGCAGTCATTGCAGTTATTCACATTTCCCTACTTTTTTAAACTAGGAAGCACAATTGGCTAAATAAAAAGTACCTATAGTGAATCAGTCAGTCAGAGTCTTTGTACTGACCACAGGTTCAAGTCCTTCCCTGAAGTCCTCTATCAGATAGTTTCCTTGGAGACGGTGTTGCTTGGTAACAACCAGGTTGGCGGGGTGGACCCTTCCCGTCTGTTAACGTTGGTTCATCTGTCAACGCTGGATCTGTCGAACAATGATCTTCTGAACATCCCCCCTGAACTGGGCCTGTGTTCCAGCCTCAGGTATGGAGCTTGGAGCTAGGTTTGTTTATGTGACAGGAAAATGACAAATGGTGCTGTTCAGTATTTTTCTTGTGCGATGTTCACTGCATTCTAAGTCCTTATATGATCATGAGATGTAACTGACTCCAGTGTTAATTCACTTTCCCTCAAACTGCATCATTTACTTGTTGGTAGTTTCTTAAAGGGATAGATTTTAGGTGTTTCAACACGTTAGGATCTGAATTACAAACAGTACAACAAACAAACTGAGTGAGCAATCCCCCCATCTTCTGCGAGGTAAAATTACTGTATTTGTCAAAGGAGTGTGGTGGCAGTAAAGAGACTGATGGTAAAGTCTGTCTGATGGTAAAGTAAAGCTGTGAAAATATTGTAAATATAGCGTACACTAAAATCCATTTTGCTGCTGACCCCGTCCACAACCATACATTGCTTAGTTTCTGTGTCTGTTCAGCTGCTTGCTTCTCCAAACTGGGGGCAAGCCGACCACCCTCTACTGTAGGTAATACACTGACAATGAATAAGTACCTCATATAACCCCACTTAAAAAAATCACAACTATCCCTTTAAGTTTTCTCAAGTCATTCCTCGGGTCATTCAGCTGCATTTTCAGTGCAGTGAATCCCTTCTCAAAGCACATTTGTCTTGTTAATGTACAGTACTTAATTGTATTTAGGGCTCAATATGTTTGAATTCGATTTTTTCAAAAAATCCAGGAATTTATCTTTGTTTATTTTGAGTTTCAAAAATCTGACGGAAATTGAATGAAAAAAACATCTAATATTGTCAAATCTGGGTGAAAATCACACAATATCCCACACAGTGGATAAATAGAAGCCTGTGTTGTCCCTCAGGTGTCTCAGTCTAGAGGGGAATCCTTTCCGCACACCCAGGGCAGCCATCGTGGCCAAAGGAACAGATGCAGTGTTGGAGTACCTCCGCAGTCGCATACCTACATGACCCCTGACCTCAGCTAAGACAGCTCCACCATCATGATCAACACAGATCTTTTTTGTCGTCTTTTGTCAAAGTTGACATTTAGAATTTCAAAAAACAATGAAAATCTGAATTTAAAAGTAGCTGCAGTGATGTTGTTTGTGTTTGGTGGATGTGATAAATAGTTTTGGACAATCAGATTCAAACTGATGCCTACCTGTGTGACTGAAATGAACTGAAATCACTTCTCTTAATAAAGCTTTTGCTAAGAATTATAAGGAGTGGTGTGAATTTTAGAATTGTGTGGTAGCAGTTCATGGCCTCAGTCACAAAGTGCTTCTCAGAACATGAGGCCATTAAGACAACATCTGTATGCATCTATAAAACCAACACTGTTGTCAGCTAACGAACAACGGTTTATTTTGTGTTTTAAAAAAGTCTTTAAAAATGCTCAGTTTATGCATACATTAAAAAGTTATTTTATTCTTTGTCCTTCCTGTTTGGTGAAGTCACTACTCCGTTTGTGTAGCAACAGCTCCTCTTACTTTCATGTGCTGCAGTGTTTTATTTCAACCTTACAGACACCAGGTGGAAATCATCTGATCCATGACTTATTCTTCAGAGTGGAATATGAATTAAAACGTTTTTTTGTTTGCATCTCACAAAAATTGCTGTTTGTCCTGTTTTGACCAGGAATGTGTAATATTTGTTCTGAAAATGTATCAAACATTTAGCTGATTACACAGAAAAATATTTGACTGATTGTGAAAATTTTCCTTCATATGTAAGGCCACAGTCTTGGTGAAAATTGTCAGAAGATGTGGTAGATTTGGTCAAGGTCATCCTTCAGTAGTACTTACCACCCTGCACAGGATAAGCAGGTAAAAGTAATGATTGATGGATGGAAATGGGAAATTAAGCAAGTTTGTGAAAGCACAAAAATACATACAATAAATACAAATAATTTAGTAAATGCTAATTATTTTATTTGCATTAATATATCTAAATAAACTGGCGTTGTCTATTGCATAACAACACTTTGAAATTAAACCTCTTCTTAAAAAGCCTATACTTGATCCACGGGTTTTAGCCAATTATAGACCTATATCTAACCTTCCCTTTCTCTCCAAAATCCTTGAGAAAGTGGTCGTTAATCAGTTATGTGACTTTCTAAACAGCAATAGTTTATTTGAGGATTTTCAGTCATGATTTAGGGAGCATCATAGCACAGAGACAGCACTGGTGACAAAGTGACAAATGACCTTTTGATTGCGTCAGACAAAGGATTTGTCTCTGTACTTGTTCTGTTAGATCTTAGTGCTGCTTTCGATACCATTGACCATTGTATCCTATTACAGAGACTGGAGCATTTGATTGGCGTCAAAGGACCCACACTAAGCTGGTTTAAGTCCTATTTATCAGATAGATTTCAGTTTGTACATGTAAATGATGAATCCTCCGTGCACACAGAAGTTAGTCACGGAGTTCCACAAGGTTCAGTGCTTGGACCAACTTTATTCACCTTATATATATCTTTAAGCAATATTATTAGGAAACACTCCATAAACTTTTCACTGCTATATGATACTCAGTTATATTTATCGATAAAGCCAGATGAAATCAGTAAGTTAGCCAAACTTCAGGCATGTATTAAGGACATAAAAAAATCTGCAATTTCCTGCTGTTAAACTCAGACAAAACTGAAGTTATTGTTCTGGGTCCTAAACACCTGCGAGATGCACTATGTATAGATATAGTTACTCTAGATGGCATTGCCCTGGCCTCTAGCACCACTGTAAGGAGTCTAGGAGTAATCTTTGATCAGGACATGTCCTTTAATACCCATATAAAACAGACTTCAAGGACGGCCTTCTTCCACTTACGTAACATTATAAAAATCAGGCATATCCTGTCTCAAAAAGATGCAGAAAAACTAGTTCATGCATTTGTTACTTCTAGGTTAGATTATTGTAATTCCTTATTATCGGGCTGCCCCGATAAGTCTCTAAAGACTCTCCAGCTGATCCAGAATGCGGCTGCACGTGTACTGACAGGAACCAGCAAAAGAGAACATATTTCTCCGATATTAGCTTCTCTGCACTGGCTCCCTGTGAAATCTAGAATAGAATTTAAAGTCGTCCTCCTCACTTACAAAGCTCTTATTGGTCAGGCACCATCATATTTTAAAGAGCTGATAGTACCGTATTACCCCACTAGAGCACTACGCTCACAGAATGCAGGGTTACTTGTGGTACCTAAAGTCTCTAAAAGTAGAATGGGAGCCAGAGCCTTTAGTTATCAAGCTCCTCTTCTGTGGAATCAGCTCCCAGTTTGGGTTCGGGAGGCAGACACCCTCTCTTCGTTTAAGAGTATGCTAAAAACGTTCCTTTTTGATAAAGCCTATAGTTAGGGCTGGCTCAGGTGAGTCCTGAACCATCCCTTAGTTATGCTGTTATAGGCTTAGACTGCTGGGGGACTTCCTATGATGCACTGAGCTTCTCTCTCCTCCTCTCCCTCTCTATCTGTACGCATTCCTATCCCACTAATACATGTTACTAACTCCACTTCTTCCTGGTAGTCCTTTTGCTTTTTCTCCTTCTCACTTTCTGCAGGTATTTCTGCCTCTGGAGCTGTAGAGTCTGGATCTGTGATTGCCGGCCGTCTACTGCCCCCATGTTCCTGCTCCACACTCACTGCTGCAGTTGTTATCATTATTAGTCTGATTTGTTCTCTCTCCTCCTGTTCTGTCTCCCCTCTCCCCCTCTCTCCTCCCCTTTCAACCCAACTCAGTCGATGCAGATGGCCGCCCACCCAGAGCCTGGTTCTGCTCGAGGTCTCTACCTGTTAAAAGGGAGTTTTTCCTCACCACTGTCACCAAGTGCTTGCTCATGGTGGGAACTGTTGGGTCTCTGTAAATAATATTTTAAAGAGTATGGTCTAGACCTACTCTATGTGAAAAGTGTCTTGAGAAAACTTTTGTTATGATTTGGCGCTATACAAATAAAATTGACTTGATTTGACTTTTATTTGGAGAGGAGCATAAATACACCTGGTTTGTATTTTTGTGTTCTTAAATCAAGAACACATTTGGAAATTACTGTCATACAGAAGTGCAGCTTTTGCTCTTATTAATGAACTAATTTGTACTGAACTTGCAAACAGGCATGTAGAACTCCAAAGGAAGGTGAAGACACTTTAAATTCTTCAATTTGTCTACATTCCTTCTGCCAGCTTTTCTCCATGTGAGGCACCATGCAGTTCAAAGCTCAAAGAAAGTTCAAAGACATCTCATACAGTCCTGCAAAATCACTCACTGCTACTCTGTGTTGGATGGTGCAGTGGGAGAAGATACAAGGCAGGTGTTTTGAACAAACTTTATTGAAACTATCAACCAGGACAGGCCCAACTGGACAAGCTGAATATTTTTCAAAAGGAAAGTATTAAGCGAGACTCCGACAGTTGTGCCGGTTTGACTTTTATGATCCTCAACCACATAACCACATTAACCAGTTATCTAAAAAAAAAGAAAAAAAAAGAACAATCTGGATACAGCTGTAATCCACAACACAACATCCAGGAGCTTTAAAGATGTGGTTTACTGGCTGTCTAAACGGAGCAATCAGCTGTGATCTGATTTCAGATTTTAAACTGTGGACATGCAGCCAGTAGGAGTCACATCGGAGCAGTTCTCCCTGTCCAAAAGGTCACACATCACTCATAACTCATTCCCTTCTTTCTTTTTACCGCAGGTTTCTTTTTTCTTCTTTTTTCTTCTGGCAGGTAGAAACTAACACAGTTACAAACAAACCAAATCAAAAGATTATTGTTTATTGTTCAACAAAATAGCACAGACATAAAAACGTTAAAATCTGGCCATGACATACAGACAAATAGAGACAGACGGACAGCAGAAACTACAGCCTTGGAATCTCATACAAACTACCACTAATGCTCCCTCAGCACCCAGTCAGAAGTGCTGAGTGACTGTAACATGTGACTACAGGTCAACACACACCTTGTTCCTACTGACTCTAGAATCCTATACTGTAATAAAAGTAACCCAGGGTGTGGGGGAGGGTGTCTTGTTGACATGCTGCAGTGTGTGTGTGTGTGTGTGTGTGTGTGTGTGTGTGTGGATGGAATGATAGGCTGGATGCTTCTAGTAGGTTCATACAGAATGTGGACGGCTGACGATGACAAGTCTGGATCTAAAAGTTTTCAAAGCACCATTTGATACCCAGAAAGATCACTGTTGCAAAATGGCCGACCTCCTTACAATATTTACAAAAATATAAAATGTAAATAAAAATACAAACAAATTCTCTTTTTAAAAGTATTCTTGTTAAGAAGGGAGGACTGAGGTGTTGAAGGTTTGCTGGAAAACTGGCTGTCTCTCAATGGTGTCGTCCTCCAGACAGAGCAGGCGCTGCATACTCTACTTATCTGTCTTCTGTTTCTTGGTTTCAACTTCATCCTGGAAATAAGGAGGAGCATGGTGAGAGATCTCAGGTAAATACAGCACAGACTAGTAAATGGAAATGATGAAGAGATTCACTGTCCTGCCTGTGTAACATAGGGATGATGACGTGAAATGATTTTAGATTTGGGATGTTACTGACACTCATCCAGTGACGCTCACCTACTCCCTTACTCAGTGACTCTAAGTCAATGATTCTAAATGAGCAGTGTGCTGGTAAAGCATGACTCTTTGGATGCAGCTCCCAAATCTGACAGCATGTTTCAACTCTTTCTCACCTCTTCATCATCATCATCCTCAGCTGCTCTCTTCCCCACTGGCCCATCAAGGTCATCCTCTTCGTCGTCTTCTTCGTCACCTGAATACGCACAGCCTGTTAGACTGACACAGTAATGCAGGATAGACAGGCTAATAACACTGCTCCCTCCATATTACTATGATGTCATGATATATTTTTACTATGGTTACTACTGAGTTATTACAAGATTATGCTGACCTTAATAGTAAATACTGCTGCAGATCCCCCTAATCCATCATTTCTGTTCTTCTCAGTCTGAGATAATGCCTGTGAAGTGTATGTTACTGCACTGAACGTAGATGAGCAGTGACATGCTGTGAGGGTGGCAGCTGACTGGGGAAGCACTGAGCAGCTGTCTCAGCGCTCATGTATTCTTCCGACTATACTGATAGAGGATGTACACAGCTGTCAGGTTTATCTGCCAGGTCTGCTACTCAGGTGTATAATCTGGGTGTATGTGTGGGTGTGTAAGGAACTGATACACACGTTCATTAAAGATGTAACACACAATTTATATGTGCAGGACAGTACCTTAGGAACTATAATACACTAGCACCTGTATATGAGTAGAAATGATTGAGCATTATGTAGACTGTAGGTTACTATGAAGGGGAATAAACGTGTACTGAAGAACTGGTCTTCAGTTGGTTTTGATGGGGTGTTCTGTAGATTACTTAACAGAATTAAAGGACACTGCAATACAGCTTGGAACAGAGAACGAAATGCACTATCCCAAAAAATGTTTGAGTAACGTTTGTTTAAAAATTACAGTGGCCAATTACAAGTGAAGATTTACGTTTACAGTAGGAACCAGTGGGACTGGGGCTGAGGCCACAGACAGGGAGGGAAGTACTGAGAGGCAGACTAACACATTGTTGGTTTTTGAGTATTTTCATGGGATTTGTTAAAATAAGAAAACTATATTAACACCAGCCATATCCTTTAAGTCACCCCAACTATGATACAAGCGATCAAACACACTGAGGATGAAACATGGGAATGTTCCACTTTAGCAGCGGCATCGGAAGAATTATAATAACAAGTTTCAAAAACACTGACATAATGAATAAGGGTGCCAGACACCAAAGGTAGGTGTACAGCCTATAACTTAATGATCTTATATACCAGATGTTTTTCAGGTCCTCACAGGGCTGAATGAGACACCGGCTGCTGCAGAGGGCTTTCCTTCCATTGAAAAAATAATTGGAGGTTGAAGGAATATGACCAACATAATTTAATAAGATCATTAATTTAAGTCTTTAACTTGGTCACCCTATTTATGATCAGGGTCCTGTTTGACCAAGGCTTTGCCTCACTAGCATGTTTTAGTTTATCTTTCAAACATGAATGTTTAACTTCCAGATGGCTAATGGATTTATTTACATTTATTTATTTACATTTGAACTTATTTGCATATGTGCCTAAATAAAGTATGTCAATACAGTCTGAAGTAGCTTCTGCAGTTGTATAGTGTGGCCACCAGGTGGCAGACCAACCCTGTTATTGGATCAACATGACATTCAGTGAAATGAGCTGGCTGAGCTGATACACTAAATCTGTGATTCTGTTTCTGTAAGTGATTCCGCTTGTTTTGCATTTGCAAACTATAGCATACTGTAGATAAATCAAAGTAGAGGGTAAGCTCGGCCCTGTGCTGTTTAATGTGGCCAGGCTAACTCCTCAGAGTGATGGTTAGACTGAAGCTGCAGTGCTGTTTCAGCTGCTGTCAAAGTATAACTTGGATTCCTGTCATAAATATCCAGTCACTTTCACAAATAGTGAGCGTGACTGTTAATTTAGAATACATGATGCTTGGTGCACAAACACAGTCACGTGTGGGAGGTGGATGTTAAGATGCCGACCGTATTATCACCACTGTTTTGTTGCTGCTGTTTACATTCCCCCTAGACACAAATGTAAAATATGCACTATAGAATTATTTCCTGGGTGTATGTACATAAGTATATAAATAACTATACATATTGTTTCATTTTATTTTATTCTGTTTGTATAGCATGAAAGGGCTACAACTTGAATTTCGTCGTGCAACCCTGTGTTGTAAAACGTCAAATAAATGACGTTGATACCTTGAACAGTTTTCTGAAACTCCTCCTGGGGGCCAAGTCACCTTATATATAAACATTTTTGTTGCTCAGAAATTGTGTAAATTGTGCACTAGCTGGGTGTCTTTCTGTTCTGTTGTTTCTTCATCCCAGTTTGTTCAGCATGGTATTAAGACACATACCCTCTCCATCCTCCTCCTCCTCCTCTTCTTCTCCCACCTCCTCCTCATCCTCGTCTACTTCATTCTCCTGCTCGCCGTTCTCCTCATCCTGCCAGGGGGACACAGAGTTGAGCTGGTCACCAGAAGAGAGACGAGCATCATTCATGTTCCACACACAACAAGGGCAGCTGCTCTTACAGTTTTGCCGTTGGCGGCAGCATCCTCTCCGTTCTCCGTCTCTCCAGCCTGCTTCTTCTCCTTCAGCTCCTGAAAGTGAACATATTCTTAGACAAACACATGTCAAGTTTTATGAATGTAGCATTGCGTGAATAACACAAGGACAAAGTGGCCAAAACTGACAAAACATGACAGTTTTCAGATGAACTTTATTAATGAGTGTGAGAGGTCAACATTCAGCTTGCTGCATCAGAATACTAAGGTTTTACACACATCTTTGTTTTCCTATATGTGGTATTGTCTGTGTGTATTCTCTGTCTCACTTTCTTCACTTGGTGGTCAAACCTTTAGGTGCTGTGGCTGCATTCTATTCATCTTCTGTGCAGAGCAGAGAATAATGCATTTCCATAGAGTAGACTGTACTGGACACAATATACTGAGACTATTTTCATTGTTTCTTATTATTTTTAAATGCAAATGAATAGTTAGTTACTTACAAGTGAATCTGAGTCACTTTTATTTACATGTCGATTTATTAAGATGAACCTGTTTGAATGGATTAAGGTTATATTGAACTCTGTAGCATTTGACAAATGTTGGGTGATGACTGACAGGGGAGGTTACCACACTGTGTGACACAAAACCAACAGGCACACAGCATTACAGTGACGTCCTGTCAGTAATGGCTGAAATTCCCATTAGGTACTCCATGTTCAGAGAGGCTCATTTTCATGCATCCTTAGCTACCAAACTGACAATACTTAAAAACGCGGTTTGCTCCAGTTCCAGCGGCAAACAGCAGCTGTGGTTCAGTCCACAAGTGTGTCCTGCTGAGAGAGGAGGGGAGCCCTCAGCTCTCCTCCACCCTCCTCACCTTCACGGAAACTCACACCTTCCTATTGGTCGGTTCCCTCTAAGTCCCTCCCCCCTCTTGGTTGGATGAAACCTGACACCGTCCGTCACTGCGCAGGGACAAAGACTACAACTCCCAGCGGCACAGCGGCCGATTAGTCTCTGTCAGCTAATCGGAGCAGGTGCCAAAGCAAACAAATGTTACACTTCTGACAAAGCTCCTCAAAAACCCAGTTACACCACCTCAACGCCACCTCGACACAACATCTCAGTGTGCTCACTACTGCTCACAATACCACAGCAGAAATATACACATATATAAATATATAAATATTCACTGGACATCCTTGTTTGTGTCTCCACGGTGTCCACCTGTTTAGACGCTACCTCCACACAGCACCACCCCGCCACCAGTGCGCTACCCTCCGGATGAAGGACTGTTGAACTTGACCCAGCTGTCTCCAGGAGCCTCGCGCCCTCCCGCGGCTCGCAGCGCACCAGCTGCTGCAGGTCACCGAGCAGAGGACGGCTGCCCCCCCTTCACAATGGCAACTACGATAATGAGCAGAGACCGTGCGCGCTCTCAGCCAGGGACCGGAGGGGAGATGAATAAACTCAGATCACTGTTCGGTCGCGCAGCTCCGACCGGACTTATCTGGATCCTGGACTTGTTCTCCACGGACAGGCTGTGTATTAAAAGCCCACGTCCTTTCACTGTGCAATTTTCCGAACTCAGATTCCAAAAAAACTCCTTCGGAATATCAATTTAATATGCGATGTATATGCTGTGCGAGTACGCATGTCAGTAAGAAGAGGCTGCGCATCATGTGTGACAGTCATCTGTTCAGAACAGCCACCAACAGACAGCAGCTCACAGCGGCTCTGTGCTGGCGTTCAGCGGGTCGGTGGCGGCTGCACTCATCAGAGTCTCCCTTCACCTCCACCGCCTGGTGGGTCGGGAGCGCTCCTCGCGGCTCCATGCGCGCCTCAGAGTGAGACTTTATGAGATGCATAAGTTGGCCCGTTCAACCGGCAAATCTCTCGGTGAGTTTTGTGACGGACGTTAGAGAGAAGGCAGCCTGGACGGAGAGCCTGCTCAGCCCGTTAATCTACTTCACAGCAGGACAGATCCTGCGGTAGTCTCATGTCTGACAGGAGCCAGTGTGGCTTAAACCCGCTGAGGAGGCTGATGTCTTTTCCTTCTCCAGTCCTCATCCATTCACAGCTCTGCTGTACAGACACTTCAGTAGTAAAGACCTTAATGTCAAGATGTCATACATGTATAACTAATGATGTAGGGTAGTATCCACCGTCCTCTTTTCGACATTGCGCTTTAAATAGACAAATTAGTAACAGTTCTAAATGGAGGCAGGAGTTCCAGAGCGCATTGTCTCTCTCTCTCTCTCTCTCTCTCTCTCTCTCTCTCTCTCGTCCTTACCTTAGCCCTCAGTTCTCCGCTGCTCTCCACTTTACTGTCCGCCATGTTAGATGTAGAAAAATAAATTAATATCCAGTCAGAATATTGCAAATTTAAAAAGAAAATGAAAATGGACTTGTCGCTGTAACTGTAGATGGTGATAAAGTCGATGTCCTGCCAGCGGCGCGTCCTCCAGACGAGCTCGCGCCTTTATAGAGCAGTGGGAGGAGAAAGGTGTCCGCGAGTCCGACGTGATTGGTCCATCAGCTTTGAAAATATTCAGCCTGCAATTGGCCAGAGGCGAACAATAGACAGCCCTCCCTTGTATGCGTGTGTTTGTTGGTGCGTGTTTGTGTGTTACTTCGATATGGAGCAAATTTTGTCCACATATCTTGAATCTGTCACTCTCCCGCTTTGTGAGGAACACACACAAACACATATCCTGTGTTGCTAACACACACACACACACACACACACACACACACACACACACACACACACTGTAGCCTAATAAATTGTAATAGTTTACTATTGGCTAAACTGACGCAAGCAACTGCTTTTTCTACTACTGCAATTACCAGTAGTACTGCTGCTCCCTCCTGTGCAGAGGTGGACGAGTATTAAGATGAAATCCTTAAGTAAAGTAGTAATACCAATGTAAAATACTCCATTACCCTGCATTCAAGATTTTGCTTCAATAAAAGTACTTCGCTGTTTGCACCAAGTCAAATCAACGTCAAATCATAACAAAAGTTATCTCAAGACGCTTTCACACAGAGTAGATCTAGACCATACTCTTTAAAACATTACCAAATTGTACTTTTCAGAAATAAAAACAGTCATTATGCAAAATGAGTCATTCAGACTGTTATTGAAGCAATGAGTTATTGAAACTATAGGCTGCATTTGAACATTGTAGCTGGTCCAGATGCTGCTACTACTTTAAATACTGTTGTGTACCGGGATCTACACACATTTTTGTGTTAAATCAAAGCATCATTTTTTATTCAGCAGTATTTTATTCAAGTACAAAACAGGAAAAAGTACCCATAGTACCCACAGGTACTGTAATTATTCCAGCTAGTCTGATGTTGGTTCTGATACACCAATACTACTACTGCAACTATTACTACTGCCACTAGACTGCAGGCCACTGCTGCTGCTACACAGTTACAGTATTACTGCTGCTTTTACTTTTATTACAATATCATTAATAATAATAATTAATAAATAAATAATAGTGATATACATTGTTATAAGAGTTGCAGCTACTACTCCAATTACAACTGTTGATTCTACAACTAGTACAGCCACCACTGGTTCCATGGTCTGAAACATCTGCCTAACTAAACATCTGGTATGTTATTTTCCTCACTGGTCTCTCTAACTGTACTGCTGGTTATTGTCTGCTCAAGTCTTTGCCTGCTGGAGTTTTATATTACGGCACTTAGATAGACTTATAGATAGACAGGATGAGACAGACTGACAAGAAGGGAGGGAGGGAAGGAGGAGGGGGAGAGCACAAGAGATGGATGGTGAGAGGGAAGCAGGGAGGGAGGGAGAGGGAAGCAGTGAGGCAGACGGGTAAGGGGGGGAGAATGGGGGAGAGTGGCTGAGAAATAAGAGCAGGAGAGACAGGCGGGGGGTGCATTTTAATCATGTTTATGTGAAACTGTTCAGACAGGAAGTCCAAAGTGTCCCAGCAGCGTATGATCTGCTGCTCTGTAAGACACGTCCATGATGAGCAGGATGCCTGTCCTCAGTGAAAAACTAAGACATAAAAACGCCTTTCAAATACACATTAGTAATCAACATGAGAGCTGCGTTTGAAAACTGAAGAGGAACACCGGTTTGTATTTTTTAATGGAGGATTCTGTTTGACTGATGGAGGCGGATCGTCAGACAGCTGGTCTCTGTGGAGGCTGGCAGCAGGGCATAAAGCGCCGTGGGTCTCTGCCCTCACCAACATGGCGGCCCGTAGGGTCCGTATGGCGTCGCGATTGTTGAGCAGTTCGACTGATTGGTTAGTGAAGTGGAGTGAACGTAAAGCTGACGCTTTGCGCCCGATGAGTGGCTGGTCCAGCTGTCAATCAGTCGCAGCGGGCTGCTTCGGCTGCAGGTAAGTGCAGGAGCGGACCTGCTGTCCCGGAACCACTGCGGCTTCTTTCCTAAAGTAACATGAAAGAGACGAGGCAGCGTCACCTGGCACCACATCACTCTGCTACCTTCCTCACCTGGGGACTGTAGGATGGTACCTGAAACCGTTTTATCTAAAAAATGAAAATAAACACGGAATAACAAAACTCCTTTTCTATAGTTTGAAATAAATTAACTCATTGTCTCCTTACTTGTTTTTTACTTTCACACTATTTTCATCAGAGGTAGTCATGGAGATGGTTATCTTTGAAATACGGATTTATTTTTTATTTTTATGTCATGTGATTGATATCAGTTATTGTTTCAATGCTCGGTTGTCCAAATCACAGAGTTGACTGGCGTCATTCAAACTGCATTGTGTGTGGGTGTGACAGCTGGACAGCAGGGGGCAGCAGTGGACTGACAGTGGACACGTCAGAGTGCCTGTAGAGGGACACACTGCTCTGTGCTCTAACAGTAATCAGTGCATCAGTTATATATACAATAACTCTAACTATACAAAGTACAGGAAACGTGGTGTGCAGCTTTTATTTTATTAAAGCATAGATACTCAGCTGTAAACCATATTTAAATTGCTTTGCCTAAGTATGCAGCTGTATAGTGTAGGAAAATAATACAGAGTGAGGCCCCCCCGGGCCTGCGTTCATTATGCCTTTTTGATAATCCATCCATGAAGACAGTTTAAGCATATGAAGAGCACTATGCTCGTCAACTATAACTTGTATCTGGTTTTCAATGTTAATTTCAATTGAACATGTAGTGTAAACTGCAAAAGTGCTTTATTGTTAACAATCCTTTAAAGCTGCATGAATTAATGTTATTGGTCACTTGGGGTCAGAAGAGCTCCACTACAGGCTGACAAACCCAGGGCCTTTAAGATCTTTCTCCATAATACCTTTCTCACAATTTGTCAAGTTCAAACTCACCTTCTTGGAAATTTGAATTTGCATGCAAGGTGTATTTGAAGGAACTTGCTGGGATACTTGTCTTCTCCAAGTCCACACACACATACACAGCATCCAGGATAAAAGTTCCCGTCACTCAGACCGTACTCGGCTACATGTAGACTCTGAATTGGGTCAGTATGTGGGCCTGTGACTTATGATGTTTCACAGGTCCACAAGAACACAAAAGCAGACAAGACCACAGATTAAGAAAGGCCTGTTTTATCACCTTATTACAATGTCATGGCTTATGTGTTAGCAAACCAATCCAGCAAGCACAGAGTAACATTATCATCCACCTGGAGTCATGTTTGTCTACTTTTCTTTTAGCTTTGTTTGGTCTCCACAGAAGTATATAATTAACCATTATCTTATTGCATTTCACATGTTGCAATGAATGACATCCTGTCATCTGTATTGTTAAATGTGCTCAACTCTGCCTGGTCATTGCGCCTGATCTTTTGTCAGTAGCTCATATGAGATGATTGGTTTTTATTTGCAGGGTGTTTTCTATGTATCATGACTGTGAGCGGCTTTCATGTGCCTATCCGTAAATTGTGTGTGCACTCAGACAGTTCGACCTCTGTCTGCTGTGTGGTGCTGAGCACATACAGAACCATATGATACTGTTATCAGCCAGAGAAGCACTACATAACACAAAACACAGACTTGAAAATAAATAAATAATTTCATAACACCTAATAAAAATAAGTGAAAACAAATGTTCAAAACTCACATTGATGTACAATGCGCACCAGTGCTAACGTGAAACCACGACTACATCCCGCCAATATCATCCCGCCCAATCACCTTTGGTTAAAACCAGATAACCCTCATTGCCCACCTGTCTCAATGAGGAACACCTTTTTTTTTTTTTTTTTCATTGTTTTTGAGCATTTTATGCCTTTATTAGATATTGGCAGAAGAGAGACATACAGCAAAGGTCCCCACCCTGGACCCAAAACTGGAGGCTTTGCAGTTCACGGCTGGTGTTTTAATCCATATGTGGTCATTTAATGTAATATTGATTTTCCTTAATATTCAAAGTGATACGTTATCAATCTCTATGAAATGTATTTGTGATTTTGTTAGATGACTTGTTTTAGAACTTATTTAGAACTTAATTCTTTTATATTTCAGATTTTTCAGCTGATTTTGGTTGTGGTTCTTGATTTTGTTTGTTTGTTTGTTTTTTTTTAAAGGAAACCCAATTTTGCAACTTTGACTCTGGAAAAAACATGTCAGATTTTCCTTTGTGTCCCTCTGGAGGGCGATGACTGTGTTGGGGCTTGCAGCTGTAATTCCTCCTCCTTCTCTCTGATCCCTTTCCACTCCCTCCCTCCCTCCTCTGCTCTCTGTCAGCAATGCCCTTCCCTCTATCTCCATCACAGTGAAACTGCTAGCCCCTGTTTGAAATGGTGGAGGAGAGAGGAGGAGAAAAGTAACACTGCAGAGTGGCTGCATGGAACACCCAGAGTGGAGCTCTAGAGCAAAGTGGAGCTGGACTGAGCAGCACAGTGAGCAGCTGCAGCTGTGTGTCAGAACCAACTTAATCACACCTTAATCAAAACTATTTCTTGATAAACAGCAGCAGTGATTGTGCACGCCATCAATAATATATAAGAGAGTGTAGACACAGAAGGTTCACGCAGTGTTTGTGTTCAGTCAGTGAATAAATTTAGAGAGACATATTTTCATCAGTTAGCCTTGAGCCTGCTGCGACAAATAATTTAATTAACTGCATCAGGGGGCTCTCAGTTTGTGAATTGTTTTTTCCATGTTCAGCACAGCACTTTTCAATCAAACCCCATCTTTGTTATGATTTGTGGCTATCATGCTTTTATTCTAGTCATTCAGTATTGGGATTCTAAGATTGTCTCAAATCAGAACTGTTAACTTACAGATTTACATTTTACATCAAAATTTGAATATTTAAGATCTCACTTCAATTAGGTTCATAATAAGTATTATTAATTCTTATATAAAAAGGAATTAAAGTCATGTACAATTACTGTAATATTTGTGTACAGTATGAATTTTGACCTTATTCAAGGTAAAGAAGCCGATAGATATCTAGTGGGCAGCTTGCTCAGTGACAGTGTGGGAGCAGCCACTTAGCTTTGTGTTCAACATGGGGCGTCTCTGCTTCTCCTTTTACCATCAGAACTGGATGAAAGTGAAGAATGTCAATGCAGCTGTGTAGCTGGTGTTTGGAGCTCTGTGAGTGACTCAGAGTATTCTGAGAAGGTGTTAATGATGCTGTTTGCATGTTTCAACATGTCTGCTGAATTCCTATGAAACTCACCTGAGAAACCTGCTGGAGCGCCTGCATATCACCTTGTGCCGGTGTTGATGTGCATGGCTTCATATTTATTGTGTCAGTATAAGTGTATTTGTCGTCTTTTGTGTCGGTTTCAGTTTGTGCTTGAAGAACAGGATTCATGCTGCACTTTTCTGGTTGTATATTTAAAAAGCTATTGTCTGGTAACCTGGACTTGGACTTTAATTGTAAGTTATTTGTACTTGTAAATCCTCAAGGGGATACTGGTATACTGTATTATGATACTGCAACAAACAAGACTTAAGTCTAAAACCTTTTTAGCATGTCCAAGCTGTAAGGTTCATTACAGCCCTCAGCATGTAAATGCTGGACAGGTGAAAAACAAGCTTTTCTTAAAGCCTAACCAGTCTAAAAGAAACAATAAGTCTATCTGTCCTGAAAAAAAGTGATTTATTTACATGCCAACACGGTACAGGTAAAACACAAGAAGTGAAAAAAAAACAAAAAACAAGAAGAGTAAACTTAGAAGATATGTATGTTTCATAAACTGCAGTCAGCATCATGTTGTAAGTGTGAGTCACCAGTCACATTCCCCTTTAACAGACATAGGACCACGCCATCCTGCCTTCCCTATGGTTCTCTGGTGGAGGAAGACATATATATATATATATATATATATATATACACATATATATATAATACATATATACATATATATAATATATATAATACATATATATATACATACATGTATATATATATATATACATATAATACATATATACATATATATACATACATGTATATATATATACATATAATACATATATACATATATATATACATACATGTATATATATATATATACATATATACATATATGTGTATATATATATATACATGTATATATATATATATACATATATACATATATGTGTATATATATATATATATATATACACATATATACACACACATATATACACACACACATATATACATACATATACACACATAAATAATTGCATGTAAAGTTTGGCTTTTAAGATTTAATTAGATGTAGATCTCTTCCTCTTGACGCAGGACCCTGAGCAGATCTGGCAGGCCAAGCATACCTATACTGGTCCATGTTGACGTTAGCGGCTCCATTTCTAATCTAAGTTAGCGAGTGTTGCACACTGTCAGTGTTGCCAACTTGCCGACTTTTTCACTAGATTGAGCGACTTCTCAGACCCTCGTGGCGACTAGCGAATTTGTCTCTTCTACAGAGACATGTCCGTAAGTTAGAGCAGCTTCTCTCTGTAAGCACTACACCAGATAGCTTAAGCGGGCTTGTTAACAGGCCTCCTGGCACTAGCGTAGTCCGGTCGGCTGCTGCAGAGTTTGTCCCTGTCTGCCTGCGCTTACTAAGAGGGTCTGGCATCTAGCGAGAAAGTCGTCAAGATGGCAACACTGCACACTGTCGACAGACTGTTGTAGGCAACAGAGAAAGTTAAGTTATAATCTGTTCATACATTGGCAATAAAAAAAGATTAATACATGTAAAAAGTTACATATAGAACATTTGAAATAAAGATAAATCAAGTCATAGCAACATAACTTCATTTAACGTCACATGCACAAGGCTACACTGACTTTCTTCCCTCTTGACCTACACAGATGGGCAGTATTTCATTTAAATGTATTTCAAATTCATATTTAATTACTTTTGAGTATTTTGTACTTTGTATTTTGCTGGACAGAAAATATCACATTTCTACATGTTTATGTTTGTTGAACAGCCATTTTGATAAGTCGCTTTACTCTTTTACCGAGCGAAGTTTCATTAACTCAAACAATATCTTTACGTCACCTGCTTCACTGTCTCTCCATCAGGGCTGACCTGCTCTGCTGAGCCCCTGGCACGAGAGGCCGGCTTCCTAAGTCAGAATTATAATATATATTAATATAATAATATAATTCAGCATTGTGTTAACTCGTATGGTGAGGGCTTGAATGTGACCGATGTTCATTTATATGTAAAGTCCCGCACTTCAGCTTGAGCAATATATTTATGTGCAACTAACTCACGGACCGGTTGGAACTGAGCAATTGCACCCTGCAATTCTTGCACACTGAGTGCTCTTGTCATTTAGAAACCAAGAACCTTGGTGGCCCTGAGATCTCAATGCACTGGAACTTAAGAAAACACATGCTAATAAACAAAACACAAGAAAATAAAGAAATCATCATCAATTTGGCAACACATGGAGCAGCATTTGGAAAACACGCGTCAGAAACATCTTGAAAATATCCTTAGGTAGGCTACAGAAGGACAGGCATTTTAATGATGAGTTCACCTGAGCTCTGACGTTAAAACATTTTACACATCACACAATATCACATAAGGGGGAGGAGATATTTTACTTTATATGTATGCTGTCTGTAAAGTCTTGCCATTTAGTTTGGTATTAAATAACTCGCAATATTTGCAATATTTAAGGAGATTTCCCTCCTTAAATAATCCCCATACAGACACTTACTTACAGACACTTACTAATTTGTGTCATTTACATAAAATGACTAATGAAGCTGCCTCAGACAAAACTCAGACAAAACTGAAGTTATTGTTCTGGGTCCTAAACACCTGCGAGACGCACTATGTATAGATATAGTTACTCTAGATGGCATTGCCCTGGCCTCTAGCACTGTAAGGAGTCTAGGAGTAATCTTTGATCAGGACATGTCCTTTAATACCCATATAAAACAGACTTCAAGGACTGCCTTCTTCCACTTACGTAACATCATGAAAATCAGGCATATCCTGTCTCAAAAAGATGCAGAAAAACTAGTTCATGCATTTGTTACTTCTAGGTTGGATTATTGTAATTCCTTATTATCGGGCTGCCCCGATAAGTCTCTAAAGACTCTCCAGCTGATCCAGAATGTGGCTGCACGTGTACTGACAGGAACTAACAAAAGAACATATTTCTCCAATATTAGCTTCTCTGCACTGGCTCCCTGTGAAATCTAGAATAGAATTTAAAGTCGTCCTCCTCACTTACAAAGCTCTTATTGGTCAGGCACCATCATATCTTAAAGAGCTGATAGTACCATATTACCCCACTAGAGCACTACGCTCACAGAATGCAGGGTTACTTGTGGTACCTAAAGTCTCTAAAAGTAGAATGGGAGCCAGAGCCTTTAGTTATCAAGCTCCTCTTCTGTGGAATCAGCTCCCAATTTGGGTTCGGGAGGCAGACACCCTCTCTTCGTTTAAGAGTATGCTAAAAACGTTCCTTTTTGATAAAGCTTATAGTTAGGGCTGGCTCAGGTGAGCCCTGAACCATCCCTTAGTTATGCTGTTATAGGCTTAGACTGCCGGGGGATTTCCCATGATGCACTGAGCTTCTCTCTCCTCCTCTCCCTCTCTATCTGTACACATTCCTATCCCACTAATACATGTTACTCTAAACTCCACTTCTTCCCAGTAGTTCTTGTGCTTTTTCTCCTTCTCACTTTCTGCAGGTGTTTCTGCCTCTGGAGCTGTAGATTCTGGATCTGTGATTGCCGGCCGTCTACTGCCCCCATGTTCCTGCTCCACACTCACTGCTGCAGTTGTTATTATTATTAGTCTGATTTGTTGTCTCTCCTCCTGTTCTGTCTCCCCTCTCCCCCTCTCTCCTCCCCTTTCAACCCAACTGGGTCGATGCAGATGGCCGCCCACCCAGAGCCTGGTTCTGCTCGAGGTTTCTACCTGTTAAAAGGGAGTTTTTCCTCGCCACTGTCGCCAAGTGCTTGCTCATGGTGGGAACTGTTGGGTCTCTGTAAATAATATTTTAAAGAGTATGGTCTAGACCTACTCTATGTGAAAAGTGTCTTGAGATAACTTTTGTTATGATTTGGCGCTATACAAATAAAATTGACTTGACTTTATGACCGCGGCCACAAGATGTCGCTGTAGGACCTGAGCATGTCAGGAGAGGGACGTCTAGCCTACTATTCATAATGCATCACAGGATAACTTGTCCCTCCCACATTCATCACAGGCTACAGTCCGTTTGTCATCAGGGATGAACCTGATTAAGATCTTTGATTAACACAAATTTTCAAACATTTGTTTTTCAAATTCCTTGAAATGTACTTTAATTTTCATATTCAAAAATACTTTAACAACTTTTTCTTTGAAACTGCTCCTGCAAGGTAAATTTTGTATTTGCAGCATGTTTTCTATATGCTGTATTGTTGTCAAATTGATGTTTTCATAATTTGCCCACCAGTTTGCATTCAGAACCAACAGATGGAGCAGGTGAAGCGGGTGAGCAGTTTTAGGTTCCTTGGAATCAAAACATCACAGAGAACCTGTCATGGTCATCTCACATCTCCACCCTGGTTTAAGAAAGCTCAGAAACTGCTGTATTGTAACTACTACTCCATACTACAAACTAATTCTAAGCAAGTTTTGAGTTTAGCGTGTTTACACTAGAAAAGTGACAAGATAAAGTATATTCAAGCCACACAATATGCATACTAAACACAGTTATGTTTGAGTGTGCTGTTGATACACAATGCAATTCACAAAAGAAATTGAGAAGCTGCTCACGGCTGGAAAGAAATTAAAACAAACTGTGGATGGTGATAAAACATTTCCAAAAAGATCTAGGAAAACAAAGAAAAAAGTATTGAATTGTAGTATAATATATGGATGTCTATTTGTTAAGTTTAGTTGGCTGCGATGTTCCAATGTAGCAGTTTGATTAATGTCTGACATTACATGCTATGTATCATTTCCTGTTAGAATAAAATGGTTCAGTATGATGATTTTTTCTTGTATATTAATTGCTAAAACAGTATACTATGATGATTAGTATGTTGTTGTATGTTGTTTCACAAGTTGATGAAGACCATCCAAATACAGTTAAGTTCAATAAAGTCATACTGCTAAAATATGAGAAAGACATGAGAAAGTCTTCTTGTAATAAAAGTTTATTAACGGACTGCCAGCACTGGTGGTTTACTGCATGAATCCACACACATCAACAAACATCTGTAACACCAGCCCCACCGAGGCAGAGGTATGGAGCCCCAACCAACATTCCCACATCATACCTGTAATGACCACTAGGAGGAAGACTGGAACATTTCGGATGAGATGTGTAGAGCCTAGAAAAGACCGGCAGGTAGATTTGAAGTAACTATGGGAGATAAATACAGCAGTAAAATCTGTAATTTAGAAAGTGACACTGGGGACAGTGCTGCAGTGATGCCTCATTTGACAGTTTGGATATAAGACCTGTTAGCCCCTTCAAACAGAAGACACTCATTGTTTTGAATTATTGTTGTTTCATTAATTTATTATTATTTATTCACAAAAGACCCCTGCATGACTGAATTGTACTGAAAATCAATTGGATATGTGCCCATCCTTACGGTTTGTTGAGTTTGTTCTATTTGACAATTATTGATAGAGTTGAAATGATATCACTGTTTTGTTCAGCTAAAAGAATTCAGTGACAAACTTCAAAGATAATACAGGCCACTCCCAAATGTCATATATATATATATATATATATATATATATATATATATATATAAAGAAAAATCAACTTGCTTTTTTTGTTCTTGTCTACATTCACACTTGTCCAGGGTCATTTACATTGATTCTCTATGCCACAAGCAAAACCGAGACGTTCCGATGAAGCTGATGACAGGGACAGTTGGACTGCCTCTCCTCATGTCCTCTTCATCACTTCTTTAGGTCCATTGACATGCTGAAAAACAACAGCACACTTCATTAACCAGAAACTGTACCTGATACCCCTTTTCCACCAAGGCAGTTAGAGGGCTGGTTCGGACCCGGTGCCTCCTCTCTAAACCAGTTCTTGCTTTCGCTAACAAAAGAACCAGCTCTCGAACAGGAAAACTGGTTCAAGAGCAGCCCCAACTCTTAGCTCGTCTAGAACCAAGAACCGCTTAGAACCAGGTTCACCTTGGTGGAAAGGGGGTATGAGAGGCTTTCTGTGTTGTGTACTTAACTAAGCATTTCTTGAAGCCAGAAATTTTACTATAATAGCTAATTTGCTACATTGCATGTACTAAATTTAAATCTGCAATTTTCTTTTAAAGGGTCCAACAGCCAGTCCAAAACAGGCCGTGTGGGTAGTTCATTTTAGAAAGGGCATTACAGCCCCACACCGGGGCATCAACGGCACTGGCCGTATGAGACAGACAAAGAGAGAAAGAGAGAGACACAGACAGACAGTCATCATGTATTTACAGACAAAATGTGTGTGTGTGTGTGTGTGTGTGTGTGTGTGTGTGTGTGTCCAAACCTACTTGCTAAAAAATGTTGTGTCTTGTAAGTTCAGGACCAAACTGTCAGCATTAAGGTACACCTTGTTCTGAGATGATGCCACCTGGAAGCAGAAACAGCCATCATTATCATCATCATTATCATCATCATCAAAATCAATCATTATCATCAAAATCAATCATTATCATCGTCGCTAACACCTAATGATTCTTTTTAGCTGCTCATTCTGGGATCCAGTAATACTCTCACAGAATTTGAATCTTTGTCAATCAAAATCCTGTTAAAATCAAAGTGGAACAGAGTGATGAAGTCACAGGAGATGAACAACAGTACTGACCGTCTTTGCAATGTTCTGTGCTGCTCTGATTCGCCTCAGCTTCAGGTAACCTGGGTTCTTAGTCACTGCTAGGCCCAGCTGAAACACACACACACACAGCTTAGTTTAGTCAATATACTGTTAGTCATACAACAAGGCCATAAATGTAATGCAAGGTAGATATTGGTTACATTTCTGTTTTCTTTAGATATTTAAATTCATATTTAAATAATTAGTTTCAGTTCATTTCTCAGTATGATATAACTCCTTAGGTTGAGCACTGCTGCTTCCATTGTAACAGTGAGAAACACATTAGCTGTCCAGTCACCATTTTGGCAGCTTCAGCCTCTCCCTCAGCCTGGATGATCTTGTGTCTCTGATCCTGTTTGGCTTTTTCCACATAGAACTGGGCTCTCTGGGCCTCTTGATGGGCTAACAAGACACACATGTACACACACACATTATTACTGAAAAGGTTCTTTTTAATACAAATATACAGAATTTCAAGAATTCTTCAAAAATCTTTAAAGTAAAAGATAATTAATACCATTTCTGAGGCAAGAAACATTTTCTACCAACAAACGTAGAAACTTTTGATTGAATATTCTGCACCTTTCTCTGAACACTAGCTACATGTTACAGCCAATGCAAACGCTGTAGTGAGAAGAGCTAGCAGCTATCACAATGTATGACTCAATGGGCAGACTATAGTTTGCTTACTTCACACTTGTGCTTTTCAGACTTTACATGAGAATCAACAATGTTGCTTTACATTGTCTCAGTTGGAATATTTTTAAAATTAGTGCCTTCAAATGGAGTCTTCAGAGTCTTTGTGTTATTCTTTTGCTTGCTAATGATATGATGTACAAGTTCATCCTGAGAAAAGTTCAATTCAAAGCAAATGTTCCTAACACACCTCTCGTGAGAATCACTGGATAGTTTAGCAGCTATGTGTACCTTAGTGCACACAGTTGTCATCATGTATTTATGCAGTTATAGTTCATGGTACTTTTCATCACAAAGTCTTTGTCAATCAAGACACTAATCACTAATCACTATGTGACTGTCTGTTGGCTCAATTAGACTTGTGTCTCAAAACTAAAGCCCCCATGAAAATCTGATTTGGGCCTTAAACAATAACACCGTTTACATTTGAGTCTGCTGTGATAATCAGCAGCTTTCATTTATATGCAATTTACATTTCTGAAATGTTTAAATTGAAGCTCAACAGACGATAGTCTGAGATTAATTGGTGGTTGAGCAACGTAGCAAACGTGTTGTCAGTCACTGAGAGCCAATCTGCTGCATAGGTGTGGTATACCGAGCCTTACCAACTTGCTTGGCCTCCACAGCAGCAGTATACTGGCTACTGAAGCTCAGCTCAGTGATGGACACATCATCAAGAATGATGTTGAAGTCTTTGGCTCTCTCATACAGCTCCCTGCGCACCAGCAGGGACACCTAGACAACAATACAGACCAACAGTATTTAACACAGGACTGACCATATCACAGGTAAGGACCACTATGTGGCAACTCTTAGTTTCATTATATAGGATTCAATATTGATGTTGCAGGTTGTGCTGAAACAGTTGATTATTACATTAGTTGATCAAGAGAAAATGTATCTATAGACTGGGATAAAACAAATGTCACAGGCTTTCATCATCCCAGCAGAGTGTACAAAGACTGCAGGCAGTAGTGACTACAGTACCTGTGCTCTCTGTGTGATTAGCTGTGAGGCGTTAAACTTTGCCACCACAGACTTGAGAACCTCGTTAACAATGGAGGGCAAGACTCTCTCATCGTAGTCCTTCCCCAGCTGTTGGTACATGGTTGGCAGTTTGGACGCAAGAGGCCTGGACAACACCCGCACCCCTATGTTCACCATCTGCAGATCTAGACACACACACAAATACAGAAATTCATGTTATCTCTTATATTAGACTGACTCAAATATGATACAACTTAACTTGTTTGAATGAACATGGACCAGCATCTGACTGGGGCTCCAAATGCACTCATTAGCATATGAAAACATTTATTCAATATATGTATCTATAGTTTCATATTCACTTTCTCTGTGCCTTGAGCACAAAGTTTAAAAACATGAGTTTAAAACTTTTATGACTGATGCTTCATTACGGCATTGTACTTTCTGAAATAGAGATGTTTAAATGTTTTTTAAATACATTTAGGCACACTGGCTTTTATGTAATAAAGGCCCCACGCTGGTGGCACAGGTAATTTATTCTTTGACACCAAATGTTTGTCCTTAATGGAAATGTCTACATTGTGTTAATGTAGAACTTCCCCCCAAACATTGATGATTCCAATCGTAAGTCCATGAGCCCCCAATTCCAACCTCATGTTGTCATTGAAGCATCAGACTTTTTTCTCCCTTGCTGTAGAGGAAGACCGGGCCTTTGGAGCCGTCTCTACCAATTCTAATGAGAACACAACGTCCCTCACCCCCCTCAAATTTCTCTCTCATATATTCTATCATGTTTTTAACTGTCCCACAGTTCCCAGGCACATGCAAAAACAGACAAGCACAAAACACAAAAATGTGTCATTGTGAAAACCTCAAGATAATCCTGACGACATGGCAGCAGCACATTACTATTTCAAATAGTTACATTAAGCTTATCATAAAAAGGAAAAGCAACAGCTAAATCTATTTGAGTGTATGTGTGTGTGTGTGTGTGTGTGTGTCCAGTGTTTGTTACCTTTGCTGCCCGTCAGAGAGGAGATCTTTCTGGGTTTGGCTCTGATATCATATATGATAGGGTACTGGAACCA
Organism: Lateolabrax maculatus; assembly: GCA_031216445.1. Classification (NCBI taxonomy): domain Eukaryota; kingdom Metazoa; phylum Chordata; class Actinopteri; order Acropomatiformes; family Lateolabracidae; genus Lateolabrax; species Lateolabrax maculatus. The sequence goes on from CM062196.1 coordinate 26,446,760, forward strand.
TGGGATCCTACAATACAGACGCTTATGTCATGGCATAGGTAGTACTGGTAAAATAATTTGTTCCAGACCTACAGGATTTAATTACCACTGAGCCTTATGGCCATACCAGCTTCTAACAGGCCACAACATAACAGAATGCCTTGACTGCCAAAGAAAGAAAAACAAGGATGTAGACTTTCCCTGAACCCCAGTGAGCTCAATCCAGTGTGCACAGTGACCGCATTCGTCCCCTGCAGCGTCGCTCACTCAACAGTTGGCCAACTACCTCCAGTCCTCTTCTTGGGCCTCTGCTGTGCCTTTTTGATGATTGTGTCGATGCCAACTTGAGGTCATTGGAGATTGTGGGTTCCAGAAACCTGAAGGTTTCCACAGCAGAAGCAGTGGTGTTAAGTATGGTAGTGTTGGGGGGGCTCCTCCTGAAGCCACAGTCATCTTCACAGTTTTGAGCGTGTTCAGCTCCAGGTTGTTATGACCGCACTAGAACTGTTCCACTTCCTGTCTATGTGCGGACTCATCACCAGGATGAGGTCCATTGGCACAGGGTCCAGATGACTGTTTGATGTAGAGTGTGAATGATAGCTTATGAAACCTGCAGTAAAACACATTTAGGTTGTTGGCCAGTTGATGGTTCTCTACAGTTTGTGTGTGTGTGTGTGTGTGTGTGTGTGTGTGTGTGTGTGTGTGTGTGTGTGTGTGTGTGTGTGTGTGTGTGTGTGTGTGTGGGGGGGGGGTGTCCTCTCCACACTGACACCAGGTCGTTAGTTAAAAACCTGTTCACCAATTCGTCTGTGTAGCTTCTCTTCATCTCTGATCACCTTTGTTAGCGTGCTGTACAGGATCCTGTCCCCACTTCTGTAGGTCTCCTCCTTGGCCTGACGAAGCTGCCTGAGGTTGGCTTTAAACCAGGGTTTATTGTTGTTGTATGTGCCAAAGGTTTTAGTTTGCACACACTTAAAAACCTGATGTAAGGTGTCAGTGAGTTTGTCCAGGTCAAGAACACTCCAATCACTGCAGTCAAAGCAGGCCCGTAAATGCAGCTGCAAGAACAATACTTTCCACTCATATCTTAAGATGTTTGATTTGAAAGAGAACTTCTAATGAAGCAAATGAGTAGTTTGCACAAAGTTACAAGTCTAAGCATGACATACAGTATGTAAAGTTGAAAGTTTTGGGGTTTTAATAAAATTGGAGCATGTGTTTTAAAAGAATACATGATATTATTGGTGTATAACAATATATACATGTTATCTTTGTATTGCAGAAGAGTTGACCGTCAATGTGTAGTTTATCCACCTCCAGGTATGCTCACTTGTTATTTTTGCTGCTCTCCCTCAAGATGGCGTACAGTACTTTGCGGTGGTCAGTTGATAGTAGTAGAGATCGATACAGCCCTCCACTGTTAGGGTAATCCGTTCCACATAAACCACAGGAGATTAGTCCAAAAAAATTGCAGTCCATGGTTTTTGTTTTAATCAGTGGAATTTCCCTGTATGAAATGTCAGGTCTTGCGGCCTACAGATGGAAACAGGGCACTGCCAGATTCACATCCGTTGTCCAGTTTTCACAATACCCAGGCACTTATTCATTTTGAAAGAGCAACAGCCAATGGGGAAACTCCAACTCTCGACGGACCACCGGGACAGGGACAGATTTTCTTGTTTATGGAGCTGGACTTTCTGAATGTACTGTGGAGCAAATTTGCTCCACTAGCTCACAAAAAAAATACGCTGTTTTATTTAACACTAGTCAAGATCGGGAACAATCTCCATTTATATGTCATATAAAATTATTTATTTAAGTCTAGGGACATCAATCATGCTCTAAGCCTCACCGTTGGTTTGAGTTCATATAGGTCAACGAGTAGACGCAGACCAAATTTCAACCAAAAGAGTTTAGGCATGTGGGTTACCATTCATTGTCCATCATGGTCTCAGCAGAAGGTCGCTGGCTTTTTGCAGTGCCACTCGTGTGTTCCTCGAAATCTCTTTCCTCGGAGTTTACCCTCCAATTGACTAATATTCGACTTCTTGAGATTGGGGACCAATCAAAAATCACGAGTGACCTTTGACTGACACTAATTAAAGCCAAGAAAGACAGACTGACCAGTACAGATCCTGGAACGATTCAATTAAAAATCTGCTAATCCTACCTGAAATGCAGCCCCTCAGACAAAATAGTGTCCATCTGCATCCCTCCAATCCTGTTGAAGATGATGGCTCTATGACCACCCTCCACTGCTCTCTCACACACACACACACACACACACACACACACACACACACACAGTGAGGCTAACTAACATATATAAAATGTAAGCACTGGGAAAGATTCAACATGTTACTGTTAATGACATATACGTGACTCTTCCAAGAGTCTCCAGAATGAAACCTCCATGACCTAAAATGTACTACCTTCTTTTTCAGTCGGAGAACAATGTAATATTCCATGAATCAAAATGGATAGAAAAAGCAAATACAAGAACCCAAGAAAACCTAATGGACAATCTACACAGACTATTATTATATCGTATTAGACGTTTATTACATATATCAATCCACACCAACTCTGAGACACACAGGTGATGTAAAGAATAAAGTCAAAAACAAAAGCCCTGTGAAAGGAAACACTCTAAGCAATTCTAACATTCTGATTGCATGATGGCTTCAAGTTTCATCAACTGCTTGTGTTTTTTGTATTTGCAGTGCTGGGGCGTAATCACACTAAACTTACAATCAGATTGTCTCAACCCCATAATGTGTTGGTTTTGACTTTTTTTATGTTCTAGTAATGTGCATAAAATTTGGCACCGATTGTCATTAACCGTGACCACATTTGACCATAGATGTGGAACGAGAACGCACATTCTCGTTCCACATAAGCATTCAGAAGGGAGAAAATCACAGCTCATGGCAAGACTGGATACTAGTTTTGTGGAGACTGCGAGACACATAGTCTGTGAACTTATTTTTTTAATATTCAAAAGCTGAACAGCAAAGTGACGCTGGGGGTGAGCGGGGTCTACACTCACTGTCTTCAGTGTCTTGCTCAAGGACTTTGACAGGGGAGAAAACAAATCTCAAGATTAATGGCTGGCTTGCTTTTGTGGAGTATCAGTGCCATCTTGGGACATGAACCATCTGCCTGCACCCGTCACATATTGAGGACTTTGTACAGGTGTGTTTTTACCTGTATAGGTGGCTTCTTTAAAGCCATATGCCAAAGCACCAGCTCCAAGCAGCAGTTTCAGTCCTAATCCTGCCCCTTTACCACCGGATGACGACAGACGACCACCCAGATCCCTCAGGTGCTGGACGAAGCGCTACAGTTCATGTATGTGTGGGGATGAAAGAGTGATAGAAAGACAATGACAATATGATCATAGGCATGTCCTTGCAGTTATATTAAGTGAATTGTTATATTGTAAAGACATGATGCAAGTGTTAAAAATTAGAAATTTGACTTGGTAGCACAAAAAAAAGAGAAATGATTTGAACTAGTGACAGACTACAGTTAAATTACAGCCAACTTTGAAACGTGAAAACAGCTTACAAATCTGTATTAGGAAGAACTGGATTTTAGATATTTCCAATGAGAATGATGTGTAATTTCACTGTCTCATTATAAAATGCTGCAGTAATTGCCTCGTCTTACTATGTGTGCGTCTCATTTGTCTCATTTCATTGCTCCTTGGGTGACCCAGAAATCCATCTGCTCAATCTTCTTTCTATGCGGAGAAGTGTGGAACATGAGCGAGGATTCACTAGTTTAAAGTCATTGGACCTGCAGCTGACTGGACACTGACACTACATCTCCGCAGTTTTAAATGTGGACAAATAGCAGATTCAATTCAGGTATAACCTCACAAACACGTTTAGATTTTATTTGTGTTGATTCACCATTTAGTTTAAATTGCTTGCTCGTGGTAATTGTAGGTCCAATTAATAAAGAAGGCATAAAACTACTTTCAATATTTCCTTTTTTAATTGTCCTATTTAGTCTGTATTATGGATAATAATATCATAGTCAGGGATAGGAGTCTGTTGTCTTTCAGCAGTAAAAACATTTTAATTAATTGTCGTTTTCTATGAGGCTGAAAATCCCTGTGTGTCAAGTATATGTTGTTGTGAGATATATTTCAATAATTTCCACTTTCTCTAAAACACGTATCCTTCTGAATTATTCTACAAATTATGAGACTTTCTCATCATAACATGATTTCTTACATGATTAATTGACAAACAGAATATCAATAAACGCAGAAGTCAATAATTAATAAATAAATGAATAGCTTATGTGCTTTCAGGTTTTTAATGAATGTCCAGTTGTGCAGTGTCATGTTGAGGACACCACCACACCACTGCACTGACACTAGTGACTGACCCTTTGGTTTGGACAGTACATCACATTATCTGTTCAAATACAAACTCCAAGGCATGCAGAGCTGTTAACACCTGTAGACTGATAGGGGATCCAGCTGTGCTGTTGCTTCAGATGTCGGTTTAAAGGACATGGCAGACCAGTTCCAATGCCCTCCCTCACGCACAGACTCGCACAGTGAGGGTTTAGGGCTGTGCCACTGTGAATTCAGCTAAGTGTGGAGGACTTTGTAGCGGACCTAGAGCCCTTTTCTGCACACTTTTCAAACGTCCGCGCCTCTGCAGACTTTACTGAGGGGAACAACCCACAATGCATAGCGTTATGACGTTAAAAAAAGCAATTACATCGGAATTGTTTATAAGAAAAAAAAGATAAATTAACCACAAAAATGAATGAGTTGGCATTGGAACTGGGCCCTCATTTCTCTAAAAACAAGTTTCCTCGATTCCTCTCTCCTCGCATCCTTCCTTAGCCTAACCCGAGTATAAGATTCAGGTGAGGGGAAACGAGGAGACATTAAAGACAAATAAGCACCTTATGTGTCTGGAATATTTACCAGTCAGGAGTCACCTCAAACTGAACAGCTGACTGATCAAACTTAATGAATCATTCAAGGCCTACTGACCAGTTCCATCCTATTCTGTTTCTATCAGAACAGAATATAGTTTGCTGACTTGGGTCAGGTCAGATAAAACAACCTTGCTCATGACGACGGCTGTTTGGGAAGTTTAGCGATGCACGCGCTCGCATAACAGTTACCTGTACTGCAACATGCTAACTGACCTGACCTGGCTAGCTCCGACCTTCTCTTTACTAACCGCTAGCTAACGTTAACTAATTACCACACCACTAGTTACTGTAGTCGTACATAAACCTGTCACACAGTTACTCTGAAATGACTCGGCACTTAAAACACTTACATTCGGCTCCTTACTCGCCATGCTGCCGTACACTGGCTGTACGTCAAACTCCAAGGTCGAGACAATCCCCTCATCGTGGACCGCAAAGTCTGCTGGGACATGTAGTTCGACAGCATGGGCCCATTTTATTAAGTCAATAATCCTATTTCAATTACTGTAAAGTATCTCTGTAGGTGTCTGAATATATATTTGAATTTTTTTTTATTATTATTATCATTATTATCATTATTATTATTATTATTATTATTATTATCATCATCATCATCAAATTGAAAGACAGGCTCATACACCTCCTAAGCTTTTTATACATTCAATGGTGAGAAGTGTCATTAGTGTATATTAAAGGTGTACTGTTGAAATCACAGCTAAGTTGATGAAAGACAAAATCCTCTGGGGAGTAAAAATGTAGTCATGTTCAGAGTAAACTTTCTGTGACTTTCTGACACATCTGCATGTGGGAAAGCCTGACCAGAATGACTAGCAAGATGACAGTAGGCAGACTCAGAGACATTGTCAAAGACTAAAAAAAAGGGTGATTTATTTACACTATGGAACCATGATACAACTCAAAAATTTCAAAGAAAACAACAATTAACTCAACAGTAAACTTGGCTGAACAGAGGAATACGGAACTCATGTGAAACTTAAGGCAACATCACGTGCACACAGCTACATAGGTTCCTTTCCTCTTGATAGACAAACAAAAACTCCTGTAAATAGGTCCTACAATCTACTGAATAACCAGCCTAGGTTAAACCACAGGAATGGTTACTTACTTGTATCATCAGTACTAATAAGCCTTAAAGATTCAGATGAACCTAAACAGATTACACTGTCATCCTAAACAGTGCAATCACAGTGCCATTGTGTTTAAATTCTTCAAGATGGCGATTTAGCTAAATTTCATACTGCTGCTATGCTCATTAAATATTATTTGACAATGAGCAACAGCAATTGCCCCCTTGTGTTTCCAAAATGTCAGATTTTAAGAACATAGCTGTTTTTGCTGGATGACAATACATTTTAGTCACTATGTTAAACATGATCAACCCACACATGTGCACATAATCTCTTTAGAAAGCAACACAATACAGACCACACACACACACATCATGTTATTACAACATTGGATGACTTTAATCCACAACTCCTGTCATATTAAAACACAAGTCTATTTTACACAGCTCAGTTAGCAGCTAAGAAAAAACAATGATATGAATGCAGTGAATTCAATGGGAAGTCAAAATTAAAAATCTAGCCAGGATGTACAGAGTAGAGCTGCATTAAAGACCCAAAGTAGCTGTTAACATCTGGGTCTAGTTGGTGTAATTGTAAACAGGTGAACTACTGAGAATAAATGATGCATGTCTCGGTCTACACCTGATGATGATTTATTTGAATGTTGAATATTTAGTACTTCTTTAAGTAAGATACAAGCACATTAATGAATATAACAAAAACTCCTCCTGTTTGCTGATGAATGTGCCTCCACACAGTGCTTTTCAGACATGTGTCACCATGACAACAGTGTGCAGGTTTTCATTCCAAACAATACACACAAGAAGCGATCCAGTTAAACCAGCGGCTCTTGTGGTGGGCTGGAATAAAAACAGGCGCTTGGTCCTCCATTAAGCTACACTGAAAACCACTGTTCTACACTAGTTCACATAGTCAGAAAACAGGAAAAAGGTTCAACTGGTAAAAGCTGTGTCCCACTTCAGAGGCCGCCTGCAAAGGTGTGTCCTGAACAAAGCTGCATCCGCAGTTCCAATACTTGGCCTCACAGAGACCATCATTAACAGTGCATTCAGGCAGTCCTCATCAACACAGAAAAGTGAAAATTTCAGAGTTGAGTTGTTGGTGTATATCCGTGTTATAGGCCGAACAATTTTCTGACTTTACAAGCAAAAAAAAACTGGCCAGTGGAAAGCATTTTTGGAATATTAAGGACGACAAACAAATCCCAATACCTGTTGTGTTATTCAAATGTATACAAATGAAGGCTGCATTTCACTTGGCCTTTGGAACAGGACAGCCTTATTCACCCATGATGATGAACTGTCAGGTAATGTGGACTTCACAGGAAGCAGCCTTTGGAATGGGACACAGCTAGAGGAAATATTATCTAGTGTTTTATGATGAAGACCTTTTGAACGTAGCTCAGGAGAGACACTGAGCTAAAGCTTCCCTCGACATTGACGTGCAGCTCGTGTTTAAATGGTCAACACATGGAGAGCAGTGTTTCCATGTTCAGATAGAAAGGAAAAGATCAGATCGGACGGGTTACAAGTCTGGTGTTCTGTTCCTGAGTTAATGCAACCTTAGAGTGAGAGAGGGCAGAATATATATATATAAAAAAAAAAAAAGCACAAATCGTGTCATTTCCGAGTGGCTCCCTGGCTGAGATCAGTGGTAATGTATTTACAGCGGGACAGTCTGGAAGGGAAAATGCAGGAAGAGTGGTCTTGAAACAGAGGAAACAACAGAGTTCTCTCCCCTCCTCTTCCCTCTCCTCCCAAGGTCTAGAAGAAGTTTTTAGGTCGACACAAAACAAGAGAACAACCAAACACAAAGCTCGCTTCACTGACTTTGGGAACACGGGTGGGTTTCACCCAAATGTGCTGATCCCAAGTCAGCAATGAGCTGTTTACTGCTGCAAATTGTAGCTAACCTTGGTAATTCATAGACCTTGGCAGGACGTCAGCATTTTGGAAGGTAAAATCAGGGGTCAGAGGTCAGACGTAGAAAAGTCGTACCCTGGACGTACTGACATGAAGGTCATCATCGTAGAACTTGGTCTCTATGATCACATTACCACTAGAACAAAAAGACAAAAGTCAATTTTAACGGAGGCATCAAGTTTCTCTGACAATTCCACTACTATCACTGCCACAAGAAAACACATGTACACTGTATAACATAACCATGAATCTATGAATTTGTAGAGTTTAACGAAAATTTCTGTTGATTACAACTTGGCTCTTAATCCTATGGTTTTCATTCCTGTCAGCCATGATAACGCTGTTCTCATAATGTGAATTAAGAGCTCTTAAGAGAGCTGAGAACATTGCTACATCACTTAAATCTGACAGATCAAGAACCTCGAGCTGTCAGATAATCAGACACGGTTAAAATCAAACTAACAGTTTCCAGTCAAACTGGAGGTGAGCACACTTTCAGTTTATAAAATGTTGCCAATGATTCCACATTGCACAGCAAAAACATGGGTCTACACAACTACAGCAGGTACAGAAGGTCAAAGTTGAAGCAGGAAGTGGGTCTGTAAACTGTGATGTTTATAGCAGGCAGCTTTCACCATTTACCTATTTTCTCTTCCAAATAAGTTTAGTGTAACCCGTTAGCTTGTCTACAACCTGTCTGATCACCTGACTGCTTGTCCTCAGTTTATGGTGGTGATGGAACTGTGACATTAACTTGGCAAATACAATGTTATTACTGATAGAAATGATGGACAAAAGCATGAAATTAAGACCCAAGTTGTAATAAATTGGAATTATATTTTAAACAGTTCCTAATTATTATTTAAGATTGTACAAATTTGACCAATCCTTCCAATATTTCATCAAAAAAGGATCACAATATGATATCATGAATCATGATAAATTGTGGCAAATTAAGTTCAAATTAAATTCAAATTAAAACAGGTTATTTCTAACATTTGTACTGTATATCGGTTAAAATGAATCTCAGCTGTACAGGATTAAATTGTAGAGATGAGAAATAATATATGCTGCATGTGTCAGCAGTACGGAAACATAAAACAGAGAAATGAAGATCATCTGTGCGGAGACTCACGTTAAAACATTGGCTGGCATCATCTGGGACTCTGGAGCTGCTTCTATCAGAGACTGCCATGTGTTGGTGGAGTTGGGGATAACAAAACCAAACTCAAAGAACCATTCTGGACAGAGAGAAACAGACAGGCAAATAGTTCAGTGCTGCCTTAACAACATACAATATCATTATTAAGATTCCCAGGTTTATACAGTGTGGCAGTGTACCATGATGGTCCAAATACTGTTTCAGATTTCCCTCTCTGATGGAAACCAGCAACATAAACATGTTGTGTTGGTGTGGATTCTGTGGTGCCCCCTGGGCTCTCTCTAACCTCACCTCTGTACAGCAGGGCCCCAGGGACAGCACTCCAAACACACAGTAACAGGGAACTGACAACAATTTACAACAACTCATACGTATATATTTTATTTATATGTCACATTAGCATACATACAGACACTTTACGTATATATGTCACATATACATACTGTATATACATACAGACATATTTTATGTATATATGTCACATAGACATACTGTATATACATAGACATATTTTAAGGATATATGTGAGCATCGTTGTCACCTCTAACTGTATCCAACCACTTCATGTCTCATTCACATAGAAGAAAACAGTGAACAACCAACATGGTTAATGTCAGTACTCACAGCTGTCAAGGTAGAATGTTTGTATTGGGACATTTTATTGAAAATTGACTTTGATGCAGTAACTTACTGCTGGCTGGGTAGCAACAGCTAGCTGTGGTAGCGTTAGATATATGGAAGACTCCGGTCATGTGCAATGAGAGCACATGCAAAGTGCGCACAGGTAGACAGGTACGTAGGTAGACAGGCAGGTAGGCCATCCAATCATTTCATGCGTGCCAAATGAAGTTCTTTAAATATGAACCTTTTCAGAAACATTTGATTTCACACATTTATGAAAATTCCATAAATAATTTAATACTTGGCAAGAAGAATTAGGTGTTAAATTCACAGAGTGGTGGATGGAGTTTATTAAAAGAATTGGCCCTATGACAAAACTAAACATGTATTCATATATTGATGCCACAACTCATCTTTCAATCTCATATGTTCGTCACTTCTAGCCTGTTGTAGATTTTTACTTCACAAGAATTCTCTTATGCCTTCCACGTCCTCTCACTGGCTGGAAGATATGATTTTCCTCATTAAATTGGAACACAAACACTAAAAAAGGTCCATTAGAGTTCCCCCCCCCCGATCTCTTTTTCTTTATGCTTATGTTTAAAGGCAATACTTCATCTGCTGTGGCTATAAGTAGGGATGCAATTAACAATTGTTTTCATTGCTGATTGATCTCTCAATTGACCGCTTAGTTGTTTGCTCTGAAAGGACGGGAAAAATGCTGGGAAGCAATTGCATTAATAGAATAGTACCTCCCATATTTTCTACTGAATCAACTGTTTCAGGTCAGTTCAGTGTTTTGGCTGATTACCTTCTAGACACTGTCCTTTGAAGAACACTTTTTGCTCCAGTCTGAACTTCTCCAGTTTCTCTGAGGAGGAAAAGTTCAGTTCTCTGGACACTGCTTTACACTTCAGGATCTTCTTTGGAACACGAGCTGGAGGAACAGTGAGAGACAAATTTAATTACCGTACAATAGAGGATTCAAGACTTGCAACTCGTTCGGCTGCAAAGTGTGACTCGTAGACAGTATTTAAAGTTAAAGTTTGTGGCACTGGTTGACTGCCACCTGCTAAACGAGGCCTGTGACTATACAATGTTAGCCCTACCTAAACCCTTTTTTTTTTTAGACATTCCATCACTATATGCTAAAAATCTGTAGAAATTAGCATTATCTCTAATTTTACAAAAAGCTGCCAGATATTCAAAATTACATCTTAACATGTCACTTAATTGCATTTTTAAGCATTACAGAATACCGCCAAACTTAGATGCCTGTTAATCCACTTCTTAAAGCCAACTGGGGACCACTGCATTGTTCTGTACATCCAGATATTTTTGGTTAATTTATAGTCATGAGTCATTAGTCATCAAAACTGAGATACCATAACTGCTAGGAATAATGGATAAAACTATGAACATTAGAATCTTTATGTACATAAAAAGTGTATATGGCACATTTAAAAGAGAATACCAATATTCAGTATCATTAGTGAAATTGTGCAAAGGACTTCAGATATTGTTAACAGAATAAAATTACAAGAAATTTCCTGAGAATTATGTAAACAAGCTCTGATAAGATTTTAACTAGTGTAACAGCTTCCTGAAAAGATATGGCATGGCTCATTACATTATAATTAGGTCCACAGGTCAATGCTAAAAGAAAAAAAACAGACATATCCAGTTTAACCGACTATCTAAGCCACTGATTTGGAATTACAAAATATGTGCATGCACGTGTCAATCGCATTGTAAAAGTGTGTGCATGGCCTCCGTATATCATCGGCCTTGCTCTGCACATTGACGCATTGAGTGAATAAAAAATTGTGCATAAGTATTATTTGCCTTAAAATTCTACATTTGTCATGTTTCTACTTTTTGTTTTTAATTTTTTACCTTTAAATTTTTTTTTTTCCTACTTCATTTTTTCACACTGGTCTTTTTGCAGAGCCCTAAAAGCATACCTTGTGCATTTCACAACATAGTGTTTCTGTATGACAAATAAACTTTTGAATCCTTGAGCATAACTACAGTAAGAATGGTGGATGAAAGATGAACCAGAGTATACATCCTAAAAATCTGGTTGAAGTTAAAAAAACAAAACAAGGATTTGGTATTAACAAGTTTATAATGATTAGGTGCTAACATTCATCATTTGTTTTCACTTCCTAAATAATTGGGGTAAACTGGTCGCATATAAAACCTGTCTGATGGCTTATTTAGTTACCCTCTGTACTGTCCCCATATCCACAGATCTTAGCAATATAACTGATGAGCAAATGTTATCTGAGCTGAAAGGAATCATGGGCAAAACATTAAAGAAAGAAAAAAATTAAGATGTAAAAAATGTATAAAATAGTGAGCATTTAAAAATAAAATAAAAATACATTAACTTGTTCTACCAAAATAGATATAGTTTTTGTCTAATTTGAAGTTTGGTGTGCGAATGTACCTTCATGTTCTACCCCTGGTACAGAGAGGTCCTCAGTTCCCTGCCACAGCACTTTGCCCGTCTCTGCATCTCGAAGATTCATCCAGTTTCTGTCAGGAAAAGGTTAAGTAACAACAACCAACTAAAGAATATCCCAAATGAACTATCTGAAATATCCATGATATAATAACACTAGAGGGAATACCTTACCGAACTACTTTTAAAGCAGTCATAACAATCTTTGAACAACATCTGCTATCACTCATGTGTTATCAACCTGCAGTTTCCATCACTTGACATTTTAAGAGTTAACATTAGACAATCAAATTTCTTCATTTCCAATCAGGGAAGTAGCTTTTATTCCTCTGATAAAATGGTTCTAGTCAGATATCGACGTCAAATAAAGCGATAGGATATGTAGTGAAAAAGCATGTTGTTTACTTTATATCTCCAGATAGGCTTGGGCTGTCTGAGGGAAGTAAGGACTAAATATAGACTGGATGAAGAAATAGTTGTAACAGAGGACTCAGGAGCAGGTAAGATAAGGCTGTCATGGAGTAATAACCACCATAGAATATAGATGGAAGAAGTAAGCAGGGTAAGAACCCCTGTTCAGGTTGACAGGGAAAGGAAAGAGATTAGGGTTGGCAATCATATGTTAACCTTCACAGCAATACTATCACCATATGCTTCCCATGATAACAATGGCATCACTATGCAAGCGATTCTGTAATATTGGACATTTTACAGGACAGTTATCTACAATACAATGATATCTGTGAAGCATAATATGAAAACCTATCCACTAATGTTTTTTTCCAAAACAGGAATCATAGGTATTTTGTATTTGTGCTTTCACTTTCAACACATTTTATAATGTAAGATAGACTGTAACAAACTTCCAAAATGAGTCAGAAAAAACAGTTAAACAGTTTAAAAGTATCACATGATAACATACTGTGATACTGCTGTACGGCCTCCCCCTAATTATCAATCAGTTCACTGATACTTAGCAGATACTTTTAGAAAATCAAGTCAGTTAGCTTATAAAGTAATGAGTAAAACAAGTGCAACCTTTCCCCTTCAGTTATTTTTTTTCTTCCTACCATAACAGCCCAAGGTAATATTTGATTTATGGAGCTTGTTGGGAGCACTACATTGCCTGGGTTCAAAAAAAAGTTCAGTCACTAATGACATTTCAACTGCCTGCCTAGCCTTTCAGCAAATTACTTTTACTGGACCTCTTACTGAAATTATTGATGACTAAATGCAAGTTTTTTTTTGCATCTTTTCAGACTTGCCATTTTTAGTGACTGTAGTTTTGTGCAAAAAAAAAAAGAAACAAAACAAAACACACAAATAAGGTTGAAAACCATTAGGATTTTGGCCATTTTGGGCCACAATGATCACATCACAACCCTGGTGGGACTGAATATTGTATGCTTTTCTGTCTGTACATTTCTGTGAAAATTGGCCTTCCAGTTCATTAATATCAAATGGGATTAGAGACTCTTGAAAAGTTAGGATGTAGCTGTGCATGAAATAAAAAATAAAATATTGTTTTGCATTGCTGATTTGAGGTTCCAACAAACCCAAGAGCAGCACAGCAGCCCGTCCGTAACAAAGAACACCCAAAGGTCTGTTATTAGCAAACAAGGCTAACCACGCACTAGAATTTGACTTGGATACCTGGAAGCACAACAGTGGCCCAAAAATTTCAGCTAATTATATTATGCTTTAGGAACGCATATTATAGGATGAATGCAAAGAAATACTGCTAGTTTATAAGTAACCGAAAGACAACAGTGTGTAAGTGAGGAAGAGGAAATTTAAGAAGCCTTTGGGTAGATGATGCTGGCTGCTAAATGTCCCATCAGTCTGTCAATTGGTCAGCTGTTCCTGACCTCCACAGTCACTATCAACACAATACAACCGTCAATCACAGAGCCTATAAGGACCTAGTCAGTGATTCCACTGTATGTTACAGCTTATCATGCTGTGTCTTCACAATCACTTCAACAACACACCTGGGCAATATTTACTAAAAGTCTGTGGGACACCAAATCATCAACTGATGATCTGATCAAACACCGAACACACACGTGGATACCACCAAAAGCCACATTCTATCTTTGGATATCAGCCTGATGGACACCAGTAAAAAACCATCATCCCACAGCCCTCTGTTCTAGAAGATTCTCCACTCAGCATCCTGTCACACTCAGATACTACTTAGTGTCACACACACACACTCGACACACCATCTGTGAAGCCCTTCACCTCCACCATCAACTGCATCAAAACACACAGCTTCTAATGCTCCACGGCTCTTACAACTTGCCGTATTAGCATGTTACATGAGTGAGGAGAGCCAAAAAGCATTCACATTACTTATACACTCAGTTAACTAAAAGGGCACAATTTCTTTTGCACATCAGCTTTCAGGTGTGTCCTGTTGCAGTCAGGGACTCTTGTGACGCTCATTCCTTTGAGTTTGACAGTCAATAATCCACCTGGCCAGGGTGTTGTAGAGGAAATTTAAAAAAGATTCAGGAGAAGATACAGTATATATTGAAGAACATTTTGTGAAAATGCCACTGTAATGATGACCAGCATCTTCACCAGCGTGTCATGCAGGTCATGGACTGCACTGGGACTGGGACAGCTAGTAGCTAGTGACACAGCCAGGGTGAAGGGAACATATTTGTCAAAAGAAAACACTTCACAATAGATTTGTAATTATTATAAAAAGGAAAGATTAGAATCACACATTGTTTATATTTTATATTTTCCAAAATAATAAAAATCCAAACTAGGATTCTAATTGAAACAGATTCAATAAACAGAATCTCAGTCAACAAGTCTCAAAATACTCAACTTTACTCTAATATCTTGTAGTTCCATTTCAAATCACAGTTTCAATTATCTTCATATTGTACTTATAGTAGAGACTTATGAAGCAGCAAACCCTAAAATCCTTTATTGTTGAGGTTCTAGTTTGTTAAACACTGATGTGCCATCACCTTACCCTTACGGGTAAGATCCCATTGACAGTGGAGCTCCACCATCCCCCAACTCTTCGTCTGGATTTCTAGTAAAGTGTGCTGAGTTGAATGGTTCCTGTAATCCTCTCAAGTCTAATAAATCCAATCTCCAATCAAACTCATCATCCTCCACACCTTCCAGAATAATCCAGGCCAACTGCAATGTCTCTCATTGATGCTATTTCAACAGGTTGGGCAACTAAAAAAACACATGCGTAATTTTGGCAGTATGTCCATAATAAGAAGTGGCCAGCTTGTTCAGTTATAGGAGGGAAAAACCATCACCCGCAATTTTAGTTCACATCTGAGAACGTGTGCCCTTTTCATCATTCTTTCTCAAATCACTTCGTTACAAACTACACCCCAAAAAATCTCTTTAAGCTCCAACAACATCATACAAGGTTGTACCATAGCCTCCTCAGGGCCAGCAGCAGGTTGTGTATGTGTAAACCACTAGGGTGCCTGCACAGAATACATGCATGCACACACGCGTGCGCACACACACACGTGCGCGCACGCGCGCACGCACACACACACACACACACACACACGCACATACGCACATACACACACAGTTAATGAGCCCCCAGTGAAAAGCTGCTGTCACTGTTTAGTCTGCATTTATTTTTAAAGACAAATTAATGGCTCAAAGTACACACAGCTTCCTAACCTCCATCTTTATACAACAACAGTACAGACAATTGACTTACCAACTGCCTTTATTTGTAAAAAAAAAAAAAAAAAGAAAAAACAAAATGCATTATTAAATTAAATATTGTGTGTATGTATAACCAGCTCTAAACCAGAGGTTGTCCCCAGTGGAGTTCAGAACCAGATTAGATAGCTGTTCAAACAAGATGTTTTACAGAGTTATCTGTAGAACTTTGTAGAGTAAAAAGCATCATCATCATCATTTTAGTCCAAATTTGAGAAGCTTCAGGTTATCCACAGCAGAGTTATCTAGATAACTTAGTGAACCTGCTTCTTGGAGCAGGCCCCAGGTGAAGTTAAATGGGTGCAACTGCCAGGCTGAATCCAAACTGTGTCAGTCCAGAACATTACGATTAATCTGCCATCAGTCTGACTCAATGGATATGCTAAAGTCAGGAAAGCATCTTGTGTTTCTACTATTGTATTCTGATTCATTCTCTCCATTGTCATTTTAAATGAGAAACCATAATGACAAATGGTCTTTTTATAGAAGAAGCTTTATGCTAATGAACTGTGCATAAGTCATATGATTAGCCTTTTGATTGGTATAAGAAATTCAGGGCAAATATACTAGTCCGTACACTGTTTCTTCACTTTTGCAACAATCAAAAAAAATTGTGTGTGTGTGTGAGTGAGAGAGAGCAAAAGAACAGAAGACACAGTTCTATTATTTTTGGCTGTGTTATTTCATCACCTGTGTCAGAATGACAATACATTCAGCCAGACATTGAGTTTGAATGTGTGAGACTACCAATAACTGACTACAGCTGGTGCTACTGCTTGTGTGAGCGCTCTATAATCTGTTCTTTAGAAATACTGACACTGTGAGACAACTTCACAAACACCACACTAGATGCTTTATCTTTTCTCTAGTTTATGGAACTGTACACGTTTTCACTTTAAATAAAAGTTTAACATTGTTATTCATGTTCTTGATAAGGATTTTGGATAACAGATTGTAGCAATGTTACCTTTACAGTCTAGAAAACAAAAACAATATGGGAAATTTGTGAAACGTTATGTGCAGCCTCTGTGTTGGCTATAATAAGACTGTACGGTTTGGACTGAAGGTAATAAATCTCTGTTCCACTAAATTGTGGATTTAGGCATTACCACACTACAACAAGAGGGCTGACCTTACCAGAAACATACAGAATCACTCACACCTGTTGTATAGACTGAGATGCAAAGGGGGAGACAAGTTTCATACATAGTTAAATAACTTAACTAAAAGTTTAGTTTTAGCTAAACTAAAGTTGTATGGTCATGTTTTCAGTGGTTGGAAAGCACTGGGGCTCCGTTGCATTAAGTGTAGCATGCCACAGTGCTCTGCTGCTTATTCTAGAGGGTATTACTAGGACTAATTCAGTCCTGCATGGACAAATGAAGACACAGTCCAGGCCGTAATATTGAAAGCGCCCCCCCCCTCCACACTTTATCCTATTGTATATATAAAGCTACAGTTTGCTTTAATAAAAAATATATTCTACAAGGATTAGAAACACAATATTCAGAGTTGTACAGACCACCATAATAAAAAGATGCTGTTGCTGAGCCAACTTCAAGTGATGGAACTACTTTTTGACTTGGGATAATATTTTCCAGCAAGGGGTTAAAGCTAATGTCACTATCTATATGGAGACTTCTAGATCACAGTAAGGCTGAGGTGGATTGCAAAGTCCGTCTACAGTCTGTATCATCCTCCTGCTTTCCTGTTCAGCTAAGGTGGATCAGCTTAAAGGGCCAGATATACTCCGTCAGGCACCCACGTGGTTCTGTTTATACTACGTTAGGTCTCTGCATACACAAATGTGTTCATAGGTTTGTTGACACATAGGGTCTGCACAGATGATAATATCTGTCATGCATACCTTCGTGGACCTATGTGACCATGCAAATGTGGAAGTATCATTTTGGATTAAGTGTGTCCAAGGTGTGGGACCTGGGCTCTACAGGCCAATGATTCACTGATAGTTGATAGGTTTCTACAGCGAACTCTGACTTTATACAATTTTCACCGATGGCAGGATTAGTTGTTCCAAACATAGATGTAATTTTAGAAAGCCCGGCAATAATTTAGCTTTTCACTTTCTGTGTAGCACACACTTCGTATTATTGTGCAGAGAGGCACGGCCAAGAAATACTGATGCCTAGTAAGTAAGAAGGCCCAATAAGTGGCTTCTTATGTTGTGTATTTCCATTTTGTCATTGTTGTATTCAAGTGATTTACTCATGCTTTTTTGTTTTACCAAATACTGTTATTGTATTGGTTGTCCTGTTATGCTCTTTAAAATATAATACAACAGTAAACCATATGCCCCACTACAATAATGACACAACTAATGGCATGTACTGGAGGTGGTAGTACAGTTGTACTGTTTGTGGTGCTTGGCTACAACAACACAACTGGTTTACTCGAACGTCAAGTCATTTTGCACTGTAATCATTAAACTGCTAAATGTCTACTGACAAGAAGGGTAAAGTGGCCACTGCCAAGAAGACCCACCAGACCCAACAGGGACCTGTTTTCCAAAAGCATCTTAAGACTATGATGATCTAGACCATCATTTTACAATGGGACTATACTAAATTTAGCCTTAAGATGCTTTTGGGAAACAGAGCCCAGATCACATACTGAGAAAATGAATATTCCTATCCAATCTGAGTCAGCCCACCCATGGGTTTTTTTTCCCAGTATCTTTAAATATAAGTTAAAAAAGTAAAAGTATATGTAAAAGCTGCTGACAAGCAAGAGCTGAGTATCTGCTATTAAGCTGGCAGCTGGTGTTTGGAAAGCCCTTAACTAACATTGTGAGAGTACATGACATTGTAATATCATCTTATCTGACCATGAATAGAGAAATCTACCAATTTACAAGACGCGACATCACAGTTCTTTATGCTCTTCCTTCTGGACTTGTCAATGACTTATCTTGAGCAGAGAATGCAAATGTTCAACCAGGCTTAAATGCATACCAGCTTTAAGTATTGTGTAGTTGATCTTACCCTATGCAACTTATTGTAGGTCATCTATACGAAAACCAACGAAACAAGTCAGAGTGTAGAGAAAACACATAAATGTTACAATGTTAATAAAGAGCAGTAAACCCACTCTCTTTCTTCTCGTTAAAATAACAACGTGCTTCTTGTGTATGTGTTGGAGAACAGGCACAATATAAACTCTGGTTCAGAAGTGCCAATGGGCGGACACAAATTCAGCTGTTTTCAAAGTAATTTCACCTGTTTAGAAAGTTATATAAAGAAAGATATAAATAAAGTAGAAGTGACTTTAGGTGAATGGGATAACACATTCAAAATACACTGGTGTGATCTTCAAGCAGTAACTGATGGGGTTTGGTGTCACTTCCATACAAGGAAGGGACGCACCTGGGTTTGACAACTTCCAGTACGTAACATATGAAGCTGTCACACAGATACTTAATGCGAGTAACGGTAACGTTTCTGCTTTTAACTCTCAGACTAGAGCTTACTAATAGTAAGTAAAAGTTAGACGAAGATCAACTGGTATCTGACAACCACCCGCATCAACCCCAACATCTCCCTCGCCTGTCACTGTTGCTATAAAGGATATTTATCTTTTCAGCTGCCTCACCAAGCGCACTAAGCACTTAGCCGGGCAAGTTAGCCACGGGGCAAGGCCACCCGGTGCAGCCGGCAGGCAGGCAGGCGCTCAGCTGGGAACTAGCTAGGTTCGTAACTACAGGAGCACCTTCTCGTGTCACATGAAATTAAAACAAACATCAGCTATGCTGCTGACGTTATGAAACAGGAGTGAGGCTGACCTGTTAGCCGCAGCTGCTGCTAACCTTACTGTGCCACTGAGCTAGACTGGAGCAGTCCCCGGACCTTACTGCCGTCCTGCTAACGTTACATGCCGTTATCTAGTGAATGGACACACCGGACGGTTAGCCTACGTCTAACCTTCGCAGAACATCACCAAACCGCCTCAACAGCAGAAAGGATACAGTTTGAAGCCTTTCAAAATCTCCTTGGCCCTGTCTTCGTCTGAAGACATCTCAGAAATCGTCTGTTTTCGTTCCTTCCAGAAAACCCAGGATCTGTTGAAATAATGACGCCGCTGCTGACGTTAGCTGAACTGGTTAGCTAACTACACTGCCAGCTAACGTTTGCATGAAAATAGCATAAACTATGTGTCCTTAACTATACTGTTGGACTGCAGGTTAAATCTGATCCGATAATGCAATCAGCTTAATATACCCAGCTAACTAACAGACAGCTAGCCTAACCAGTGAAAGACACAGGGTAACCCCTAACAGCCAATCATAGCACGAGAAGGAGAAGCTTGGGTGGGACTAAACTGGATATAGACGCGTCACCAGGGGCAACGCCGCACACACTATGAAGCGTGACTGGGGCCAGGGCGGCCCGGTCCGTGCGTGTACCACTCCTTCTCTCCCGTAGAAAGTACACATGCATATTACGTGAAATTCAAAATACAACATTTCCGAATATAACACTAATTCGGTTGGAAATTTTGGATGAAAACAGAGAAGATTAAAGAAAAGTTTTAGACGATTAATTTAAACAAAAATATGGAATAAAAGTTAATAGCCAATTATTTTTTCACTGAATTTTACCTTCTGGCTTAATTGGTTGACTTGGCTCACAGCAGTCCCTGTCCAGAGCATTCTGAATGAGGAAGCCAATCGTATACTTAGTAGCATATGGTAGTAATAGTAGTAGTATACAGTAATTATTCAAAGAGAATGGACCAATGGCAGCAAGAGAACCTGGATGCAGACAAGATGGCAGATATCAACCACAATTGGTCATCTCTATCCAGGAAGTCCTGTGACAACAAGACCCAGAAGTGTGTCTTACGCTTTTGTTTTCAATAGAGCGAGTCAGGGATGATGTATTTTTGTAGGCCAACCCGGAAGTTAGCATCGCCCTGGTTCACTCTGGAAAAAACGAATGGGATTATTATTCAAAATTCAAAATTACCTTAAAATATGCAATAGTGTAAAGTTTTTTTCCCAGATGATCTGCATAAATATTTCACGGGTAGCATCTCTTCATTCTCTAGTGTGAAACAAATCTTGTTTTACTTCTTCAAACAATCTGCCACCTGCATGGCTTTTTCAGCTTCAAACCGACTGAAGCCCTGGCAGATCTCCAGGACTCTGACTATCACCTGGAAAACACAAAGCATTTATTAGCACAAATATTTTGTAAAATTGCTTTAACATCAGGTCAAACTGTTGGTTGCTTAAATGGCTGGTGGATATCACCTGAAATCTATATAAATGTCACGTTTACCTGGTAATCATTAATGAAAGATTATTTGACATATCAAATTTGTACGTGTGTGTCTAGGTCATTCATTTAGATTGTGGCATGTTGATACATATTGGGCAGCAAAATATGCCCTGTCTCCTTCTCCTAGGAGGATTTTTAATGTTTGAGAGGTCATTAAGCTCTTTGAAATCTGAAATGACATCATTGAATTTGTTAAAGTAAATGTTGGATGTTTGTCCCAACGGGTATAGCCCTGATGACACTACCATACAGCGCAATGGGCTGGATGACACTATCAAATACTGTAAAATAGATTGACTGATTGACTGATATCAGTTTTCTTTATATTTATTGCCAGGGCCCAGTTCTGACTGTACTTTTCAGCTATGTCCAGCTGTTGCTCTAGAACAAGGTCATCAGCATTAAACAGAAACCTCTCTATCTAGGAGTGAGAGGTCAGGAACAGCACA
Organism: Lateolabrax maculatus; assembly: GCA_031216445.1. Lineage (NCBI taxonomy): Eukaryota > Metazoa > Chordata > Actinopteri > Acropomatiformes > Lateolabracidae > Lateolabrax > Lateolabrax maculatus. Next base: position 26,468,457 of record CM062196.1, read on the forward strand.
CTGAATCAACTGACAGCAAGTTCATTTGTATACACATTAAATAAAGTTGGACTTCAGTTGCAACCCTGACAGTAACCTCTTATCTGGGTGGAGAATTCAGTTTGTTTGTCTCCAATTTTAACAGTACATCTATTTTCTAAATACACTGATTTAACCAGATCATACATGTTGCCCCCATACCACAATGTAGAAGTCTGTAATAGAGCCCTTCATGCCAAATAGAGTCAGAAGCTTTCTTGAATCAATAAAACAAGCAAATACTACACAGGGTTGATGAATGAGCTGCAGACATAGTCCGATTTTACTACTACTGAAAAATAATCATTGGAGTGTGGAGGATGAGTTGAAGAGTCTGAGGAAAGAAGCTTCTCTGCAGTCTGATAGTGCAGCAGCAGATACTTCTGTATCTCTTACCAGATGGCAGCAGGGTGAACAGGCTGTGGCTGGGGTGGGTTTGGTCTTTTAATATCCTTTGAGCTTTGCAGGCACCTCACCTCACCAATATCACTGATGCTCTGTAGATGGGTACCAATGATATACTGGGCAGTTTTAATCACCTGCTGCAGAGCCCTCCTGTCCTGGGTCGTGCACATACCATACCAATTTATAATATTTCCAATTAGAATGCTTTCTATTGCCCCTCTTTCTTAAGTTTCCTTAAGAAATACAGCCATTCTAAGCTTTCTTTACCAGGGTGGAGATGTGAGATGACTATGACAGGTTCTCTGTGATGTTGATTCACAGGAACCTAAAACTGTTTACCTGCTCCACCTCAGCTGCATTGTTGTAGACAGGGTGTGTGTCTTTACCTCCTTCTGTCTAAAATCAATGATCAGCTCCTTGGTTTTGCTGACGTTGAGCAGCAGGTTGTTGATTTCCCCCCAACATGGATTCTCATCACTGTTTGTAATCCGGCCAATGATGGTGGTGTCGTCCGCAAACTTCACAACAGAGGTCTCTTCATGTCGCTGGTTGCAGTCGTGGATGTGCTGCGTAAACAGGAGGAGGCTGAGCACACAGCCCTGGGGGGCTCTGGTGTTCAGCACTAGAGTGGAGGAGGTGTGACAATCTGGACTGTCTGGGGTTTGTTTGTGAGGAAGTCCAATATCCAATTGCGGAGTGTAGTACTCAAGCCCATTGTGCTGATTGTATTGAATGCTCAGCTGAAGAGCATTCTAATAGGTGTTGTTATCCTAAAGGTGTGTGGCGACTGAGTGGAGGGCAGTGGAGATGACATCCTCTGTGGTTCTGAATGCAAACTGGTGAGGGTCCAGGCTGGCTGGGAAGTTGTTTGAGAACCAGTTCCTCAAAGCACTTCATCAGAATGGGGGTTAAGTACCACAGGGCAGTAATTGTTTAGACTAGAAACTGCAGACTTTTTAGGTACAAGGACGATGATGGCTGTCTTGAAGCAGGTGGGAACACTCACCTGTGACAGTGATATGTTAAAATGTCGATGATGACATCAACTACCTGGTTTGCACCTGATCAGGCCCAGCAGTTTTACTCTTTTACTTTATATTATATATCACTCTCATCACAGTTTTTCTTCCATCTTGTGTGGACACCGGTCCTCTGGAGGCGGGGCAGACTTGACAGCTGACTATTTGTTGAGGAGATCAAAGCTAGCATTGAATGTGTTATGCTCATCTGGTAATGTGGCCTCACACATGATGGGGCGCTCCTGCATTTGCAGCCGGTGGTGTTCTGGATTGCCTGAAGTGTTGAGGTCTCTCTTCAGTCTCTCCTGATGTCGCTGTTTTGCCTCCATGATGCCAGCTTTCAGTCTTGCTCTGGCAGTGTTGAATGCCACTTTGTCACCGGAGGCAGCTTTTTGGCTCTGGATAGCGCCCTCACCTCTCCATTCACACAGGCTTTTTGGCTGGTTACCATTTTTTTGGTAACCAGGTGTGCATGTTTGTTTGAAGGGTATGTGAATCTTCCTAAAGAGTCCTCTCTGAACTGTTAACTATGTACAGGCCTAAGGCTTGATTTATTTCAGTGTCAAGGATGTTCCAATGGTTGATAGTTGGTGTTCGTTCCTGCAGGTCTCCAGTTATAAGCACGTTCCCCATGGCCTGGAAATAGGCGATTTCTGAATGGAAAGTTTCAAAAATGTCTTCTTCAGAATAAGTAGAATCTACTGTGGGTAAATAGCACAGATACATAAATCCCTATCAGTTATGCCCAGGGTTGATTTGCTAAATCAACCCAGCTGCAGAGTGTTGTCTGGGTTGGTCAGCTCTTTGAATTCACTAGTCCAGCTCCATCAGGGGCATATCTTTCTTCAGCTTGTTGATGGAGCTGGCAGGTGTGGGAGGGGCAGAGATGGACAAGGTGGTGGGGTTCTGTACTTGGCTCTCATAATCCTCACTGTCACAAGGGCATTGATCCTCTTGGTATGCACCTCAGCTTTCAAAAGCAGGACCTTTCCTTTGGTGTAGTATGTGATGTGAGCAGAGGGTCATCCTTGTTAAGGTGTTTATCTTTACAGATCTTTAATCTGCCTCCTGAGCCAATGCCTTTGTTGGATACGTATGCAGAGGTGCTGCACAGAGTACCTTTTCAGTTGTAGATGGAATCAGTAAAGAATATGAGGTTGTTCTTCTTCCTTCTGTTGTTGGGCATTTGTGTTTCTCCCTAGTGGTTTTGCTCTTACATTTAGCAGGGAACACAGCTGAGAACTGTGCTGTGCTTAGTTTCTTGCTGAACGGTTTCCACTGAACTTTTTACTTTGCTAGCTTTCCAAGTCCATAAACACTGGCAAAAACTACAGTTTACCAGACATATTAATGTTGCCAATAAAGATCTTTACATTTTTTTTCTTGTCTTCATTAAATATCTTTTCTGCTAGCTTCTAGGGTTACTTGTGGTACCTAAAGTCTCTAAAAGTAGAATGGGAGCCAGAGCCTTTAGTTATCAAGCTCCTCTTCTGTGGAATCAGCTCCCAATTTGGGTTCGGGTGGCAGACACCCTCTCTTCGTTTAAGAGTATGCTAAAAACGTTCCTTTTTGATAAAGCCTATAGTTAGGGCTGGCTCAGGTGAGTCCTGAACCATCCCTTAGTTATGCTGTTATAGGCTTAAGACTGCCGGGGGATTTCCTAGGACGCACTGAGCTTCTCTCTCCTCCTCTCCCTCTCTATCTGTACGCATTCCTATCCCACTAATACAGGCTACCAACTCCATTTCTTCCGGGTAGTCCTTGTGCTTTCTGTGTTTTTTCGCCTTCTCACTTTCTGCAGGTATTTCTGCCTCTGGAGCTGTAGATTCTGGATCTGTGATTGCCGGCCGTCTACTGCCCCCATGTTCCTGCTCCACACTCACTGCTGCAGTTGTTATTATTATTAGTCTGATTTGTTGTCTCTCCTCCTGTTCTGTCTCCCCTCTCCCCCTCTCTCCTCCCCTTTCAACCCAACTCAGTCGATGCAGATGGCCGCCCACCCAGAGCCTGGTTCTGCTCGAGGTTTCTACCTGTTAAAAGGGAGTTTTTCCTCGCCACTGTCGCCAAGTGCTTGCTCATGGTGGGAACTGTTGGGTCTCTGTAAATAATATTTTAAAGAGTATGGTCTAGATCTACTCTATGTGAAAGCGTCTTGAGATAACTTTTGTTATGATTTGGCGCTATACAAATAAAATTGACTTGACTTGACTTCTTTGGTGCAGTTTAAAAAAACACACGGAAATGCCCAGCAAACAGGTAACCTTCCTGGACCGTTCCCTAAAGGTTCCCGTTTTGTTACTTTTTTCAAAATAACTTTCTAAGAATGTTACCATTATATACTATACTTATTAGGTATAAGGGTTGTCAGTTAAATTCAATATGTTTAAAATGTGAAATTTGATTTCTGATATCCTAAACAATAAAGCAGATTTCATGTCTTAGGTTTAGGAACAGTGAGTCTTAGCAATATTTTTTCCTGTATTTAACTAGCTTAAGTTACTTTGGTGTGCTAACGTCAGGGTTCCCACACATTTTTACCAATGAATTTTCAGAACTCTTTCATAAATTTTCCATAATATTTAAGCATATTTCCATGACTTTATGTAAGTAGTTTAAAATAGGTAGGCCTGTATAGCGATCATAGGGCGCAGTAATGACGCTCTTACTCAAGTGTGCTATGCCCTAAGACAGGCATTGTAGCAAAACTGTACCATGAAATATGGAATTAAATGCTTGTGTCTACACATACAGTAGACTATAGGCTACACCGCCTACCCTAGGGCATAGCGCACTGGAGCAAGAGCCTCATCATGGCACCCATATTCTTTTTATTTTCATTACTATAAAAGTTCATTTCAACAAGAGGATACTGTGAGACATAAGAACATACCAAGAGTGTTAAACAAAAATTTAATTTATTGTATGAATAGTCTTTTGAGGGCGGACAGTTGTTAGACTTGTTGAAAAAATAGAGGCTAGTATTTTCAATGTTCCAGATAGCCAACGCCCCTTTGATAGCATACAGATCTTTCAAACAAAGATTTGATAGACTGTCATAACCAAGTGAGACAATATTTGAATGCTCAAGAAAGCAAAAAACACTTAAGAGATAGACAGATAACATTTCATTATTTTGAGACAAACATAACCGTATACTCAATTACTGCATTTCCAAGTTAAGGTATTAATCAGAATTTGTATGTTTAATTTATTGAGCAATTATTTTTGCCTTTAAATACTTTGCTTCACATTAAGCATGTAACTTTAAGTACTGTGCTTCACATTAAGTGTAGGCTTCCCCTGCTTAAATAAGGAACCAATAAAATAAATAAATTATAAATATACAACTCTTTTTGTAACCAAAGTTTTTTTAAATTCAGGACTGCAGCTCTCTCTTCATTTTCTGCACACACTGCTCTTTGTTTGCAAGCACTTGTCTTAGATCCATAGCGTGCTTCTAACAAGGGGGTATTGCACAGGTATCTTGTTAAATAGCTTGAGCAGGAGTGAAATGACGAAAGTTTTACAGTCCACTTTTATCTCAAGCACCTGCCTTTCTGAGATATTCATCTGACTTTTCAGTTGGCTGAACGCTGCCTCTGCTGCAAATCCAGTGTCCATCTCAGAAACCTGTGTGTATATATATATATATTAAATTCTCTTCTTATTATTGGAGGGATTTTAATATCACTATTGATAACTGTTAAGACCGAAGCCCCTGAAGTTCTGCATACTTTTTTAGACCAGAGATCACATTCTAACAATCACTGTTCCAACACAGTGGTGATATTATTAAAGCCCCTGTCGCAGAGGCACTACTAAGGCAAATACTTTAGTCACATCATCCAATGGATACTTCTCCAGGGTTTGACATAAATATGCATATGGCAAATTTTCCCAATTTCTCTGTATTTCTTTTAATGAACTAGACAACTTTTATCTGGTCATGTTAAAAGCAGTGCTTTGACAGGTATTTCCATTGCAGATAAAGGTTAATATTGGCCAGGTGGCAGACCATTCCACAGTGTTTCTTACAAACACCTCTGCTGCCTACCTGTGCATAAGTCTTCTTCATTCTTTCTCAAGAGCTTCAGGACTATGTGAGCTTTAAGCTATCAAAAATTGTGCATTGAACTCATCCGCAACATTCAGATGTATGTGTTACTATAACTATCACTGTTACTGTTATTAGCTGTGGTTTATTACTGTCCCCAAAGATGGAAATTGCAGATGCAGTGAAAGCATTATGCCTATAATGGAAAATAGAAAATATATGTAGTTGCAAAGAGACCTTCCACTGAGAGGTAGACCTCTTGGCTAAAGCTGAAGGTTTCACTGAAGTCCCACCTATGCAGTTGTGTCCCTTCATGCCAGAACCAGCTGGAAACTATTGATCATTTTCTATGTCTGTTGTGATAAATAGTTAGATAAGTGAGGACTCTGGAGCCTACACAAAAAATATTAAAGTGAGCTGGCAGCAAATTTCAAAAACCCAACTTCAATATGGAATTGTATCTGTCTTTTCCCCAGTTATGGGGTTTAAAGTGTCTTTTGATGTGTAATTTTTGTTTAGACAAACTACCAGTAAAATTTTCTTTTTCTCATACTTCCTGTCTGGTAGCATGTTACACAATCTACAAGCACAAATTCTCACAACAAAACTAATATGGAATAACAGATTTTTATACAAAACTAAGCCCATTTTTAAAATACTTTAAGTTTCAGTGATATCAATAAATGATGTTAGGAAGTCAGCTTTTGACCTAGTCACTGGCTTTGACAGCTTTTATATGTGTTGATCTGGTATCTCTCTTTGCTCCGGAGCAGGTTAGCTGTGCAGCAAGTTACTATGGCAATGTGCCCCGGTAAGAAACAAACTACCATACCAACCATGACAACCCAAGGTTAACCCTGAAGTTACCTTGCTAAATTCAAATCCTGGTTCGTAGTACAGGCCTCAGAATTGTTTTTGTGGGGAATAAAGCCAAATGTTTCATACTAAATAATTCATGTTACCCCACTAAACATTAAAACTTAGTCACTTATCCTGGTACAGTGAATATAGCCACACATTCTGGAAAGATGTATGTGGTTTCATTTGTAACAATCTTATACTTGACCTTACATTTAAATAGGAAAGTTTGATTTTTGGTTTTGTGTCATACAACACAGGTAGATAGACTGCAAACGTTTATCAACTTCACTACCCTTTGTGGCAAATACTTTATGAACAGATACAGGTTTGGAGCTGAGACCCTGCTGTATGAAGTGTGCTTCCTCAGCACAAAACTAAAGCTGAGACATGAACTGTCTCAGCAATATAGATTCATTTATTTTGTATGCATTGTTCTAGTTTTTCCATATGTTTACCCCTGGCAGTGTTCAACTTTGTCGTAAACAGATTGTGTAAAACAATTTACTTTAATTCTGGGTCGATTCATTATGGCACCATGTTTTCTTAAGTTTAACAACAAAGTGTCTTGACTTTGCTCTCGGTGACTGGCCTCTTGTCCATCCTCTCTAATGTAATCCTATACAACCGCCCAGCAATAAAACCTGCCTTTAAGAAACCCAAGTTAATACACAGTAGTGTCTATCACCGCTGGTGAATTGCAGTGAACCATGTTGGCATTTTGAAGCCTGTTTAATTGGGATTTTTCCAAATAAGAGCATTTTTTTGAATCTGTCAGAGGTCAGCGATCACGTGTTAGATGGGCTGTCAGAACCAGACCTGCTGACAAGTTATCAAAATCAAAGCAAAAGACAAACGGCCCATTAGTCTGTATTTTATGGTTCAGCAAACTTTTATTAAGTGACAGATTAGTCCTTCTTGGCGGCAGCCTTCCTCATGGCGGCCAGTACGTTGCTCAGCTCTTCTCTCTTTCTTTTGGCCCGAATGTGAGTGCCAATCTGAGGAAGAAACACAGCAACATTAGACTGATCATTTCAGCACAGAGTAAACTGAGCACCCTCACTGGCAGGAAGGCAAAAATATACATATACACTATTTATAAAGCTGTGTGTACACATAGCTGGGAAAATGCTACTATGGCTGCTCAGCAGTTCACACTGCCATCCACTTTGAAGGGCTCCAACAGAGCAACGGACTCACCCTCTTCTTGATAAACTTGAGGGCTCTCTTGTCCTTTGACACCTTCAGCAGCTCCATGGCTCTCCTCTCATACGGAGCGAAACCACACACTTCACGGATCATGTCCCGAACAAACTTGCTGTGTTTGGTCAGACGCTGCAGAGGAAAGACGAGGTATATTAAGATAACGCTTCTAAACACGACCCACTTCATCTGAGATGTTTTTTCAGTTCAAACTGTGTCCAGTAGACAACAGATATCATTTTAATTATAAATTATATTTTCTGTAGCACATTTGCAGCATGTTAAGCCTTGACAATGTCATGTACATAGCTTGAAATTCACTTTGTCTGAATTTGCTTTACATTATCAGAACTATACCTATATATTGATTTCTTAAAATAAAAAAGGCATCTGCTGGCTTGAAAGGTAGCTCTGCAAAGTTTGTGTCTTGTTTTTATCATCAAGGAATAGGACAGGCGGTGTAATACATTTATCATCAACAATACCATGACAAGACCAGAACCAGCAACGTGTTAGTCTGAATCAATACCCTGACTGTGACTAAGATCCAGCCTATTGGTTCCTACTAAAGACAAACTAGTGATGGGTGGACAACAATTTCACTTGTGTAAAGCACATTTTAATCAACTTTAAATAATTTACCAAAGCTTCATTCACTAACAGTTTTTAAAGACTTGGAGCTACATGCTCAAGTGCTGCACACACTGGTGGGATAAGAGGAGAATGAGACTTTAGGCGATGTATATATAAACAAAATAAAAAGGAACATTTTTTAAAACCCTAAAGCTTCGTAAAGCTTCATCTGCCATCACTAACCAATCTTTAAAAAAGGCTGGAAAGATATTCATACTGCTTGTGTTGTCCAACCTACAGCCTAAAACCCAAAGACACATATTCACATTCAAGAAAAAGAAAACAGTGAACTTTTGCTTGCATAACTTGTGCAATTAATCAATACCAAAATAGTTCCTTATCAATTGTTTCAGCTCCACAGTGTTTCATTAGAGAACAAGCCATCCGGTTCAACTCTGTGGCTCATTTTTGAACAATGATGGAGCTCTAACACAGGCACTAAGATATTTAAGCCATCAGCAGCAGATACTCACCCCGCGGCGGCGGCTGTGTTTGGGAGCAGTCACATTCTTGGTGACTGGATGGCCTTTGTTGAGGCCAACGGCCATGGGGTAGCGAATAGCCATATCTGTGAAAGACCACACACACAAACATAAGTTCGAGTGCAAATGACCACAGTTTTTAATTAGCTTGGCCGCAGGAAGTGGGAACATCACATCCACTTTCAAGCTGTCAAACAGATTAGTGGGTAGCCTGCTGGGTGCTGCCACCCATCAGTATCCCACATTTACTCCTGGCTTAATGTTTTCATAGGCAACTGCCAACAGTGGCACGTCTGATTGCACGGTATTATGGCTGAACATTACTGAAGGCCACAGTCACTGTGTTCTGTTAATGAATGCATCCAAGCGCTGCTCACTTGGAGCGGTCCTGAGCTTTGAGACGTGCCTGTAGTGAGCAGAGGCCTCACTGTAACAGGGCCCAACGTTACACGGCGTGACTGCTGACATGAGGAGCTAGGCTCGTCTGTTCCCACCACCCCACACACACACACACACACACACACACACACACACACACGTAGTGGCGCAGCGGCGGGTGTAAAGCATTCAAACCAGACAAAGATGGTAAATTTCTACACTGTTTACAAAGCGTCTGTTTACAGTGTAGAAGAAGTTCACTATCTTTGTCTTTGCCGACGGACCGCGTCCTCTACAGAACGAGATGCGGGTTGAGGTTGTAAAGTGACTGGTTCGGACTTCAGCAGGTACTTAGTTTCTGCAGTGAGCTGCCCGGACAGGAGCACAGATGCTGGTTAGTCACTGACGCCGCCACAAGTCTACATTTGTTTCATTTGTCACAATACTGGACATGGACACCCAGTAATATCCGTACATTGCCGTAGTTCTTATATAGCCAGTATAAATCGACGGATGGCGGAGATTTTAAGTGGATTATGGCTCATAGTTGTCAACATTAAAATCCTACCTGCTGTCTGTGATGGCGGTCAAGCCGGAAGGACTGTTAGGTGAGCGAAGCGGGACAATGAGAGGTTTGACCCGGAAGACTCCTCTGCGAGGTCGGCGAAGCAGCGCTGCTCCCGGCCGGAGGAGGTACTGCTATTTAATTACACCGGTTTGTGACTTCTCAGTGTTAACCGTGAGTCTGCTATTAAAATACCTTAAACCTTATTCAAATCTCTTTAAATAACAGTTTTAATTGCATGAAAAATTTTCAAGAGAGTTCTGTAGTAATAATTTCATTTAAATGTTAGTGTTCAAATGACAAATTCACATTTCAGATTAAATACCATATGTTCTGGCTCCATTGGTCTTTTAACAGTCTTACTTCATGTCTTTTTGTATTTGGTTTGTTTTTTTGTTTACAACCTTTTGAAATTTAAATGTTTTATTTTACTTTGTTTGATCATGTATAAGTATATGTGACTTTTCATTATGAAAATGTTATTGTGATAACTTCACCAACAGAACATAGTGATTTTACAATAATTTAATGACCTATACGCTCTCTTCTAAACTTATAATTATGTATTATGTAAAACTATATGGCTTGCTGCACATTGCTGTTGATGACTGCTCGCCTCAGCTTCACCTCCTAAGCCCATTCTGTTGTAAAGAACGAAACACCCTGGGCTAGTTGTTTGTATTTTATAATTTCAAGGTCTGGCACGTAAACTGATTTCCCAGTTTTGGGATCTAGGGCCCCATCTGTATACATTTGTATATAATGTTCCCTTTTGTTCTTTAGCTTTTCCTTTAGGCTACGATGTCCACAGAAGCAGTAACATTATGTGTTCTTATGTTTTCTGACACTGAAGTCTATTTATGAGTGGGTGACATCTACCACAGTTTGTATAATTGACTGGTAAATTAAAGCGGCCACCCATACTTTTCCAAGCTTCAGGTTTTCGTCTTTTTACTCATCTTAAAAATGAAACACCCTTTTTTGCTTTTGACTCCTTCCCGTTCCCACACATTTTCCAGAACTAACTGTGCTCCCCTTGGTGTCCCCTTAGTTTATTTACTATACTGCATTGCCAGTTATAATTACTGAACTCCAAGTGAAGTTTCTCCCATCTCTAAGAGTAAAGCTGGAATTGGGGCAGTACGGTGCAGAAGGCCCCACATCATATTCTCACTGTCTTTGCTTATACTACATCCGCTCCCTGGAGCTGCTGTTCCATAACAAACACCCATAATCTAGTCTTGATCGTAGCACCATAGTACCTCATGTACTACACTACCATTTACCACCTCATGTACTCCCTGAGAGAGCCTGCATACATTAACTCCGTTCCACACTCAGTCACAACACTATCTTAATATTCTTTCCATGTTAGTTGGAGGATGTCTGTCTGTCTCATGGATGTATAAAGAGAACTGTCTGTCTGTCTGTCTGTCTCGTGGATGTATAAAGAGAACTGTCTGTCTGTCTGTCTCTTTGTTTCCAATTCTCCCATCAACCATTGCGAGACAGGAAGCGTTCTCTGCTTTTGGCGCGGTCTTGATAGCGGCGTCGGCCATCTTGGAATCACATCGCTGTTTCAGGCAACTCTCTGAGAGCTTGCATGAGCGTACGAGCGTTACTCATTGATTGACATCGTGTCGTTTATCAAGAAAAGAAGCCGTTTTTGCATCCTCGTTTAACGACGACAGCAGATAGTTGTGTTTTTTATTGCTCACTCAGCGGTGAAGCTAACTCAGGGTTGTTAAAAAGAAACCGTTATGGCGACTGCTACCCCAAGCCGTGAAGCTGGCCGGCCGGCGGCCTCTACACCTCTCTCCCCGACCCGGATCTCTCGCTTACAAGAGAAACAAGATTTGCAGCACCTAAACGATAGGCTCGCCGTGTACATCGACCGTGTTCGGTCACTGGAGCTGGAGAACGACCGGCTGATGGTCAAAGTGTCTGAAAAAGAGGAAGTGACCACTAGGGAGGTGAGTCCAACAAAAAGAGTCAAATAGTGAAGTGCTCGCACTTCTCCACATGTAGCCTCGCAGAATCCGACCACTTGGCTAAACATTCACTCTTCGTTCCCGTGAATCAAGCTAGACAACACGCCCACATGTCGTTAAGAAGGAATCGATAAAAACTACTGCAGAGCAATGCTCATTATCAACTACGACTAACCAGCGTTACTAAGCGTTAATTATTGGTGGCCATAAAAGCACGTGTACAGTGACTAACGAGTTGCACGGCTATTGTGTTCACAGCCAAGTGCACTAGTGTATGAATACAGATGGCCGCTACGTTCACGGAACAACTTTGTGTCCTAATCTGTATTCAAACGTAGGGAGACCGGGAGGATTGAGCGGGTGGGCAGCGTCATGCGCGCCATCCTGTAAATATCAGCCATGAGTTTTCAGCATGTGCTTCATATCGCGAAGTGTTAAAACATGTTTCAGTGACGTTAAGTCAAAGCTCTGTCATTTTACTGCGTTCCGTTTACTGCCACCCGTAAGTTTGTTTTGGTTAGGGGAGTGTCCCCAAAAGATTGCGAGAAATATTAAATTCGTTTTCCATAAGAAGCACCATCAAAACTACTACTAATATATTAATAATAATGTGTGAATCCGCTGAATCCGTAGCTGGGTATGTGACGGACGACAGGCAGTAAAAACAGTTTGAGCTGTCCAGTTTCCCAGAAGCTCTTCTTTTCCTCCGAAATATGCCTCGGATCATCATCACTAGTGAAGACTAGACACTTTTTTAGTTTTAGAAATGTTTTGCTCTACATATATTGATGTTTTATTGTAACAGCAAAATAATCCGGTGTTTTTATTGACCACTGTCTTTATGAGCCTGTGATAATGCTGAAAGGTTTAATAAACTAAACTAAGGCAGTACTGCGTTAAAGCAAAAAAGGGGCTGAGTTGCTGTGGACTTGTTCCCGATACTTTTGAGACAATAAATACGATCCAGAAAGGCCGATTCATAGATTTATGAGTGTAAAAGTTTTACAGACGCCAAAACGCTGACAATGGCTTATAATTCTGTAACACGGGGTTTTACAACGCTCTCATTTTGTTTTCTGTCGTGAGGATCGTGGTACAGTAGAAATACGAGTTCACCGTACAAAGTAAGATACCAGGAATGTACACTGCATTCTTGCAGAAGTGTATTGCTGGACAACCCTGAATTTTTGTTTTGTTTTTTAAATTTTCTTTTGCAGCAACACATTCAAATGGATATGTGAATGTGAATAGCTGTGTTTTTCATGGAATGGTGTTTGCTGGTAATGATGATTATGGCTGTTGGCACATAGTTGTTTTATTTGAAAAACTTTACTGCAATAATTTGGAAACATGTAACAGTGTTATGCCTGTAGGAGAACAATGAAATTAAACTGTAATTTTACTGACCATGTCTGGGTTCTTTTGTAGAAACATAGGTCTCTGTTCTATAAACTGAGCGCTCCAATGTGCTGTTGCTGTTGTTACTAATGTCTGTAATGTCTTATGATTCCCTCTCTGCTGCAGCACTAGTACCAGATAATTGTATCATTATACACAATGCTGTACTGGCACAGATCTTTAATAATGAACGGGCTTTGGAGTTTTAATCTCAGCTCAACCCGGCCCGGGTGTTTCAGCCCATTTCATAAGCCTCCCCACATATTTAGAAGTAACAATTGACACTGCCCGCAAATTAATTTTGAAATTTAAAATTTTAATCATTTAGTGTTCGGTGTGACTGCTACCTGTCTCATCTGTACGGAGAATGTTGCAGTTATCAGCAGCATTACTGTACCAAACATGGGCAACAGTATGCTAGGTACAAGGGAATAGAGATGTGAAGCAGCAGTTGAGATTCTGTGGGGATTGAGTTGATGTCAAAACTCTGAGGCCATTTAGCGAAGGACAATTTATGAGGAACTATAGGGTGTAGGCTGTTATATCCTTTACCCAGAGAAGATGGTATTATTCAAAAATGTCAGTCTGACAGCAATCACAGTGGTGGAGCAGATCACTGAGTTATCTGTTGACATGTAAAATCAGCTGCACAACAGATCCTAAGAATTCAGTGCCTATTGTGTTGCGCTTGATAATGCACTAATATAACTGATATGGATGCAATGCATGGTAAAACTACAGCCAAATATATATTTCAACGGTTATGTGACACAATTAACTATCCTGGTCTATAATGAGATAAACTGGTTGGAATAACCACAGATGGTGCTATGTTGATGATGGAGAGCAAAAATATACTTGTGTTGCTAAGTTGCAAAGTAGTGCGACGTAGCAAAATTGAGAAAAGTTCAGCAATGCAAATGTGACTCATATGGTTTAGCGGAAGCTGCGTGTCTAAGAGCAACCACAAAGCAAAAGTCAAGCGAAAATGTGCTTAAATTATTGTATGTAGTTAATTTATTGTTGATATACTAATTTGAGTTTTAGACCCAGGTTTAGATAGTAGTTACATATAGAATATGCTATAGTTTGCAATCTGTGAATGGTGGCACTGGATCCATGCCTACAGTTTTTTTGTTGCCACTAATTTTTAAGTAAATTTGGAACCATGCACATTAGTTCTAGTATGTCATATCTTATTATGTCACCCCACAACAGTCAGTCAATGAATTGTGTTTTTTGTTTTTTTCACCTAGCCAAGCCATGTAGTAATGCATTTGTGTGTGTTCTTCTTTTTAGGTGACAGGCCTGAAAGCTCTGTATGAGGCAGAGTTAGCTGATGCTCGAAGGGTTTTGGATGAAACTGCTAAAGAGAGAGCCAGGCTCCAGATAGACCTGGGCAAGGCTCAGGCTGAGCTAGAAGAAGCCACACGCAGGTAATATGATACAGTAAACCTAATGATCACACATGTCTCATTGTTTGAGATCAGATTAATCTGGTGACCAGGTAAGCATTTCTAATCAGGGTCACTTGGAAGTGCAGGGTCAGTGGCTAGTTTAAGGCAATAACTGTCTTCTCCTTCCTCTGTCCTTATGTTCCAGTGTGAAGAAAAAGGATACTGATCTTGCTGCAGCCGTGTCGAGAGCGAGTGGTTTGGAAGGCCAGCTGAACAAGAGTGAAGCAGCTCTTTCTACAGCTCTAAGCCAGAATGCTGCTCTGACTTCTGAGCTGGCTGATGTCAAGAGCCTGCTGGCTAAGGTCTGTACAGCAAGGTTGTCTGTCTGAAAAAAGGATGGAAGAAAGAAACTAAAAAGGGGTAGTCTGAGTGTAGTTTTAATAAAAGACTGCTTCAGTACTCATCAATCAAACCAATCAACCAACTCCATGGTGCAGCTTTATCACCCTGCATGTATGTTAGCCCTAAATGGGGTTCACACCAGGAACCTTCTTACTGTAAGGCAGCAATGCTAACCACTGACCAACTCAGGCAAATTGAACTGCAACAGCACACACTTTCCTGGTAAGAAGTATAATTAGCCAAACATGATACACTGTGTACAAGTAGTTTCCTTTTGAGGAGAGAAATGGACTACTTAAAAAGTAGGCTATAACTTTAGCTGTTAGATGTTTTGCTCAGTGAGATGATGCAGGGGGAGTCTAACATGACAGTGGTGACGGTGCCAAAGCATTCTCCACAAAACTGAGATTGTGTAGAATGGCTGAGAAAGTGTGACAATGCATTCTCTATCACCTTAATCACAGGCCATGAGCTCCAAAAGAGGCCCATGTAAACATTTTGATGTAATGATGTAATTGTGGGATTTGGAGGAATGAGCACTGTGGTGACGACACCATTCACTCTAAGCTTCACATTGTAACAAAACAGGATGCAATAAAGTAAAATATCTCAAACCAAACAGATGTAAAGAAGCTTTCACATGTTGGTGTTTGTTAGTCTTGGATGCCATATTTAAAATAGGCACAACTGGTAGATTTAGATATGTAGTATTGTACTCTAATATTATATAATGTAATAGCCCACATGAACAACGACCCAACATAAAGAAAGAACACATAGAGAGAACAGTTAGCCAGACTGATGTGAAAATCTCTTTTTGAGTACAGCTTGCTCATGATGTGTCAGTCAATTATACTGTTAAAATGTCAATCTGTCCATGTGCTAATATTTCTTATGGTGTTATGTGGTGTATAGGCAGAGGACAGCCATGTTGTCGCCAAGCGCCAGCTGGAGGCAGAGACACTGATGCGTGTCGACTTGGAGAACCGCTGTCAATCACTGAGTGAAGAGCTGGAGTTCAGGAAGAGCATGTTTGATGAGGTAAGGGGTGTGTGTGGTGAGTTAGATGTGTGCATAGGACTGTCACAAATTATTATTATTATTATTATTATTATTATTATTATTATTATCATCAACTAATCTAACAGTTTAATTAATCATGTAGAAATTAATATCAAATTGACACATTTAAGTTACCAGAGCCCAAAGTAAAACTGCTTATTTAGGCTGACTTCACAAATGGCACGGACAACTAATCAGTTATTAGATTTGTCATAAATTAAGAAAATTAAAATATTATATTATATATTAAAAAATTAAGTTTTTTATGCAGATGTTTTTATTTACTGTTGATTCAGTATATTTTAATGTTTTCTGTTCAAACCCAACATTCATCCTTCAAGTCACAATGGTGTTCTCTGCATGTCCACCATGAACCGGGTGTGTATGTTTGAGTATTCAGTACAATCTCTATCTAAAGGAGTGACATCCAAAGCAGAAAGCTTCTTTTTATAGATGAACCAAACCTGTGACATTTCTTTTGCATTAAGAGTTTCTCCCAGTTGCACTCCCATCTATCTCCTTGTGTTCAGGAGGTGCGCGAGTCTAGGCGTCGACAGGAGCAGAGAATAGTGGAGGTGGACTCTGGAGTCAGACAGGACTATGAGTTCAAACTGGCACAAGCTTTACAGGTATATTGGGAGCAGCTGTCATTTCTGTTGTTGTCATGTCTGTGGTAGGACTGAGTCATATAAACTGTGTGTGTGTGTGTGTGTGTGTGTATATATATATATATATATAAAATGAAAAATAATGCAAATATGGAGTTGACATGAGTATATGAAATTCCAGTATACTTTTGATTGCTTGACAACAGCAACATTCACATCA
The DNA here is from genome assembly GCA_031216445.1 of Lateolabrax maculatus. Lineage (NCBI taxonomy): Eukaryota > Metazoa > Chordata > Actinopteri > Acropomatiformes > Lateolabracidae > Lateolabrax > Lateolabrax maculatus. Next base: position 26,485,150 of record CM062196.1, read on the forward strand.
CAGATGCAAAGCGATGTATTTCATGAATTTCCATCTGCTCATTGCAAAGTGTATTAGAATTTTGTCTTTGGGAGATGCTTTTCATGAATGTTTGTAAAGTTAGTGTGCTGAAGTGTGCTCTCCCATGTTATAGTTCTGCAAATATAGCTACGACCATCTTATAACACTTGCACGTTACCACAAAATATGATGATGTTTGGCTGGGCCGTTACAATGCGTTCACCCACAGTGAATTTGATAACAATTCATGTGACAGGGTGTCTGCAGGTCCTTAAAAGTCTTATTATGTCTTAGATTAACTTTAACAAATACCAAATGGTAAAAAAATCGTAAAATTTTCTGAGATTTGACTGTCCTCATAAGCAAAATCAGAGTTTCAAAGGCCCTCTCCACGCATGTTACGGGGCCCCTATATGTATGTATGTAGGGTGTAAATGTAATTTCGTTGTGTATGTACTTAGTACAGTTTGCATGCCCAATGACAAATAAAGATTTCTTTTTTTTTCTTCCTCTTCAAAAAAACCCACCAACGTAATGCCTGGACATTCAGTCCCGAAGACTGAAACCAACCGAAAAAACTTTCAGAATTATTTGCCATGAATGTGTACACAATACAAGAATTTAATCTGTTAAACAACAGTGTCGTGACTATGACATGGTTCTGTCATGGTTTCACAGCACAAGTTTCCACAACTGCTGTGGAAATATGAAATTTGCTGAATTTATCATATGAGCTATTAAGGAGATTGTATTTAAGGATTAGCATTAATCAGGTTTGTGTAATCCCACCAGGATTTAAGGAGGCAACATGATGAGCAAGTTTCTCTTTATAAGGAAGAACTGGAGCAAACCTTCCAGGCTAAGGTGAGAGACAAACCATTTTTTTCACACACAGTCTTCCCAGGTAAACAATTTGATTGACTTTTTGACGCTGATAACTCAAACTCGGGTATGTTTGCACTATTAAATGCTGCTGTTTAGTTCAGTGTACTTCAGACCTGTTTCTTCCTTTGGACGTTTGCTGTCCCTGATATGAGAAACACCTAATTGAACTGCATGCTGCTGGAAGATGCGCAGAGAAACCTTTTTCAAACATAGTCTGTCTCCTTCTAGTTGGATAATGCCAAGGTTTCCTCAGAGATGAATGACAAGGCAGTAGGCACAGCCAGGGAGGAGCTGCAGGAGTCCCGTATGAGAATAGAGAGCCTTGGATATCAGCTGAATGCCCTGCAGAAACAGGTACTGCTTACTTCTTCCACAACTCTCACAGTTTCTGCTACTCATGCCATTCAGCTTCATGAGTTGTATTGCTAATTAACTGTACTAACTTCCGGTTATGCTGGTTGGTTGGTTGGTTGGTTGGTTGGTTGGTTGGTTGGTGTGTGTGTGTGTGTGTGTGTGTGTGTGTGTGTGTGTGTGTGTGTGTGTGTGTGTGTTTGTAGGCGGCTGCCTCAGAGGATCGTATCAGAGAGCTAGAAGAAATTTTGTCGGCAGAGCGAGACAAGCACCGTCGTGCGATGGAGGGAAAAGAACAAGAGATGAGTGAACTGAGAGAAAGGATGAATGCTCAGCTTAGTGAATACCAGGAGCTGTTGGACGTGAAACTTGCCCTAGATATGGAGATCAATGCATACAGAAAACTGCTGGAGGGAGAGGAGCACAGGTAAGACACACTTGCAGCCTTTCTTGAGTTTCCCCCAGGTTGTCAGTCATTGCTGCTGTTAATGTTTTGAAACAAGGATGGTGTTCGTACACTGGCTGGTGTTTGCTCTACTGTATGTGTATCCATGATCTGTCTGTTTGGGATGGATCCACTTGAATTAAATTGAGGCTGATTGTTTGCTTAGAAAATAATGGAAGCAATGTGGGGCTTTTATGCTTCCTTGTGTCTTTGGTTTTAGGGTAGGTAATGTAACTGTCTTGTTTTTCCAATAGAAGATACAGAGAAAATTAGTAAACCAGGAAATCAGTGAGAATGGATCATTTAAATTTGTTTTTTAGAGTTTTTAAGAGTGGCAATTTCTCATTTGAATGTCAGGAAGTGACTGTCCTTTCTTCTGATGTCTGCCAGCTCAGACCCTGCTCATGGAGTGGTTGATAGCCATTAACTCACTGGTGACCGGTGCGCTTCTTTCAGACTGAAGCTGTCCCCAAGCCAATCGCCTCGAGTCACTGTTTCAAGGATAACAGGATCTTCCTCCTCCCGCTCCAAGAGGAAGAGAGTGGAGGTAGAGGCCAAGGATGTGCCAGAGGTGGGAAGAGGAGAGGCGCAGCTGCTGGTGTCGGAAGAGGCCACAGCTAGTGGAGCAGTCACCATATCACCCACTGACATGGACGGAAATGCAGTCACACTGACCAATGATACTGAGCAGGTATGTAAGACTGGACCAACACTGCAAATGCAACAATTTTGAATTTCTAGTCAAGTCTATGCAGATGACCAGCTGCTTGTCACATGGTCACAACAAAAACTGAATACAAAAGGCATTATTTAGGTTTAATTTGTTCCACCGTGACAACAGTAAATGCTAATTATCTAAAGTAGACAAAAAAATCTGCCAGAGCAGCTTCCTGAGGTCTGCAGTAAGTTCAGCAAAAAGGATCAATAGGTTCGGTGTTAAAAGATGATTGACTTTCTTGTGGTTACAGGACCAGCCTTTGGGCAACTGGAGGTTGAAGAGACAGGTCGATGACGGGGACGAGGTCGTCTACAAGTTCTCCCCAAAGTTTGTCCTTAAGGCTGGACAGTCAGTCACGGTGAGAAATATGAAGTAGAAGAGTGACACAGACAGCAGAAGACTGAATTAGTGCGCTCATAAATGACACCTAAGCATGGTAGAGACTCTAAGCGTATTTTTTTTTTATTACATGACTTTTTGCACTTGTTGGGTGTTAATTTTACAGTGTGTGCACTTGTCTCTATTTGTTGCTTTTAAAATGTTTCATGAAATATATTATTTTATTAATTTTGTCTTGCTTGTATAATTTTGTATCCAGCTTCAGTTCATCCAACACACACACACACGCACACACACAAATAGTGTCTCACATTTAATCCAAGTTATGTGGAGTAGTGTTTTAAAGATTTCTGAGAAACTCAACTGCAATATGCCTGTCCAAACACCACCTGACTCAGGATAATTCAGAGCTCGATATGAACAGTTTTAGTTGCACCTACTTTGTACTAAAAAAATAGTGCTGTGAGATAGACCCCCAGTTTTCATGCTAAAGATGAATGATTTATATGATACTGTTGATACTTCTGTCTTTATTATGGCTTCTGAACTAATGTCTGCGATGAGCTCAGGGAGGTGAAGAGAGATCAAGCAAAGACAAAGTATACTGGGTATACTGAGACATACCCTGCTGACTGGGGTCAGTAAATGTAGCCTACATAGAAGCAAATTCATTTTATCATTCATTGTATTTTTGTCACTTTAATGTGTAGTAGGAAAGTCACAGCGTGATGTGGCAAAATGACTGATAATATTTGTTGTACTGAAGCTCTTCAGATAAACAGTTTCTCAGACTGTATGATTTATTAACCTGTGCTGTGTGTATACAGGTGTGGTCTGCTGATGCTGGTGTGGCTCACAGTCCACCATCTGACTTGTTGTGGAAGAGCCAGGCTTCCTGGGGCACAGGAAATGACATAGTTACCACTTTGGTCAACGCTGATGGCGAGGTAAAGACATCCATACATGACTTATTCTATCTGTTTTCCCGTGTTCACTGCACAGATCACCACGTTATATTAGGGCTGTGCGATATAAAGATATATGTAACGTGACAATACAAAACGTATTGTTTCATATTATGCTCTATTGTTTATTTTGTTGTGTCACAAATCACAGTCTTTATGGGAATTTTTTTTTGTTATTTGGAGGATGCTTTGTGTTCTCCTGCACGGCTTCAAGCAGGACATTTTGAAATTTGCATAAAGGAAACACAAACAAACATGGAAGAGATTGAAAGTGGAACAAATCCGGGTAATCCCGAACAGGAGAAAGGACTCCAACCAGCCCAGTCCCAGAACGCTCGCATGACATTTGTTTTAACTGCGTGTGAAAAGAGTCAGTTACCCTATTTATATTTTATACATTAGTATTATATATGTTGCTTAATGCACAAAGGTTAAGGGAGAACATGTACCTTTTTATCTGTTGCATATATAATTCAAAATGTTATAAGAAATACATGTTTACATGTGCACATTTTATAGTAACTATTTACTGAATTTACAGCAAATGTGCTATATCGTGATATGAATCGTTATCTGGGTATGACTTACATGGATATGAAATGTATTTTGGTCATATTGCACAGCCCTATGTATACTGCATGCCCCCCTGTGTTATCCTTGGTATGGGGCAATTAAGCTTCGCAGTATGGTGTTTCTCTTTTAAATCATCTGGGTTGACTGACTGTCCTGCAGGAGGTGGCACAAAGGAGTGTAACCAAGACTCAGGTGGAGGTAGAGAACGGAGAGGAAGAGGAGGAAGAGGCACGAACGGTGAGTGTGTGAAATACATACATTTTTTTTCATTTTATGTAAAAAATACATACAAATAAATTTTGAAATACTCGTAGTGGTTGATATGTTGTTATCAGATGTTTTTTTCCCCCTCAAACCTCAGGGGCTCAAATTATGAATGTAATTATTATCTAAACTGTGAAATATATAGTAAATGGAAGTATACCACATGAGTGGCTTAGTTATTTTTACTGATTATCTGAACCTTTTTGTTTCTCCTACAGGGCAAGGTGTCATCCAGAGAGTGTGCCATCATGTGAAGCCTTCCCGTTCTGTTGAATGCTTTGACTTCCCCGTTATATTTTTTTCTCTAGAGCCACTCAGATATGATCCTGTCGATTGCCTCAACATTTGGTGTTTTTATTGTTCAAGACAATATAAGAATCTTTGGACTTATGGACTGTTTTTTACTGCCCTCCACATTTCTGGACCTGTTTAAATAGTAATTCCCTAAATATTACTTGTATTACAATGCCAACGTCTGTGGATCACGCAAAGATGATGGATTCAAATATTCAGTCAAACTGTGGCTCGCAGCTGAATGTTCTCACTGTACTAACAGACCTTTACATGTCAATTATTTGTTCCACTGGCTGTCATTCATTCTTCCGTGGTAGGCATTTTGGTTTCATCCTTCATAAACAGTTGAACAAAGTCTGACGTGGTTGACAAGAAATCTACTAGAAGAACCTGTTATTTGAGTTTTTAAGATAAAGGACCTCCGATGTATGGCCATAAAGACATCATCAATTAATAACTTAGTGTTGAAGAAATTATGAGCAGCTCATAATTGAATTTTGGAAACTTATTCTCCAAAATCAAGACCGTTCTGACCAAGAGGTTTTTAAGTGTTTCCCATCTTTAACATTTACTTGTGTGGTTACCCAGATAGATCTTTCATTTATGTCTACCTTTGAAAGATCAGTTGAAATTATGGATTGATTGAAAAGCCTGTTGAAATGATGCATTCTTGTGCGATTGTGTTGGTTATACTGATTTCCCTCATCAAAAGTTAGCTTGCAATCCCACTGCTGGTGAGCAGCCACGTGTTGGACTTGAGAGCTTCGACCACCACAAATGAATTTGGGGGACACACTTGGTCATCAGATGACCTACTGCAGCAGGGCCAAGTCCTCCTGGAACATAAACACTACTGGTTCCTTCAGATCTGCGCTGCCTTTGTGTGGTTGGTAGTGGAGAGAAAATGTACTGTGTTGTGAGAAACAGGCTGTCTACTCGCTGACTCCAGGCATCACGACAAAAATCGTAGACTTTCAGAATGGTGATTTGAGCAGTTTTTGCAAATACAGAAAGCTACTAGAAAGCATGTTTTGCTGCCTGGGAGCCTTTGGCTGACGTGTTTCTTACCTGGTAGTCAGTGGCAGTGGAATGAAAACCTTTAGTGAACACTAAAATCTGAAGTCATGGAACAAATAGAACTTCAGTAAAATTAGGGTGTGGTACCTTGTTCTTAAAGCTTATCAGGTTGTTTTGGCTGACATGTAAAGGCACTTTCAGAAACAACTGATTTGAGCTGTTTTCTTTTTTCCTCTTGTTGACTGTAAGTTCAGCAGTGTTTCGGCTGTGATTCATTAAAAAGTGTCTCTCGGGCCCACAACATGTTCATTTTCTTTGGGCCCAAACAATGAACAGAAGCTACACATGGAGCTGCAGACCAGACCAGAAACAAGGAGTGTATGCATACAGACAGTGAGGGAAATGATTTGTAAAATCAATGGTAATCGTGTCATGTAATTAGCAGTGAAGTGTATGGAAGTACACTGCAGACTGGAGTCTAGTCCAGCTGTCTCATAGGAATGGCCACACACACATCTGTATGAAAGGGCTGTTGTGTTAGATAAGTAGCTTCACAGCGATACAACTTGTTGACATGGTTATGTTTCTCAGACATGTCAGCTCCATTGGAACCGTACAAAATAACACTGCTGCTCTTAAAACCTTGAGTGGCCAAAATGTTCTAAGTGTTGGATGTGGGTTTGGTGTTTGATCCCCAGTTGGACTGCTGAAAACAGTGCTTTAAATAAGAGCCTTGTGACTGGCTTTGTCAATCTGAAATATTAAACTGACATAACCTTGCCTCCATGTACACACAAGGTAAACCGTGAAGCCACACTTGATTACATGCTACAGCGTGTAAGGTTATTCTGATGGTGTGCATTATCTCCACCTCTGTATTCTCTCATGTTATTTTGGATTGACGTACGTTGTAAGAGCGCTCTCACAACCTGCGGGCTATCTCGGGAAACCCAATTTTTCTTGTGTTCGTATGCTGTGCTTTACATTGCTAGTTATTTTTCTATAGAGTTTTTGTCTTTGTAATCAATTCGTTTACATGAAATATTTCATTTAATTTGTGTTTAGGATTTATAGGGTGATTAAGGTCAGGTGTTTGTGACCTAAGAAGGGTAAAAAAGATCCTTAAATATACCAAAATATATTTCAGGATTCTGATGAACAGTACTGATCACTACTCCTGCAGAGAGTTTAGTCCTCACTTGGTGAGAGAAAGACATGAAATGCATTTTCTCAGTTTCATATTGGAAAAAGAAACTACTTCTTGTCTTGTAATTGTTCAGTGATGAACTTTGAACATTTGAATGACATGAAGTCTAAGTGACGATTAAGTTAATACTGATGTGATTTTGATTGTGATTTCTATAGAACAAGAGACATTGTAAGGATGTACAATGGTAATTCAGTCCCTCCAGGAATTCTCAATCGTTCAATTCAACCACAAGAATTAATGCAAATTTAACCAATCCCTGCAGTATTTTCAAGAGCTTGCTCACTGCAATTCTGTTATTAAAAGAACTAATAAAGGACGTTTATACCAAGAACAACTTACTAAGAACTACATTAAGGAGTTGTTTTCCTGAACCTTTTGTTGCATATTAGTATGCATGATCATCAGTTTGTTTTTTGAACAGTAACACATTTTTCAGCTGATTTGCAGTTTTTAAACTGAACTTTAATGACAGTCTTAGAAAATATCCTGGAGGGACCTGCTACAATGTAGATGTGACTGACAGTTCTGTTGAACTCACGTTTTAATCACAGTAACCGAGACCTGCTACTGTTCATGTGGGTGGGGGGGCATGCCAAATGTGTTCATTCATGATTAACTGTTGTTGAACTACTTTTACACAATAAATGTTTTACATATACATATTTGTTGTCTCTATTGGTTATTAATACACACATGGGTCAAGTTCAGACATTGTGCTGAGGAATTAAATAAAAACGAGCAACAACAAACTGTAGAAGAAATAAATAGAAAAACATCAGAAACAAGTTTATTGTCTGGTTTTCACATACAAAGAATGTGCTGCAGAAGTAGAGAATACATATTGTAACGTCGCGGGGCAGCTAGGTGGATGGAGGACGAGGACACGATGTTGCCGTTTGATAGCTCGAACGGAGCCCAGATTTATTCCCTTGCCGCAGCAACAGCTAACACGAGGTTGAGGTGTCCCTGAAAAACAACAAAACTGGGTGGCCAACCCACTCCTCTGATCTCGTAATACTGGTTAGCAGACGTTCATTCTCCATAGTCTCTGTCGTTCTGCTGTAAAGTAGCAACTTTTTCCCACAGCCCCTCTAGTTCCTGCCCGTAACTCCTCCTCAGCCAATTATCCTCTACGGTGGACACTTCCTTCAATAAAACCACACACACAACACACACAACCCGAACGTATTCCCAGCGTAACAATATTAAACAAATGTCACATATATCTGTTTGAAATGAAAAGAGCAGGGTGAAGGACCGGGGTCGTGGAGCAGCTGGTGGAGTCCAGGAGATGGCAGCAGCGCACAGTGAGCACGGAAGCTGCAGTGAGACACCACAGAAGAAGGACAGCGACGGTCCCATCGTCTTCCGGGGTGATGGATGTGTTTGACTGCTGAGCTGCTGTCAGACTGTCTCTCAGGATGCTGCTGGTTCTGTCTGAAGACCATAAAGAACATCTCGCCTTCCTGCAGAAGGTCGACACCGCAGGTAAATAACAGCCATACTTCCGGTCTGACAGGATCCGGACTAGGACGAGGACACGGATCAGCTTCTGCTGTGATGTGAACTTGTGACTGTCAGCTGACGCTCCTGACTGAACTCTGACTCAGATACACCGGAATGTGCAATTGGGAAAACATTTGGTGGTCTGTCTGGTTAACGCAAGATGTTGACCTACGCATGCGCGTCACAGCAATAGCAGTTTATCATCTCAACAGGATAGAAAGTGAGACATACTGAAGATGCAGCTGTCTGGACACTGCTCTCTGTCCTGCCACATGTGGACATGTCAGAGGAGCTCACAGCTCAGTTATCACACTGCATTTACCTCAACAACAGTTATACACTATCATGTATAATACACTATTCACATACTTTACATAAGTAAAAGTAGCAGTACTACAATCAGAAACTACATTACAAGTCAAAGTACAGAATCATAATTAGCTTCTTAAAGGAAGTACTGTAGTGTTATATGGAGATATATATGTATTTGGATCTAATTTTAACATCTTTATAAAGGGTAAAGTCTAAACTGTGAAGTAACTACTGCATTAAATGTAGTGAAGTAAATATATAAAGTAGCATCAAATCCTTAAAAGTACACGTATCACAAAATGGCATGTAAGTACAGTACTCGTGTAAATGTACTTCCATTCCACCACTGATTACAGCTACATGATGATTTCTGTGTAACAATGCAGGTTTCAGTCCGTCAGCCCCTTTAAGACACAGGTTCTGTCTCTTCAACCCTCAAAGGATCTCTTTTAAAAACAAGTTAATCTGCTGTGGGAGAATCTCATCTACAGCACATTATTTCACAGCTTGTTGATAAGATTTTACTTTGTTTCATCCCCCCATTTTCTACCGCCGGGTCACAGGGGCAGCAAGTCAAGCAAAGTAGTCCAGCTTCAACAGTCTCAATCCGAAGGGAGCCACCCACCGTCCAGCATCGAACCGCTGACTCTCGCCCAGACTGCTTCACACTCCTCTGCAAACCGCCCCACTGTAATGACAACAGAACCACGTCATCCGCAAAGAGCAGAGAAGCAAATCGGTCCCCAAACCAGACACTCTCCTCCCCCAAACCCTCACTGAAAACATGTTTGACTTCAGAATACAGACACAGCTCTCACTCTAGTTGTTACATCTTCACATCAGGTGAACTTATTTTTAAAAGAGATTCTGCAAGGGCTTTTAACCCTCGAATCCTGACCAAGATCTTCCCCGGGTTTGCCAGTCCCCAAGCACTGTCCCCATGTCAAGGACATGCGTCTTCAAGACAGCCCAACAATGTCCTGAGCCTTCTGTGTCTCAGGGCCGGTCTCATACACACTCAGCACCTTGCCGCTGACAAGCTTCTTGACTGCCTCAGAGACCCTCAGCCAGGGATATGGGCGAGACCCCCCGGGTCTTCAAACTCCAGCACAGTGCCTTTCAGCCGGGGGCTCATGTGTTCAGCTCTATAAACATAAATTATAATGTTATTGTGTACTGTTCCTGGATGTCAGTTAGCCCACAGTTCTGTCATTCACTGCTGAAATGTGCCGCTGCTATGAAATAGTCTCTTTTGTTCATTATGATGCCCAATTTGGGATTGCATGAGTGACAAAAGTTTCAAACTAAATCTGGTGAAGAGAGCCAGTAAATAAATGAAAAACCAGTCAAACCATTTATGATTACAGAGCGGCCCTCTGCATCTGGCTGACACCACAGGCTCTACATTGTTTTTGATAATGTGTTGATTGAGGGGTAAAAGACATTTGTGCTCTATGTGGTTTCTCAAGTGTTGCCTCTGACAGATGGGTCTCCTGTATATAAAAAACAAATGAAGGGGTCACATAAAGAACAGGACACAGACAGACATAAACCTGGTCTGAATATCATCCTAACTCCAGATATGAGTTTAATAAACTGAGCATGTTTCCATGTGTGTTTTGTCCTCAGTGGTTGGAGAGTTTGGTCGGATAGCGCTGGAGTTCCTGAGGAGAGGAACCAGCCCCAAGATCTATGAGGGAGCAGCCAGTAAGACTCTACACCCTGCACGACATACTCCTTACAACAGCACCACACACTTTCCCAACACAGGCTGTTTCTAATATTTTGTCTAACTTTAATTAAAATACGTGGAGTGCAAAAATATTAGAAACAGCTCACAGTTTAACACAATACTTTCAGCAGTTCAACAGCAGCACAAACTGAAACCTCCAAAGTCATTGTAAAGTTGAATCAAAACCTCTCTAGAAAAGTTGAAACAGTAACTGAACTTTGGAACCTTCCTGGAAGCAGGAGTTATTGCTGGGCTGTACTAGTTTTAGCTCGGTGGATCTAATAAACTGGACACTGAGTGTATATTCACACTGCAATAGGCCAGACTGGGCGTGGCATTACCAAAGAGTTGCTCTGTGCCACTCTTACTGTGTTGTAATGTTTTACTTTACATATTTATGTCAAAGGATGGAACTGTTAGCAAAACCTGGTGAATTACAGAAATCAGAATAATTGAAATCCCTAATACTAAAGTACCCCCAGTACCCCATTAAATTACTAAATGAACAGTGTGACATATACACAGACCTTATGGTGTGAGCGGGACAACATGCCCCAGTGGTTTGGTGGTTGTCTCACAATTGTCTTTGAACTCCTCCTTTAAATGTCACATGTAGGAAAACCTTCAGGTGAAACAACACATTCCAAGAAATCCAAGCATTTTATTCAAGCAAGTAAACTAACTGACAAAAGATGTTAACAGAGTGAGACAGCTGTCAGACTCCACACCTGATACAGTGTCAGCTCTGCAGTCAATAATGACAGGCGGCACCACAGCAAAAAAACCCACAATAAGATGTAACCATTTCATTAGTTTGGTACAGCTCCATTCATCATTGATGACTAAAAGAGACAAAGCACAAACAATTTGAGGTGGTGGAATAATGTGTTCACTTACCAATTAAATCATGTGAATTATCATGTGGTTTACCATCATTACATGGTGGTTTAAGTTCGTTATTGTTCATGCTAAACAGAACCATCCACAAACATTTTTCACCTCATGCAGCTTTGACACACATGCTGCCTACGTGTGTGCCATCTACCAGGACTGTAGAGTAAATCTTAATGATCGCCTGCTTGCAGGGAAGCTGTGTGTTCCTGTGGAAATGGTGCAGCACGGAGTGGAAGGCCTGATGTTCCTGATGACCGAGAGCTCCAAACACATGGTGACTCACACACTCGGAGATCCATCCCACAGATCACTGATCAGATTCATTGTCCACATGCAGCCGCTTATTCAGACACCCGCTGTGACATGATGTAAAACAAGTAGGAAGAGGGGGCAGCTCTGGGAGGAAACGGGGGGAAATGTGAAGAGGTGAATTACTGTAACCTTCAACAGAGACTGTTGTGTGTATGAACACATTACTGATTGTTTGTCCTTCAGTTTTTACTTTCACAGCAGACTTAATTAATAAGACATTAATGATGGACATGCAGTAATTCTACCTGTCCTTTTCCACCTATGACATGTCAGTGTCATAGGTGGAGAAGTGACCGGAACATTTAGTGATGTGTGGTGTTTTTTCTGGTGAGCCACATATCTCACCAGCTGTGTGTGTGTGTGTGTGTGTGTGTGTGTGTGTGTGTGTGTGTGTGTGTGTGTGTGTGTGTGTGTGTGTGTGTGTGTGTGTGTGTGTGTGTGTGTGTGTGTGTGTGTAGATCTCAGAGGTGGATTTCCTGGACTCAGTGTTGGTTTTGGGGTTTGGTGAAGAGCTTAACCAGATCCTCTTACAGGTGACTGATCATTTTTCTTTATATGTGCAGTGTACACTTTGAATCAGTCAGCATGTTGACTGCAGTTGGCTCCAGCTGAGTGTGTGAGGGTTTTTGTTGCAGCTCTATCTGCAGCACCACAGACAGGTCCGCAGCATCCTGAGTCAGCTGCCCTCCAACCTGCCTGCCTACCACAACCTGGAATGGAGATTGGATGTACAGGTGTGTGTGTGTGTGTGTTTATGTGTGTATGTGTGTATGCTAGATGATTTAGATATGATTATTCAACTGCTGTGGGACCAAATTGATGATGTAGTAGCTACGGTCCTTTTCTGATTTCTTCTATTTTTGCATATTTGTCATGCTCAGTAAAAATGAATTTAAGACAAAGACGACCCGAGTAAACACAAAATACAGTTTCAAAAAATCATTTCAGCTAGCCAAGTTATCCAACACCTCTATCACCTGTGAAAAAGTAATTTCCCCACTAAACTTAATAACTGTAGCAGAAACAAGTCCAACCAAACGCTTCCAATAATTGCAGATCAGTCTTCCACATCGCAGTGGAGAACTTTTGTCCCACTCTTCTTTGCAGAATTGCTTTATTTCAGCCTCATTGGAGCATTTGGGCATGAACTGCCCGTTTGGGGTTCTGCTAGCCTGGCATTACCAGACTAATATTGCAAATGCTTTTTAGTCTGGGACCTCTCAGTTCATTTTCGATTTCCAAGGGGCGTTATCGACGGGTGGAGACTACATCGGACGTCTTGTCAGAAGTTCATATCCCATATTTCTATCAACATAAAGTTTAAGTACAGTTGTTTGTTCTTCTTTTAGAGAAAATTTACCGTCCAGTCCTTTCTATACTGCCGCTATAGCCGGCTGCTGAACGTTCCCTATCGGGAGCGCCATCTTGGATATTTACAAAGATACCTGAGCGGCGCTCGTCTCTGTCAGTCATCATATTAAACCTGGTTCGTACTAGATAAATTCTTGTGATTGGTTCGCCTGTTAAATCGGCAGAGTAATCAGTTTAAATGGGAGAGGGGCCAGACGTATCTGCCAGCGCAGATGAAACATGAGCTCATAGATTCGTCTTGTCTTGTCCCAGGGTAGGGTTCTGCCACAGCATCTAAATTGGATTCAGGTCAGGACTTTGACTAGGCCACTCCAAAACCTTCATTTTGTTTGTCTGAGACATTCAGAGGAAGATCGTTGTCTTGCTGCTTAACCCAATTGCATGTGAGCTTCACTGCCTGTGACCATGTGTGACTGTTGGTATGATGTCCTTTCTGTGATATAATGTTTTCATTGTGGATGCAGTCTTAGCTTTACACTAGATGTAACATAACCCTTGTCTTCCAAAAGTTACAGAACATTATCCTAAAAGGCTAATGTTCCTCATGGTGAGCAGTGGTTTTTGCCCATGGATAGCATGTTCTTTCTCTTTCTAACAGTGGAATCATGAACACTGACATTAACATTAGTCACTTCCTGGATGAAGAATTTTGGGACCATTTTTTCCCTGTTAATAAATGAAATGATCATTTAAAAACTGTAAACTTGTCTTATATGAAATTTAGTTAGAAAATCTGAAACTATTAAGTGTGACAAATATGCAAAAATAGAAGAAATCAGAAAGGGGGCAACTGTACAGCACTGTATGTGAATATTTTATGCTTTGTGCAGTCTTTTTATGGGTAATTGTGTTTGTTAATTTATCCGTTTTAAGTTAATCAATTACCAAGATCAGACCGTCGGCCAGTGAATCACACTCACAGTTAGACCTTGTGGTATACAAGGTATAACATGTGGAAAGGTGTATGAGAGGGTGCACTACAAACTGAAAAAACTACATACATTTTTTACATGTTATATTTATAATTAGTGCTCATACATTTTGTGTTTTTAGCAGATTGTAACTCTATTTTGTGGCTTCCCCCACTCCTTCTGCCAGTTGGCGAGTCGCTCAGTCCGTCAGCAGGTCCTCCCCATGCTGACAATGCGTCTGCTCCTGACAGGAGGCTGTGACGGCCATAGTGACCACAGCGGCAGGGTTCTCCAGACGGACCCCAGCACCCTCTTGCACCTCATCTCCACACTTGAGGCTGCTCTGGCTGCCATGAAAACCAGTCACGCTCGCCGCATTTTACGCAACATCAAATAACCCCCCCCCCCCAGCTCACATTCTGTGTAACATTCCTGCCACCTGCAAAACCTCACATTACTGCCTTTATACCTGGAAAACATTAAGCAGCGTCTCTGTATTCTTTAGTGCAGTGTTGCATGTTTTTTTTTTTATCGGTCCTGTATGTTAAACTAGATTTTTTTGCCCATCTGACTGGCAAATGGTCATCACTTTATTACTCTTGAGTCATGATATGTGCCAAGTGGTATTGGTTGTATTGTATATAAACTTTCTACAGTGCTGGAGATATTGTATTAAAGTGTAAGCTGGAGATTATACACCATGCGTGTGGTTTGTCAAAGCCAACAATGTATAGACAGAAAGGCCCTGACTTCAAGGAGTACAGCACATCTGAGTCAACATTTGACTACAACAGAACATGACTTACATGGTAATATAATGCTGATGAGTGGTAAACCCCTGCATTGCTGTTTTCAATTCATGTTAAACTTGCTGAATGTCCTAGCCAACTGGCAGGGAGGGACACACAACTCCTTCGTCATGTAGAGTAGTATGGTGGGACTTTGACTCCAGCAAGCTGCTGTTGGAGGTGATAGGCTTTTTATTGGTAAATGGGCAATTACTATAATACGAAAAATATGCAGCGTTTATGGTAACTTAACCCAGGGCATCATCGCAGGAGATCAGGGATAAGCCCTTAAACCCTGGCTGATGACAACTGAGGCCAATCCGACAACTCCACATGTGCATACATCCAGGCGTGAGAGGGCACAAGAAACACTGTGGAGCATGCCACAGGATTGTTGGAGGACTGCTGGCTGTATTTCTGGTAGAGGATGCACGCTACAGTACCAGCCTGACAAGGTTTGTGTGTTCCCCTATCCAGATATACAGTATAATAATGCATACCTTTGCAAAAGATTGCAATTTGGTGTAGGTATGCTACATTGTGAAAGCACGCTGTGTGCTGCATAACTGTAAGAAAGGGCTTACCATTAGAAGACATGCCATACCCAGACGACAGCATGGCTTCTGCTGAAGTATTTGAAGCAGCACCCAGTGTTTCAGCACTACCATTTAGGCATGGGATAACCCAATGCTTTTAGGTGTGTTTTAGGTCAATACAATACTTTTTTTTACTCAGTTACAGTAATGCACTCCAAATTCTTTTATGGGGGAACTTTTCTGCAGTGTGGAAGTAATTTGTTTTAATTTAACATTGTGCACAGCAGTTCATCTTTTTTCATTAAATTTTAAGTAAAAATACAGCAGTGACTTGTTTTGTTACCTTTTTTATTTTTTTGATTGTTTTCCAGCATTAAAACTTTGACCTCTACCTCATTCAACTTTTTTTTCTTAACCTTGCCCCATGTTGACAACATGAGTGCCACCAGAGCCCTTTAAATAATATAATTTGTTTACTATATATGGTTGATTTGGGGAGTTTCTTTATGTAAACGCATCCATCTCAAGACTTTCAGACTTTCCTACTCTATCTTTGGTACTCAGCCATAAGCCCACTGGTTCCTTCTGAAAATATTAATCTTTAAAATGCCTAACAAATATACAGTTTAGTTTCATTTTTGATTAGTAATTTCCTTTAATAGCTGGTAACTGTAGTTTCTGTCAAACATTACTCAAACAGGAGGAAATAATATATTTGTTAGGGACTATTTTCAGTGGCGGATTAATCCACATTTGGTGTTCCATTAAGTATTTGGGGCAGCATGATGGTGCATGTGGGATTTGAGTCAGAATAAACTACAGTGTGTGCGTTCATGGTGATGAAGGAACATGTCACCCAGTGCAACGGTGAGGCTCATTGATATGTTTGTAAATATACTTGTACTTGTAATTGTGTGCATATCATACTTTAGATATGCACACAATAATTGTTACTACGTTACATTCATTTTTGTTTCAGTTCTTTTTATGGAATTCAATAAAAAAAAATGTAGAAAGTCAATTGATAACACTTAATAATAAGGTACACAAAATACTGAGTAGTTATCGAGGAACGAATAAGGAACAAATCAGGAGTTACCTGATAAGTGATGAATTAGTGCTTTGCAGTGTGTTTTGCATACTTGGATTCATCTCATTTCTAACATCACTATAATAATTAAAAATATTTTGATGGTTTTTCTGTGTCATCAGTATTGCATTTAAACCTTCATGATATTACCCACATTTCTATCTGTGTTGATTTATCAGTATAACATAATAATGTCTCAATATAATATTGTAAGGACTGTGTGTCTGAATTCTGTACAGAGGTTTTCCAGATATTCACCCTAAAACAATCCAGAGCAATCCTGATTAAACTCAGTGGTGATATCCTGCACTATGTCGTTGAGATTACATTTTTCTTTTGATTTCTTGATTGATATATCTCACATATATATCTCTCAACAGAAATTGTGTGATAACTTACATGAATCAAATATGAAATGAAGTACCCTTGGCAGGTGTTTGTTTTGATGTTTTTTATTTATACAGTATGATCTGAGGGCTATTTCATAAAGGTGGCTCAGAAAAGCAGGTCTTATTATAAAAAGTCTGTCTTGAATGACCAAACTGGACTAGAATAAAAGCCAGAGCAGACATGAGACATCAGGAACTCATCACATTAATTCACAGTAAAATAAAACTGACATCTAAAGACAAAACTGTCATGTTTGTGGCACATATTGAAAATATAACACTGAAAATAAGATTTTACAGAAAAATGAAACAGAAACACTTCAATTAACAAAGTCAAAGAGAGCCAGAGAGCCTTTGGCATCAAATTGTACCCGCAGTGAACTCACGACTTGACACAAGTAGAGAAGAACTCAACACTTTAAACTGTGGTAGCTCAGTTTGTTGCAGGACTCTGCTTGTAATGATATCATTACAAATATTAGTTTTCATTGTATCATATCTGCTGAAAAGGAATGTAAAAAGTACCCCTAACATGCAGCTCCTCCAAATGGAGGCTCTTATGTCACTTGTACCAACCCAGTAACAACAAGTTCACATCACTCACGTGGGATGTCAGGGGGTGCTGCGTGCACACCAAACTGAGCTAACAGAGTAGCTATTAGTTTATCTCTACTTCTGACAGATTCAGAGATTGCTCCTGCTACAAACTGACAAAAGTTCTCTCTTGCCTTGTTTATTGCAGTGATGTTAGTTTTTGCTATAATATTTTACTTTTCATATTATATGTTTAATATGTGTTACTTTGTGGCTGCGAACATTGCAGTTTTGTCTCATTTTTCTTCATTGTGAATTGATGTGATCAGTCTTGATGTCTCAGATCTGTGTTTCAAAGTCATGAAATAAACCAAGCTTTACCGAAACTGCTCACTTTAGCTCCAAATCAGCTTTCTGGAGCAGATTCATCCTGGTTGGTCAGGGTTGGAGACAGGCTTTATAGAACAGCCCCCAGGCTAGTCTGGAGGGATAAGTTTTCATGGTAATTTACATCAGCCTTATTTAAACCTCCTTTATGAAACAGAATTTCCTGAAAGTAAACCTGATTTACTGAAGCAAACCTGGTTTAACTGGAAATCTGGGTTTATGACTCCCTCAAGTGATTCTTTTGGTGGGGACGTCTGACAACCAGGTCTATAACAGGGACAGTAGTGTTCATGTGAATTTGATTAAACAAATTGCCGTGTTTGTTTATGACATGGCATAAGCCAGAAGTTGAGTGAGGTTGAATAAAGTTGCATTAAACTAGAATATCGTTATTTGTGGAAAGATATATCCACTCGGGAACACCAATGGATGTTTAACCTAGGGCACAGAAATGGCCAGAAAGAGCCTACACCAAACATACAGAAAACATGGTTTTCACTTCACCAAAGCTTCCTCAATAGCTAACAAAAACACAAATAAAGCTCATATTTAATGAAAATGGGAAAAGGACAGGAAAATTAAACTGAAAAAGTATGTTAACAAGGTAAATCTGACATGAATTTAATGACATTAGGACCCCCCATAGTTAAGATAAGAAAAGATAAACCTTTATTTATCCCCAGTGGGAAAATTAAATTGTTGCAGCAGCACAAGAACAGAAATAAGTACAGATAAGTAGTAAGTAAAATAATCAATAATAAGAGATATATAGAACTAAAGTACGAAAAGATTACAAAATGAAATAGAAACAGTACAAAAGCATTTGTAGACAAATTTTCAAGGTAAAGTGACAGTGAGTGTGATTAATAGCAGCAGTCAACAAGTCTATGTAAACGCTGTACACTAAGACTAATATATGATTTGACTGAAGTAATGAAGTAATGGTATCTAGTTTCTGTCTGCATATTAGTATGCAGCTGTAATAGAAGTAATAGATATATTATATAGAATATAATGCAAAGTCAATGTAGCATTAACATACATTATACTGTATGGGATATGAGATATAGTATGAGGTAAAATCTAGTAAAATAGTATAACACAATACCGTATATAGTATAGTACAGCAATATAACATAGTTTATAATTATATGTGTCTGAAGTTTATCGAAGTCTGTGGAGAAATGGGTCTCTGTATGTTGTGGCGTTAGGGTCAGTGTCCACTGCAGTTATACAGTCTGATGGCTGCAGGTACAAAGGAGCCTGGAGCTTTGCAACTGGATGGGATGATCTGGGGGCTGAATGAGTCACAGCTCGTCATAGAGGGGTGAGAGGGGTTGTCTAGGATGGCTTTGATCTTGTCCTTCATCCTTCATCCTCACAAACCTTGATGCCACCATCCCAGCAAACTGCAGCAAAGAACACAGCAATGGCTACAACTAGATCAGCAGGAGCCTGTAGCACACACTGAAGGACCTGAAGAAGTAGAACCATCTGCTCTGTCCCTTCCTGAAAAAGGTGTTTTGTGACCAAGAACACACAAGCTGGACCAAAAACCAAAATCATCTACTTTCTCTTCAACTTCCTTCTCTTTTTCCCTCTGCTTGACCAGTGGGTGTTTCCAAATGCATAAGTGTATGGATACAGGTGCCTTGTTCTATTGCTATGCTTGTTTTGGAAGAGCAGTGAGAATTGAATTTTGTGAGTGGTGACACTGGATTCCATGTCAGTTGTGCATGTTTAACATTTTTTTCAAACCATGTGGAGTTCCTTTAGATGAAAACATAAAGATTTCATAAATGTTGCTTTTGGCAAAGCTCAACTTTTACCCCTCCCTTTTTTAGAGATTCCTGTCTGACATAATTCTTACAAATAATCAAAACCAAATATGCAAAAGGTATATCAACGCTAACCTATTATATATTACAATGTGGATTATAATTTAATCATCAGTGTTAACTTCCTTACATGTACTTCAATGGCAGATATTCACCTGCTCATCAACAAAATATAAATGATGTCACACCTATTGTACTGTCTTGGTTTTTCACATACTTTGTACGTTGGAGTTGTGATTGGTACCAACATACGACAGCTCACATGACAATAAGCTCAGCAGCCTGACACTGAGCTCCCAGCTCCAGGAACACTGTCCTCCAGCTGCTGCGAAGAGGAAAAGGAAGTAACCAGCATGATCACAGGGAAGTCACTGTCAGGCGTCACCTGACCGCCTCAGCTTTACACAGGAAGTGGATTCGCGAATCCAACATGGCTGTTGTCTGCAAATAGAGGAGGAGTTG
This sequence comes from Lateolabrax maculatus, assembly GCA_031216445.1. NCBI lineage: Eukaryota > Metazoa > Chordata > Actinopteri > Acropomatiformes > Lateolabracidae > Lateolabrax > Lateolabrax maculatus. The sequence continues at coordinate 26,505,273 of CM062196.1, forward strand.
TCTAAGGCGATGAAATAGTCAACCTTTCTCTAACTCCAGGACAGTCGAATCGGTTTGGTGTTTTAACTGCTTTCGACGCTGCTCCGACATGGCCCAGTGTGTTCAGTCAGTGCAGGAGTTCGTTCAGGACTCGTTCGTCCCGATGGTGGCCGTCTTATGCAGCGAAGAAGCGGAGAGAGTGACCCGCAAGAACAACCTGAATTTCGCTGAGCTGCTGAGGCCTTTCTGCAGACTAACGTCCGAAGGTAAGCGGGGCTCTTCAGAACCCAGCGCGCCCCTCGGCTCTCGGGGTCATGTCTGTCCCCAGCTGAGCGTCGTCAGGCGGCGAAGACTTGGCGTTAGCTCCGGGCTAACAGCCGGCTAGCAGGCTGCATTGTGACTAAGCAGCTGAGCGCTGACAGGAGGGAGGAGAGCCCTGAGCACCCGGCCTCTCACGGCCCCTCTCAGGGACCTAACACTGACAGTTAACGGTTCAGCTGATGTTGGGCTATCGGACCGAACGAGAAATAGCTGAAGGCGTAAACAAGCTGATTGTGTAATGGGCTTTAGTGGAAGGCTGCAGTCAGCTAAGCTAACTCGATAGCCAGGTGATAGAAACATGCGAGCCGCGTCGACAGGAAAGGCTCGTTCACAGGTGATCTGAGACGACACGGACACTTTCCTGCAGTCTGTACAGGAAGTCCCGAACACGAGTACCAGACCAATCTGTTCCCTGTTTAACAAGGTTCTCCTGTGTGATAACCCAGGCTATCTGTCAATATCTCCATATTACTCAACCATCTCACATGAATATTTAGAGGGGCCAGGCAGGCATCAGTTTGCTGCTGTATATTAATCAGCTGCCCAGACTAGATCACTGAGCCTGAACCTCTCAAACTAAAGAAATTCATGACAAAACATGAAGCAATAGTCAGAGTACATGGGGAGAGGAAGGCAGAGAAACTGGACGATTTTCATTGATTTGTCAGATTTTTCAGATCAGATCAATTGAAGAATCCTCACAGCAAAGGTTTTGTATCACTTCATGATACAACAATTTATAAATAAGTAATATTCATATTGTAGACAAGAAGTATCATAGATAGTTCATAGATAGTTCTCATAGATGCACACAATCTGTAATATAAGCTGAATGTATCCAGCCTGTCTGTCTGACTGACTGAAGTTGCCATCGACTACACCACCACTGAACAGAAATAACATGGTGGCCCCTAGAGCTCAACACACATCTCAAGGAAACACATGCAAATAGACAAAACATAAGCAAACTAAGAAAAGACCTTCATCATTTGTGTACTATATACTCATTCAGTATGTACTGCATGCTGCGCATTAAATTAAGTAAGCCATTACCTGCAGACTATTCACACTGACGTATACTGAAGCAATACCTCTTCAGTATCTGTATCAATTGAAAACTGTTTATCATAAATGCAAATCAATAATATTAGCATAATTATACTTTCAGTGAGATGGTAGATGCTGCCATTTTTGTCAAGTGGAAAACTGCCTTTTATGGGTTGTAGGCCTATTGCTGCTTTATTTTAAACTGGTAAAAAGCACAGAATTGGTTTTAATGAGTCTTAAAGATACTTGCAAAATACATATTTTTTTATTTTATATACAACCCATCCGTAAATCATGTTAATTACAGTCTAGGTTCCAAATATATACAAGCATATTAGACATACCAAACACATGTAAAAATTGGAAACAAAACTATAATATTTCCTGTAATCATGTTAATGTCATCCCTGATTACGCTATAAACGACACACACTTATTTGGCACAATTGCGATTATTCGGTAACAAGAAAAGCTAGTTTCACAAAGACATTGTGACACTTTACTATTAGCACAGACATAAATTTATGTGTATTTGCACATTATGACTGTTTGATCCAGATAAAAGCAGCATGGACACCTAATTAAACTGGGCGGTACAGCTTTAACAGGCTGCGTGTCCTCCGATGGACTGCAATCCCTTTTTGCGGACAATCACTTTTTGGCACAACACCGGCTCACATCGCAGACTCTGACTGTTAATTAAATTTTGCCCTGCATAAACTTTTACTGGCCCCTGGCCATCAGTTGTGTCGGACCCTGCTTAATGTTCACTCACATCAATTCATCAATTATTTAATCCAACCATGACTCTTACCAGGCACAGTGGGGTGCTAGAACAGTCTGCATCCCAGTTCGCCATTAGACAGTCTGAAGATGCAATGCATTTTGGGGTGGTTGAGTGTGTCCAGTAAACTCACAGCACATACTCAGAAATTCTTGCTAATCTTGTATATATTTGGGCATTTCTCGCATATACAAAATCCACATAGTATGCAGTTGGAACGAGCTACATATTGGGCTGTCACCTTCTGGTCGGTTGCTCGATATGCTTTTGTCCGACCAAATTCTCATTGCTCAAAAAAACCACTGGTCTTACTTTCATAAGGAGAAATGTGCTTCTTAATCCATTATTTTTTGGGGGCGGGAGGGACATACAGTGTTTCCCATACATTGATTTATATGTGCCAGCCGCCACAATATCAACACTGACTTTTACATATTCATTTTCTATTGTTTTAAAATGGTTCAGGTATTGTTATAAATTAGTTATTATGGTGATATTGTCTGGCCGAATCAGCTCTCCCATCATCTTGTGGGTACTTGGCCAGACATTCCAGGCCTGCATGTGGCCCTCTATTCATTGGCAGTGATGACCTCATGTTCTCATTAACCTTCATGAGAAATCATAATATAGTAATTCCTAAAAACACACATCAAGTGTGGATATTTTCAACAACAAGCATGCAGTGTTGAAGCCTTTTGTCACTCCTTTTGTCACTATAGATAATAGAGGGTAGTTTCATGAATTTGTTTGGTATGTCTCTTAACTGCTACAGTGAATAGGGAAGAGTGTGTGTTGGGTTTTATCATTCTGTTATTGATACTCGTAGGGTCCTAACCCCTAAATAATGGTTATTTTGATTATTGCTTATCTGTTAGATATTTTTTTCTCCATCTCACATAAAAGCCTCACATCGGACAAGCTGGAACCAGACATTAGTTGCAATTTCACTTGACAAATGACTTAAACTATTAATTGATGAGGTCTCAAAAGTTTATCTTTGACCTTGAAAATAGTAGTTTGACCAAAACAAATAAATAAACAAAAGTTTCTCAAGGTCCACCTACTTGCTTTTTCTTCAACTGATCTTCAGTCAAGTTGAATTTAAACAACTTAAATGAAATGATGATCAAATTATTATTAATACAATTTCTGTCAATTCCCTATTCATTTCATCACTGCATACTGGTTCTGCCTAATGATACTGTTACTTTTCAGTGATTGAGCAAAGTGTTGTTCTTGTCTTCCTCTTCAGGTCACATCCGGGACCCCAACAACCAGTTGCAGGTTGTGAAAAACCTGCGCATCTGTGTCAACAATGTGGCGACTAGTCCAAACACAGCATCAGCTGCCCTCAGCCCCTCCCAGCGCAGACTGCTCAATGAAGTTGTGTTATCCTGCCAGCCACAAGAGGGCGCTGTGACCAATGTGATCGTGGCAGGGGATTACGACCTCAATTTCAGTGGTAAGGACCAGAGCTCAAATTGTACAGTCGTTTTAAGGTCAATGCCAATTTGGATATTTGAGGGTTTAGAAAATCAGAAAACAATATATTTGCCGAAACACAACCATTCATGATAAGGATCCATACATATTGTTTATTGAAGAATTCTTACTTACTTGTTAACAAGTAAAAACCGCATGCCAACGATTTCACTGAAACTGACCTTTTTTTATAAAATAGACAGATTACATTATACTGTGTATGGGCAGTGTATTCTATAAGAGGGTCTATACTCTAGAATCATATTTTAGCTGCTTATTTCTGTTGGATGTAAAAACTTCACAAAAGCCACAGTATGCCCAAGAATAAAGTAACAACTTATGATCAATTATATCACATGCTGTGCTCAAACTTAACAAATATAACATATTCTTTCCATAATTTTACTTAAAATTGGTAGTAGCTAATTGGATGGCTGTTTTTACCTGAAATGGCTCTTTACTGGTTTGGGATAGTGGAACAACCTCAACCATAATTGTCTTCCCAATAGACAGACACATTTTTTTCAAGCTCAAATGAATAATATGAGAAATAGGCAGAGCTAATCAGATACTGTTTTCAATAATTTCACATCAAGATTATCTACCACAATCCCTTTTTGTAAATGCTACTAACATAGTTTCTCTGTTATGCTAATACTTACTGTGGTGACTATTGCTACTCAAAGCCACTGAGTGATTGCTAGACTATGTAAAAAAACTAGTGGGCGACTTCCATAGCTTGCCCAACTCTTTATTCTAATAAATAAGCGTGTGCATGGCTACACGGTCAAAAACTATGCACTTACCCTGGTCCCCAATCACATGTATCTGTCCTGGTGAGTTCACTTATATGCGTTCTTGCACCCAATCACCACACAGTGTTCTAAAACAGAATTACTTTCCACTAGTCTTTGTCTTGACACATGCAGACCGTTCAAGCCTGTTTATAAGCGAAGGTATGCTGAACTCTGTCCAGCAGCCAAGAACTACAGGGAGCTGTAGAATTCGCTATCAAAACAATGTTGATGGAGCAAGATTTATTTTCTCTTTATTCAACCTGTGGTGCTCCTGTAGCAGAGGCAAATACTTTCATATCCATCTTTTCCAAAACAAGCCCCAGATGTGATGAGATGGATGGAGTTAATGATTCTGAAGTTCAGTTCATCAACATATTTTTTTTTTCTTTTTAAAGATGTGTGACAAAATACATGCATCTGCAAGAGAAGGCAGCGTATTTTGAAGTGAACCCCTGGGATTCCAATCAATATTTAAGCCACCCAAGACTGACATTTCACATATGTATTAACATTTCTCATATTTGATCCAAATACATACTGTTGCATTTGGCAGTCTATATTGAGCACTGGCTTAAAATTCAGTAATTTACTAACATAAATTGGTCTATAAATATTATACCCTACTATAGTCAATAGAGAACTATCTATTTTTGAGTTTAGATGCAATTTTGATATTGCTGATATATGTAAGTTCCCCTCTACAAATACTTCTGAAATATCCAGTATTTTGTTCCTACAAATATTTAAGTGATGTATTTTTAATCTACATATGGTATTGTAGAATTCCTTAACATCCCCAGTTTTTCCATAACCAACAGAAATGTGTATGTACCATCACTTTCAGAGCTATCTCTAAAACAACAGAACAAATAGCTTAACAGTTACAGGTAGGTATACACATAATAAGACACAACAACAAACACCACCTACACACAAACAGACACATTCCAATCCCATCTCCAAGTCACATTATAACCACTAAATCATTACCCTCCAATGAGGACTGCTCAAATTTGACCAACTGAAATTCAGGTTCATCTCGATTTTTTTATTTGTGCTTAATCTACTTTAACAAGAAAATACAAACTTCATTTTAGTCCGTCTCTCAGCCCATTAGTTCCTACTGAAGACATATAGCTCTTAAAAGGCTTATTAATTTCCTAAAACAATATGATAATATGATCAGTCCACAAAAGACTTCTCCCAGTCTTTTACAGCTCAACAATGTACAAATGAATGTTCACTGTCCGAAGAGCCTGCTGAAGTTATGTATGCAGTGATGAAACTTTCAGCTTTGTCAGGGTATCCCCATCCCATCATCGCCTGCTAAGAGAATTCCTAAAATAAGTTGATTGATGCAGATGCAAATTATATACTGCTGCACTGAGCAAAGACAAGGTGTGGGACACAAGAGTAAGAAAGCCACACAGGGCTTAATGTCTTTGCAAGATGAGAGAAAAAGTTATATAATGGCCTTCTTGGTTGACATCACATCCCACCTTGAAGGGATAGTTTGGATTTTTTGAAGAGGGTTGTATGAGGTACTTATCTATAGTCAGTGTGTTACCTACAGTGGATGACAGTTAACACGGTCCCAGTTTGGAGAAGCCAGCAGCTGTCCCAACACTGACGCTCAGCAATGTTCCACTTTCTGTGCCACTTTCTGACTGCAGACTAGTACTATTAGAGTATTTGGGGCAGGAGTATGGTGAATGTGGGATTGACAAAATAAACTACAGTTTGTGTGTTCATGGTAATGAAGGAACATGTCACCCAGTGCAACAGTGTGGCTCATCATTCCATGTGTTTTTAATACGTCAAACAAAACACAAAACGATGAATCAGTGAATTTCAAGTTTACCATTTGCTTCCAGTTTGATTAATTTTCCCATGTGCATTGTTTTACACTCACCTGGAATCACCTTGGGTAAGAGCTTTCTTAAACTCAACCCAGTGACAAAAGTCTTGCTAGTCTCTCTGAAGCAAAGTGTAACCGAGACTTTCATACATGCTTTCTTTGCACTTTGAGAGGTCACAATTTCAGCTGAGATATCATGTCAGTAATACAACATGCAGAGGGACTGGTAATGTGTCTTTGCATTGTGATTTACCTCCATGGTTATTTTTGATTCCCTCTCTTTCTTACTGTGCATCTGTGACCTGGTCTGCTCTTAATCATCAGAGAGTCTGGGTTCAGTAAGGAGAATCTCTGAACTCCAACTAAAACATTAAAATATGGTAAAGGAACCTCAGCTCGTTTAGAATTTACATTGTCATTGCTATTTTCCAATGGACGCAGTTGTCATTTTCCTACCCAGTGCCTAAATTGTTTAAATATTAAATGTACTTGCGCCCATGGGCGTGTTGAGGCATTGTTGGTGCATTGCTATCTTGAAGCAACGGAAAGCAATTGCATCAGTGACCAACAAGAACCTGGTCTAAAGTCAATGGAGCAGTATTTTCCTGCTTGTTACACGGCGTGTCCCTAAGTGAAGACGAGTGCTGCTGTAAACTTTCCTTATCCCACCAGGCTGTAACAAACATCGGTAATATCCTGGCAGTAATCTGGAGACTAATGCCAGCTGTCCCTATTCACTCCCTGTTGCTGCCAAAGTCACTGCTGTACTGCATTGCTTTGCAAGTGGTTCATTCCAGCATCCCCAGAGTTCTATTGAGGCATGTCACGTAAATGGTATGCTCAGGCGCTTTTACTTCGCGCACAGACAGATCTGTTTGCTCAGCAGATAAAACTGTTAATTTCTCCAGCTTGATGAATCTGCCATTTAAGTAGCAATGCACCAAGGTGCAAATGCACCTGGCTTTTAAAGGCAATGAGAGATGACACTGATAGGTTTAATTCATGTTACGCCCAAAACACACGTATGATTATTTAAGAGACTAAGTACAAGCCCTTCGCACTTTACTTTGTGCCCAGATTATGTGCCGTTTAACTAGCAAAATTGGATTTGGACGCACCCTAAATGCACTCGCGCCTTTGCTATAGACCATATGCTATACAGTGGGTACGGAAAGTATTCAGACCCCTTTAAATTTTTCACTCTTTGTTTCATTGCAGCCATTTGCTAAAATCAAAAAAGTTAATTTTATTTCTCATTAATGTACACTCAGCACCCCATCTTGACAGAAAAAAACAGAAATGTAGAAATTTTTGCAAATTTATTAAAAAAGAAAAACTGAAATATCACATGGTATTCAGACCCTTTGCTGTGACACTCATATTTAACTCACATGCTGTCCATTTCTTCTGATCCTCCTTGAGATGGTTCTACGCCTTCATTGGAGTCCAGCTGTGTTTAATGAAACTGATTGGACCTGATTAGGAAAGGCACACACCTGTCTATATAAGACCTTACAGCTCACAGTGCATGTCAGAGCAAATGAGAATCATGAGGTCGAAGGAACTGCCCAAGGAGCTCAGAGACAGAATTGTGGCAAGGCACAGATCTGGCCAAGGTTACAAAAGAATTTCTGCAGCACTCAAGGTTCCTAAGAGCACAGTGGCCTCCATAATCCTTAAATGGAAGAAGTTTGGGACGACCAGAACTCTTCCTAGACCTGGCCGTCCAGCCAAACTGAGCAATCGTGGGAGAAGAGCCTTGGTGAGAGAGGTAAAGAAGAACCCAAAGATCACTGTGGCTGAGCTCCAGAGATGCAGTAGGGAGATGGGAGAAAGTTCCACAAAGTCAACTATCACTGCAGCCCTCCACCAGTCGGGGCTTTATGGCAAAGCCTCAGTGCAAGACATATGAAAGCCCGCATAGAGTTTGCCAAAAAACACATGAAGGACTCCCAGACTATGAGAAATAAGATTCTCTGGTCTGATGAGACGAAGATTGAACTTTTTGGCGTTAATTCTAAGCGGTATGTGTGGAGAAAACCAGGCACTGCTCATCACCTGCCCAATACAATCCCAACAGTGAAACATGGTGGTGGCAGCATCATGCTATGGGGGTGTTTTTCAGCTACAGGGACAGGACGACTGGTTGCAATTGAAGGAAAGATGAATGCAGCCAAGTACAGAGATATCCTGGAAGAAAACCTCTTCCAGAGTGCTCAGGACCTCAGACTGGGCCGAAGGTTCACCTTCCAGCAAGACAATGACCCTAAGCACACAGCTAAAATAACAAAGGAGTGGTTTCGGAACAACTCTGTGACCATTCTTGACTGGCCCAGCCAGAGCCCTGACCTAAACCCAATTGAGCATCTCTGCAGAGACCTGAAAATGGCTGTCCACCAACGTTCACCATCCAACCTGACGGAACTGGAGAGGATGTGCAAGGAAGAGTGGCAGAGAATCCCCAAATCCAGGTGTGAAAAACTTGTTGCATCATTCCCAAGAAGACTCATGGCTGTACTAGCTCAAAAGGGTGCTTCTACTCAATACTGAGCAAAGGGTCTGAATACTTATGACCATGTGATATTTCAGTTTTTCTTTTTTAATAAATTTGCAAAAATTTCTACATTCCTGTTTTTTTTCTGTCAAGATGGAGTGCTGAGTGTACATTAATGAGAAATAAAATGAACTTTTTTGATTTTAGCAAATGGCTGCAATGAAACAAAGAGTCAAAAATTTAAAGGGGTCTGAATACTTTCCGTACCCACTGTAGATCGTTTAGATAGCCCTCCAATTTAATACTGTAGCTGAGATCTGGTATCATGGTCACATCACTAGAAAGAAGTCAGAAGACAGGTCAAGAAACACAAACAGTAGTGGTTTTCTAAGATGGCTCCTCAGTAAGATTGACTTTGCTGAGCTCCTACACAAAAGTTGTTAAGAGCAGAGAAAAACAAAGAAGTCTTCATTCTAACTGACTCAATACTTGGACATAAAGTATGTCTCTCTCTATGACAGTTGAAGACTATGTAATATCAAGTCATGAGTTGAGTCTGAACCAAAATATTTTAAGGTTGAGGGGTATCATTCATTGTCCATCATGGTCATGCCCCCAGACAGGCTAATATTAGGTAAGACCCATCTTCTTGAATGTTGGCAACCAAATGGCGATCAATGATCGTGACAATCTCTACCCTCATTTACATTACAAAAAATCTGTTGCTTGGATTCACTGAATATGACCGGAATTCTTGTGCTCAGTTTTACTTTATTAATACGTTTGTTAGTCTGACCAATTTTATATACATGAATCAAAATGTATAAGAAATAAGTCATCTTTAAAGTCTGTAAGCTTTACAAGGTTTTTATTTAATTATTTCTATTTTCTTGTAAGAAAACCTGAAACAGCCTTTTGTCAACAGTTTGTGTTGACTCGCTTTATATGTTTATATAAGGACAGTAATGTAGTTTATTCAATATTTATGTGTTTTAGCAGCCTTCAACAAACACCATTTCCCATAAACCCTAGAGGTTACAGCAGCTAGTGGAACAAAGCCTAGCCCTAAACTGTCCATCTTTCACAGTATACAGGCCTACTTTCTGCTTTAAGTTGACTTGATACTATACTTGCTGTAGTTGTGTGCACACAGTTTTTGTGTGCAATGAGAGATTATTAGCGACTTTACAAGAGAAAAGGAAGTGAAATCTGAAGGCTGTTAATATGTTTGAGAATTTCTGATACTTTTCATTCTCTTGTCTATTTTAAATTAAAAAATTACAATTACATTATTACATTACATTATCTACTAGTTACATTGTAATATTTGATATAATGAAACTCCCTCTGACAGTGAATGAATAAATTGTCTCTATAATGATTCTCCTCCCTGGTTTTTTCCCCTTGATCATCTGTAAATTCTCATTTTGAATATGGAGACCATGAAAAAAATAAATGGGATGTTGCTAACATTAGCCCTGGCTCTCTGCTTCCACCTATCAGATCACTCTGTTAAAGCTAGCCTCCCCTGGTACAGTGCCTGGAGAGAAACACTGTTGGAAGTCAGCACCTCCCAGCACTACGCAGGTATTACTGTCTCCTGACTGATGTGTGGGTAGCTATAGTCCCTTCAGCTGTGCCGAGCCTGCCCTGCTCCTCTCCCTCTAGTTTCCGTAGCTGCACTGTCTTGTGGGCACCTCTCTGCTTTTTGTTACAATGTGGTGGGTGCTTTGTATATGTCTACATACATGTATTGCAGCAGTGAAAGTGGAAATGGGGTTTGTGCACTTGCACCCAGTTCCACAATGATTAAGAATTATAAAACAGAACCAGCTTTTGTAAATTTAACAAAAAGAGTGCGTATGCATATTTCCCTCGGCCCCTCAATCTAGTTTTCATGATTATCTTTTTTCCCCTATTCATCAAGTAACTGTAGAGCGTTTGTACCTACTATACACACTGTAGGGCAGTATACATTTACTTACCACTGTTATCTCTCCAGCTCTTTAAAGATCAGGTGGGACAGGGAAAGTCTACAGTGGTTTGCTTCCACCCTTTAATATTGGTGTGCAGTGCTAGATAATGACATCACTGCAGGACCTCAGTATACATGATGTAGTGCAACACAGCGTATTGAAGAGTGGCAGCTGAGATGTAACAGTCCCAGTGTGGTGGAGAAAGTGAGAGAGACAGCAAGTGACAATGAAACAGCTTTTTTGCAATGGATATTAATGATTTATGATAATGTTATTGCAGTTTGCACCATCAGTGGCCCACAGTTTTAATTACACTCTTTATTTTAATGCCATATTTTTTTATGATGACATGACCCTTTATTGCAGAGGAGAGGTGGCAGTATGAGTTATCAGTCATTGTACTTAAGTGTTTATGATACCAACTTTCATTTTCTTGATTTCTTGCATCTCTCGCTCACATCCTCACTGGGACGCAAGTGATGGAAACGAGGAGACCATGGATGTAGCATAATGAAAAGCAACCATTGTCGTTCATGGTTGGCACCTTAACTCTTGGGAACCAGGGTGCCCAAGATGTACATGTTGATGTTTTAAGCTTTGTCATTTGGCACCATCTTGTGGATGAATCGCCCACAGATCTGACCCCTTGGACACTGAGATGAATTGACTGAAAACAACAAATAGACTGCACCAATTTTCACTGGGATTATTTCATTTCTCAACAAACAAAAACTACAGTTAAAATAATGTATAAGAAGCAATTGCACATAGTGGCTTTAAAGGGATAATTTGCACGCCCCTAGTTTGGAGAAGCAGCCAGCTGTACTGAGACGGAAACTAAGCAATGTACTTCTGTGGATGGCCCACCTAAAAAATCAATATCAGTTTAAGTGTACACCATATGTAGAATATTTTCACCGCTTTACCTTGCCATCAGCCATTTCCGACCTGGAGCTGAAGCCGTTATATAGCTCTCTTTACAGCCACAAGACTCCTTCGACAAAAATAGTAATTTTACCTTGCAGAACACAAAAAGTTGCTGGTCTACCGCTGTTTGCTCCGTTAGTTTGTTTGTGTTATTGTGTATATTTCAGATCTGAACTAACCTGTTAAAACACCAAAGTCCACAAATACCACAAACAAACTCACTGATAGAGGCAGCATTAGACTAGCAACTTCTGTGTTCTGCAAGGTAAAATTACTGTTTTTGTTAAAGGAATCTTGTGACTTTGAAGAGAGCATAAAGCGGCTTCACTTCCCTGTCGGAAAGGGCTGTTTGTTGGCAAAGTAAGTGTGAAATATTCTAAATATAGCATACACTTAAACTGATACTGATTTTTTTCCTAGGTGGCTAAAATCCACTCTGCTGCTGGTGCAGCTGCCTGCTTGTCCAAACTCGGGGGGAGCTGACCACCATCTATTGTAGGTAATACACTGACTATGGGTAAGTACCTTATACAGCCTGACTTCAAAAAATCTGAACTATCCCTTAAAGACACTACATCTTATTCAACAGCCCAGGTTGTGTTAATGTGACGAAATTGTGACAAAGTTGCTTAACAGTAACGTGTATGTGTTTTTCACATATGCGCTTTTAACACCAAAATCATAACCATCAACTAAAATCAATGTTTTTTAATAACGATCTGGTAATCAAGGAAAACCCTTTAGTATGAGACAATGGCTGATTGTTGTTTGCTGGATGAAATCCTCCATCTCATTTTGTCTTTCTGTTTCTAGCAACTACGCCCTGGTTTGAAACCTACAGGGAGAATTTCCTGCAGTCAATGCCTGCCTCCGACCATGAGTTCCTCAATCACTACCTCGCCTGTATCCTTCCAACAGCATACAAATCTGGCCACTGGTCATAAATAGTCAACATGCTCTCATCAGGTCATTTTTTAAATTTCCACTTGTTTCAGTTGTTGGTCACCACTGGTTTAGTAGTGTGATATCATTCATGTCACAGGTTCAGGAAATAAAAGAGTGAACATTAGTCAGAATCTTCCTGGTAAACTTTTAAGCACATCATATCAAACCTGTCACCTTAAAAATGTGATTTCAAATTTGAAATATGCCCTGTAACATTAAATAATAATTAGCAAACAATCCAAAATGTCATCAGATTTTGATTCAAATCTTGCTAAATGGTTCAGTGTATCTGCTCTCCTCTGATGGATCCACATGGTTTATAGTTGTGTCCTTGACATCCTGGTCCTGACAGGCCTTCTGGTGGTGTCCTCCACTGAGGCAGTCCCTGTGGAGCAGTTCCTCAAGCTTTCCCAAGAGCAGCACAGGATTCAGCACAGTGGAGAATACACTAACCCTAAGTGGTTTATCCCCAACACACTCAAGTACTATGTCTTACTGCATGACATGAGCGAGGGAGATGAACAGAGGTACTGTAAGAAGCTTCACGATGTACATGTATAGAGTTCTGCAAATCTGCCAGTTTGTGCCGTATTACTGAAAGATAGCATTACACCATCTAAGGTTGTGTAACATTGACATTATTTTCTTGGCATCAGTGTTGATCAGTGCAAATGGGTGACATTACTGAAGTATTCCATGTTGTATTATTTATCTTGTTAAAGAACTATAAATGACTATAGATGACTGAGATTGTTGTCTTTTTTGGCTGCATCTTGATTTAATAGGTATCAATGCATGCATTAGAGAAAAACTAAACAGTCAAATGTTTAAAAAAAAAAAAAAGAAAGCTGGTCATGCTGTTGTATTGGTTGGGTTTTAGTAAGAGTAAGCTGTTTTGTGTTTGATCAGTGCTCCTCCTTGCTCTCCAGGGCAGATACGGTGTATGAGGATATGAAACAGAGGTATGGTTCTCAGGGCTGTTACCTGTTGAAAATGAACTCTCATACCTTCTCAGCTGAAGAAGACGAACAGATTCCAGACCCCTGGAGTCAATACCTGCACAGGAATAATCTGCACAACCAGGTAAGCACTTTAGCTTCTTCCACATGAAGGGACTGATAAAGTAAACTTCAACTTTGGAGTAAAGCATAAAGCAAAATCCACAAGCCTCTGACTGTTGACCACTAAAGAGCAAGCAGAGCCAATGGTAAGCCCTATCTGCCTGCAGTGTGCCCCTGCTGGCCTGAAGCAGATGTTTAGTTTAACGAGTGTCTGTGCCTTTAACTGAGTGTCTATTTGTCCCCGGGTGAGAACAGTCACAAGACAGCTATTTGACTATTTACAACCGGTTGATAGTGATAAAGTACATGTGAGAAGGAGGGTGTGGTGGGTAAATGGGTCAAACACTTGACCTTCACCCAGATGACTGGGGTTCAAGTCCTGTGTTGTTTTTTAGACTTATTTTAGTTTTTTTTTTTTTTTTTTTTACAGTTTTCTATCGCAGTTTAGGCAGGTTTTCAGGTTTAGGCAACACAACTTCTTGGTTAGGTTAAGGCAGAAAGATTTCTGGAAGAAGAAGTTTAGCTGACGCGACGAGTTAACTAGCTAACACTAACTAAACGTTAGTCAAGTTGAATAAGCTACTTAATTTACAAAATTTAAAAAAATAGCGTTGTTGGCGACGGACGCCTGGGTGCTAATGACATCTGCCACGTTATATACACCCGGGTGCAAATAGCATTGTAAGCTACCAACACCTGGGTGGAATAAACTTCCACAGTCATACAAACTGCCTTCATGTGTTGGATTGGGTGATTTTGATTAGTTGTCATTAATATGTATTCAGTTTGACAGTCACAGCAGTAGTGGCAGGGTCGCAAGAGAGCACCACACCAGAGGATTAGTCTGTTAGTCTCTCTCTTCTGTCAGATGTGCCTTGTGTTAACACGGTGACCCTTGTTGCAGGATATGCTTGATGAAGTAGCTCCAGCTGTGAGCACTGCTGCTGTTGAGAACATTATCAGTGCAGCTGAAGCAGACTGCCTTCACTCAACCGAGAAAGGTCAGTCAGTTCAACAGCTCCTCAGTACACTAAGTTAGTTCCTCTTGTTTACAGAAACAATAGCGATCTTCTAAACTAACTATAATAATATATTGATAACTAAGTGTTCAGATCCTTTGCTATGAAACTTAGAAATTTAGCTTGGGGGCCTCTCATTTCTCTGCGTCATCTTTGAGATGTTTCTTCAAGTGATTGGTTCAATTGTTGGACATGATTTGGAAACACATACACCTGTCTATATCCATATACAAATTGAGTAAACAAGTGATGTTTTCTGTCAAATCATCTGATTAATCTGCACAGGGTTGTTTGGTCACTGTGACAAATAAAAGCTCTGATAAAGTGAATAAATACCAAAGGTGACTGTCATCAGTGAGCTTAGTTTTGACACTTGTTTCCTACTAGACGGAGTAGGAAACAGCCTGGAAAGCCATCCTCTGCAGCTGGACACGGCGAGCAGCTCGGGGAGCCTGCACACCCTCAGTGCTGTCAACACTGACCTAAAGAAAGGTGCAAGAGATCCAGAGAGCCTGGCGGGGGGAGCAGGGAGCCACGGGGCTTATCTGACCCTGAACGACCACGACCATATCAGACAGTTCATCCAAGAGTTCACCTTCAGGGGCCTGCTGCCACACATAGAGAAGAACATTAGACAGCTCAACGACCAGGTACAATTCCAAGTCTTGAGCCTCAACATATTTAAACTGATTTTGATTGTGAGAAATGAGCATTGTGACTGAATCACCAAAACTGCTCTCCAAAAAATACATACCAAAAAGGATCTACAGACATAGACATATGTTATTTACACTCATTGATTATAAATGAGTGGCCAAATTATAGAAAGAATTGTAGAAATGCAATTTAACAGCACCACAAACAGCAATCACCTCTATAAAACAGTTTAACAAAAAGCTGAACATGATAACCTTCATTAGGCAGGATTTATTGACTGTTGTGTAAGACTGCATTAGTTTAAACTAGATGTATCGTCTCTATCACTCTCTTTTTAGACAAATATGAGTAAGCATACATAATTTAAAACACAGTCACAAACAGTAGTGATGCATATAGTGGATGGGCAGTCATTTATATTGTTAATAACAGATTAACAGTTTGTTTTCTTACCATATTTGCTCACGGCAAGATGCTTCGACTCAGTCGGTCCGCTGAGTCCTGCAGCCCCGCCCCCGCTGCTGCACAGAGCGCTGCTGCTTGTTTATTCAAAGTTTACAACATCTCAAGTGTCCAAATTGCACCAAATGTGACACTGCACCCTTCAAGTGTGAAGTACATTGGATGAATGATTCTCCAGATATACAAAGGACAAACATACAGACAGAGATTCCTTGCTTTATAGTTAGATATATAGCTAAAACTAGTGCACTCTAGTTCAACAGTCCAGCAAGAAATCCTGCTTTCATGAAGGTTATAATGTTCAGTTTTTGTTAAAACTGTTCTAGAGAGGTGGCTGCAGTTTGTGGTGCTGTGCACAAATCTAATTCACATTTAAAGATTGGAGTACATATGCACAAATCTGAGTATGCATGGATTGACATACAGTTTCACAACCTTCCACATACATTTGCAAAAAATATTGTTTTTTTTTATTACCCCCAAAGCTTATGAGAACCCCACTATCTGCTCAGCGGAACTGGTGCTGTTTACCCTGACAACTCCCAACATCCTCCTAGCACTCACACACGTGATCTGCCTCTCTGTCCACAGCTGGTCTCCAGGAAAGGTCTAAGTCGGTCTCTGTTCACTGCAACCAAGAAGTTCTTTGGAGGAGGGAAAGTTCCAGAGAAGAGCATCAGTGAACCAAAGAGCACATGTGGCCTTCTGTAAGCTCCCCGGCACCACACCCCAATCGCACTTCATATGAGACTTTAACAGGGCTCCCATGTATTTATACACTACCACCATGCTACACCATAAACACTATAATAAACAATATATATATATAAGTTGCTGGTTTCACATCTATGATGTCAGATATCCCCCAGAAGCCCCTGAGCTGCAGATCAGGAAGATGGCTGACCTGTGCTTCCTGGTTCAGCACTATGAACTGGCCTACAGCTGTTACCACACTGCCAAGAAAGACTTCCTGTCAGACCAGGCCATGCTGTATGCTGCAGGGGCACTGGTGAGAACAAATACACTCACATTCACCTTTCTATCTGTCCTCTGCACCATGTGTTAATAGCATTAATTCCCCAACCCAAACAGACATGAAACTTTTTATTATGTGTTAGAATAATGTCCTATGATTATTAACAACTAACATTTGAAGAGCTCATTTGCAAAAACAATAAAAGACATTCTTAATATGATATCTTTGAATATGTCAACCCCCTGTTTGTTTTTGGGATATCCAAAGTAATCCCACTCTGCTGATTTTAATTTATTTTCGGGGGATGGAGATTGGTGAGATCAGCGTCGTATCTGTCCTAACATTTTCTCTGCTGGGTGTGTGTCACTATGTTGACAAGTCTGACAGGCAGTCGAGCAGGAAAGGAGATGCACATGTGCAACTGAGATTCTCCATCTGGCCTCATTTTAATACTGTAGATAAGCAAATGTACATGGAATGATAACTGTATTCTTTCAAACTGTGGTATACCGTGGAACCGGTAACCCCTGCAACCCTAGTCATGAGATTTTGCTTAGAGTTCAGCTTTGGTAAACTTTTGCTCACAAATTCCGCATAGAGTCCAAAATAAAGGACGCTATCATACTAGCTGTGCAACAACATCCAATTTATTATAACCCTGCCCTGCTGAAGTATAAACTGCTTTACAAACAAGGTGCAGCATGTCGTCAGTCAGTCATCAGACAGAAGCGGATGGTACAATGGATTCCTTGAATTGACTTTGTTAGGTTACAGTGTGGCTAGTGACAGCTAGCGCAGTAGTCACCATGTCACCAAACTTCCAGCATCACTTGTTTTGCAAGGATGGGTAAAAGAATTGGGCTGTGACTTTTTCAGGTTTGAATATGCACTTCTGTATCTCCTGGTCATCACCTGCAGCACAACAGCAGCTGTAGTTCTCCATCAGTGTCTACTTTGATCCGTTCAGTACTGTTGTGTACTTAAAAGCATTTTAACTGCGCTCACAGCGCAATACACTTTCCAATCTAATCGATGTGTCGCACCTTTCTGTAACCAGCATTAGTCTTAAATGTAGCTCTAGGTTAAGTATTACAATTGAAGATGTTTTACTCATATCACAGGGGGAATGCCCCCTGATTACTCCATCTGTCCTTATGTTCCATCCATTCATCCTGTCATCTTCTGTAGGAAATGGCTGCAGTGTCAGCCTTTCTGCAGGCTGGAGCTCCCAGACCATATCCAGCACACTACATGGACACCGCAATACAGACATACAGAGATGTTTGCAAGTATGGCCTAATTACCCAATTGTTTTTTTTCTGTCTGCTATTTCAATGGTCAGTTTTGGGGTAACAGGCTACTGTGCTATTGTAGTGTCACTTAGAGCTTCATCAAAGTGAATCTCTCTTTGTGCACCCTAATGTGAGGTTTCAGGAGCTTATTATGCCTATTTTCATAATTTTTGAGTGAAAATAGTTTTTCCCTATATTTTATCATTTGAAGCTTGCAGTGTTGCCTTTGACAGCAGGGTTTCATCCTGGATCCTAAAAGATTTTCTGTGGTATCCAGAGTGTGTGTTCTCTGCTCACCACTGTGACTCTGTGGTTGTCAAGTGCAGTTACAGTTATTCTCAGATGGGGTTTATGAACCCAAACCCCTGAGAATTTGAAAACTATCAAACATTGTTGAAGAATTTACTGACACAAAATTTTGATTTATTTGATTACAAGACACAAGTTGGCTGAAAACTCAATATTTGACAGCTGCATCACACAGGCTGCCAGATATCAGATATCAGAATATTTCTTTTAGTTTTGCCTATCCTTTCAGAAATTCCCTTTGTTTCTGTGGCAATTGTCAGCGTCCGTGGCCATGATGCCAGCAAATTAACATTCTTCCCTCTGGCCTTTACAGGAACATGGTGTTAGCTGAGCGCTGTGCTTTACTCAGTGCTGAGATACTCAAAAGTCAAGGGAAATACTCAGATGCTGCAGCCCTCCTCATTAAGATGACCAGCGAGGTGAGGAAATCCACATCATTTTCCGTCCTGTTGTGCGTCTGGTGTGCCCCAGGTGCACTGCAGACTCAACTACACTTTCATGAAAACTGGGATGCACGTACACCATACTACAGATTAAACCGTGATACATTGTGCTGTTTTTATTTTACTAATAAATTGTTTACCTTTCAGTATATTCATTATATAGATATATGATGTGTGTGTGTGTGTGTGTGTGTGTGTGTATATATCTCTATCTCAAGTCAAATTGTAGTGGATTAATTCACCTTCCAACTATTTTTATTTTACTTTTTTGTCCAGGACTCTGACCTGCGCAGTGCTCTACTGTTGGAACAAGCTGCCCACTGCTTTATTAATATGCGTAACCCTATGGTGCGCAAATTTGCCTTCCATATGATCCTTGCTGGTCATCGTTTCAGCAAAGCTGGACAGGTGAGCCTTTCAACCATCACTGATCTATGTGGTCTAACCTAACACTGGTGCCAAGGAGCTCTAAACAAGTTTATACCTGAGAGTGGGGTGATTTGTCTGTGGCAAAATGGGTGAGCACACTTATTTATTTCCCTATTTACACCTTACAGTTCTCATAATCATGCTTGTTATTGGTTTGTTTTAGCCCAAGTCCCATCTTTAATCTGTAGCATTGCAAACACTTATCCCAGTAAACTATCCCAGTTTAGTTATTTTTTTATTGATTCAGTCAAGTCAAGTAAATTTTATTTGTATAGCGCCAAATCATAACAAAAGTTATCTCAAGATGCTTTTCACATAGAGTAGGTCTAGACCATACTCTTTAAAATATTATTTACAGAGACCCAACAGTTCCCACCATGAGCAGCACTTGGCGACAGTGGGGAGGAAAAACTCCCTTTGAACAGGTAGAAACCTCGAGCAGAACCAGGCTCTGGGTGGGCGACCATCTGCATCGACCCAGTTGGGTTGAAAGGGGAGGAGAGAGGGGGAGAGGGGAGACAGAACAGGAGGAGAGAGAACAAATCAGACTAATAATAATAACAACTGCAGCAGTGAGTGTGGAGCGCAGAAATACCTGCAGAAAGTCCTGAGTTCTTGAATCAATCATTATCTTTCTTTGGTCTTCCCTACCATACTTGCCATGCTTTCCAGAAGTTAAAAGGGGGAGGCAAAAACAGAAAAAACAAGAACTATGTTGATTGAGAATTTCTATGTATATAGTAAGATATTCTGAAGTCTTATTTTACTGTGCATATTTGTTGATACAAGTAACCTTATAGTACTTACCTATTTTAGGTGAGAATCAGAGATGGCCCTATGAGAAATATGGTATAGAAATATGTTTACCTTATAGTGAGTCTGCTGTATATTCAGCCAAGAGAGAAGGATGTCAGTGTACCTATGTGCATATGATGCTGTGAGTTGAGTTTTGTCACAAAAAAAAAAACATGTTTTTTGGGACTTTTCACACTTTTCACACTTTTTTGTCACTCTGGTCAGGCTTCCTTACACTTGATTGATTTACTGTTAGTGTTCGTGAAGATGCAATACATGAGATGGACACTCAGTTCAGGTCAAATTTTAGCTGGAAGGTCATGAAGACAAAATATGGAGAAAGTTGTGGGTTCAGTGGATCCATTATAAAACCTGACTAATGGCCTGACAAATGGGGCGTCTTAATAAAACGTTTCTTGTCCTCACACTCCTCTTGTACTCCTCTTCCATTTCTGCTCCTCACTGGTTGCCTAATGTGCCTCACAACCTCCTCTTTTTCCTGTCCCTCACCCTCTTAACTGTGTCTATGTAGAGGAGGCACGCACTGCGCTGCTACTGTCAAGCCATGCAGGTGTACAAGGAGAGGGGCTGGTCTTTGGCAGAGGACCATATCAACTTCACAATTGGTCGTCAGTCCTTCACACTTCGCCAACCAGAGAATGCTGTAATAGCCTTCAGACAGATCCTGACCAATGACAGCAGGCAGACGGCCACGCAGCAGGGCGCCTTCCTCAGAGAGTATCTCTATGTTTACAAGGTAACTACAGTTTGTAACCATGTATATATGCTAAATTAGCTGACTTTACAGGTTTTAGACTGCTCTGTGTTGATCAGTAACTACAGATCTGAGTGAATAACAATGACGTTGAGTTCCCCCAAGGCTCCATTCTCAACATCTACATGCGAAAGACCGCAACATATCTTACCATAATAATTATGCAAACCAAACACAGATTTACTTAATTACATCAACAATTGACTGTGGCCATATACAATCACTAACTTAAACAAAAAAAAACTGAAATAATTGTTTGTGAACACTTGACTGATATGGATATCATTCTTAAAGAGATGAAGGCATTCACTGTTAAATTCAGTCAGCCAGAAGGGAGAGAGGAGATGAGTCAAATAATCTCAGAAATGTGCAGCATGTCCCTCAACTGTAATGTAGCCTTGTAGCCTAGCCTAATGTTTGGCAAGGAAACCAAATCCCCTTTCACTGTAACATCAGAGCTTGAATTAGTATCAAAAATGACTGTAAACCACCAGCCTGCACGCCTGCGCACACAGTAATTTGCAGAAATTAGGACAAAACTGAAGTTGAGAGGTATTCAAGGTTTGACTTTTCTGTGCTCATACATGAGCGGAACTGACACAAACGAAGGAAGGAAAGAAGGCCATCCAGCATTTTTTTCTCTGCAGTTTGCAGCAGAGATGATACATAACAAGGGATCATTGGTAGCACAAATGTCTCCAAGACTCTTACACATAG
This sequence comes from Lateolabrax maculatus, assembly GCA_031216445.1. Taxonomy (NCBI): domain Eukaryota; kingdom Metazoa; phylum Chordata; class Actinopteri; order Acropomatiformes; family Lateolabracidae; genus Lateolabrax; species Lateolabrax maculatus. The sequence goes on from CM062196.1 coordinate 26,526,818, forward strand.
ATGATTGTTCCATAAGAATGACATAAGAAATAATTGAAAAACAATTAAACAACAATATAAAATTTCAAAATATATTTATCATTATAGCACTCTTTAATTACATTAAATGAATGAAATTAAAATAACTTAAGAGACAAAAAAACAAGTTGACACAAATAACCAAGTTGTGTGTGTGTGGGTTTTTCAGAGTGTGATAGGAGGAAATGAAGTCAACCTCCCCCAGCTGCCTCTGCCCTGCATCCACAGCTCAGCCACAAGGGTGTACTTTGGACATGAACGCCGCCTCGCAGAAGGTAACACACTGCTTAGTAATTTGTGATCTCTTCCATGCTTGACTAAGGGCTTGTCCATACATATACGGATATTTTTCAAAACCAATATTTTGCCCGTCCATTTAAAAATGTCTGCATGACCTTCATTTAAGAAAATATCTCCATCCACACAAGACAGCCAAAAGGATTAAAAACCAGCATTTGTCTGTGCTTTGTGTCTCTGAGAGTAATGAGATACTTTTATATTTATATTCATGGTTTAGGGCCAAACAATTAAGCAATTAAGGTTGTTATAAGTTTGATTCGTCAGATGTTCCAGATTGGATTCTTTTGTTAGTTTCATAGTTTGGTTTACCCTAATTGGTGGTTGGAAAGCAGTGCTGGTCTGGGGTTGAACAGTGTTGGGTGTAAGTTGATCATTGATCCCCAGGACCTGCTGACAGAAGAGACTCTTTTAGGGGCTCAGTTCTTGGGTTTGTAGTGCCTGAAATCTGTGTCTTGGGGGCTCAATTTGAGATGGAACCGAAATGTAAGTGTTTTTTTTTATGTTAATGATCAGAGGGTAGTGGCCTAATTCTGCCCTCCATGCATTGGTTGGTGTTTTTCTTTGGATGTTGAGTATAGAGCTACAGAGTTCTGCATGCAGGGCCTCTATGGGATGCTTGTCCCATCTAATGTAGTCTTGATTACTTAGTGGACCCCAAACTTCACTTCCATAAAGGGCGATTGGTTGGATGACACTGTCAAATATTTTTGCCCAAATTCTAATTGGTGTGTCAGGTTTGTAAAATTTGTAAAAACGACATGTGGTTTCCTGAGATCTGAGCTTCTTTTGGAAGATCATGATTTTAGATTTGTTAATGTTGAATGTCACAGCCCAGTTCTGAGAGTACTGCTCCAGGAGGTCCAGGTGCTGTTATATTCCTTGTTGTGTAGGTGACCGCAACACCAGGTCATCAGCATAGAGCAGGACTTTAACTTCCTTACTATTATGTCATTCATGTAGATGTTAAATAGAGTGGGAGACAAGCTGTTGCATCTCTCTCCTGATGCCATCAGGTCCATATATTATTGCCAGATTTAAAAAAAAAATTTTTTATGCTGTTTTCTGATTCTTTCATTGTAATTCTATAATCAAGAGGGTTCGATTATTTCAGATTGCTGATTTAAGGATATTCGTTTTTCATTAATTTGTTTCTGTTCATGGTTAAGATTAAGTTTGCTCATGTAGTTTTTCAAAATGATCTCTGTCTATTTCTGCTCTCTTTCTGCTCGCTTTTGTGCACCACTTACCAATATCGCGCAAGCATGCATTTCTTTCCGTAAATGTGCTGTCATGCCTCTTACAAGCCATAAGAAACCTTAACATAAAAGACACTTTTTGTCTGAATGACAAAAAGCAAAAAACACATCACGGATAGATGAAGCCAGCAATGTTTTGCATTTCATGTCTGAAAAGGGCTTTAAATAGGCTGTTGCTTGCTAGCCACAAATCAAATTAGTATTTTTCATTATTTAAAATAATGAAATAAAATTCAATGACCATATAGACAAGCATGTGGAATATATTACAGTAAGGGTATTTAACAACAGGGTGTTTATTTTAATGATTTACAGGGTATTTGTAGGCCTTGAATTGTCTTTTAAATCATTGGATTTAGTTTCCTTTAAAAAATGCCTTATAAGGTATTAGTCTTAAATTCAATTTACAGAAGTCTTAAATATTTTCTCTTTCCTCTTCTCTTATTTTTTCTACTTTCACACTTTAGCCAGTATGATTGTTGCACAGGTATTAGATTGCATTCTTTGAGGTATTAAAAAGGTCTTAAAAAGTCTTAAATATAAGTTGGTGAACCCTGCAGACACCCTGTAATATCATACCAAAATATAATATGCAATACTAGTGATATCTGACCAAGAAAAGCTTATATATGAACGGCAACATATTAACTACTGAGGTGCATTGAGCAAAAGTTTACTGTAACTTGGGTCTCCGTAGTGTGAATGTATAAGCGTAACAGAGGAAGGTCTATTATTGTTTATTATTATACTAATCATACATTATGTGATGTGTGCAGGGGAAAAGCAGGCAGCCACTCACGTGTCCCTGGACCAGGAGTATGATCAGGATTTGGCGACCATGTGGTGCCACCTAGAGGAGCAGCTTGTGGCTGCAGCACATCGGGGGATCGTCCCAGTAAACTTCCAGCCCACACAATGCTGCCTGAATAGCCAGACGGACAACCTGCGCCACCCACTGGCTGTGGTGGAGGGTAAGAAGTTCTCAGTGCTCAGACACAGTGGGACTTGTGTTTGGAACTTGTGAACTGGTATCTTGGTGTTCTGACATGTAGTTTAAATGGACCCTTGGCATAATATAAAGAACTTTAAGAAGACTTTATTATTCATGCTCAGTGTACAGCCTTCTTTCTGTCTCTGTCTCTGCAGAGCCAATCATAGTGGAGGTGACGTTCAGGAACCCTCTGAAGGTTTCTCTGATTCTGTCCAACCTCTCACTCCTCTGGAGGTTCACTGCCGATGGTGTGTCTCAGTTGAAGGAGAAGCCGACTGAAGACTTGACCGTCACTAATGAGGAAACTCTAGGGGTGGGCAACCTGGGCAAAACTTCCTCTTAGAAATTGTGATTTGTTTTCAGTTTGATGAATAGATATAATATAACCCAAGACTAAGATATTCTCTTCAGTATCTGTTAACTCTTGCAGATGACACAGAAAAATGATATCGTCACCACTGAGGTCATCCTGGAGTTTCATATGGGTCCAGAGGAGACTAAAATGGTAAGGTAACACGACTCTTTTAAGGTAAACTGTGGTGTATCTGACTATTAGTGGTATGGAAGTGCACTTTCTTGATGAGTAGGCTCTGATAGTTTGTATCTTGTGATCTACCAGCAGAGGCGGTATCTATTTTCTCATACCTTCAGACCTTCGTGACATTCCACTAGGGTATATGGTGTATGACAGTACTAGTGGAAGGAAAAAAACTTAAAGCTGAGTTTTTGAAGAGGATAGAAGTCATTGAAGCATGTATGACATTGCCTAGCCTACAATGCTGTGTGTGTAATATGCAATTAACCTACTTAGACAAGCCTTGCTGGGTTTAAATACTTATGGCCCGTAGAATAATGAATAGAAAGGAAGTAAGTGGCCGCCTTCCATAGATACTTGCTGGATTCACTACAGAGACCCAGCTTCCATAGATTCTTGCTGGATGACCCGATGAACCTTGTTGCTGCGGCACATACGGATACGATGTTCGGGTTTTGGTGGCAGATTGGAGGTTGAACAAAATACTCCCAAACAGGTGCAGAGATGTTACACGTTAACATGCGCACAAGAAACTAGTTTACTCAGAGCATTCATCTCCTACAGGATATTGGACAATATGTTTACCTGCACTGTCCTAACATGGTTACTGTTAAATCTAACATTAATTTACATACAGCAGATCAATAATCAAATTCACTTCTACCCTTTTGGAAGCATAGCTCACTGATTTTAATTGTAGTACCACTACATTTAAAATCCCAATGCACTGGAGAGGAAAGGCTGTGTTGTGACAGCACAGTTTTTCAGTACAAAGCAAATGTTTCTGAATTTTACAAAGAGTCGAACGGCAGTAGAAACTGACTGATTTTGGATCTCTAGAGACTCAATGCAAAGCTTAATTAATAAGAGTTTTAGGCAGGCCATGGCATTATTTTGACTATAAGAATGCATCGCTAAATGTAATGATCTCTCCCTCGCTCAGCTTTCACAGCAATACTTTCCCTGTCTGAAGTCTTTATACATGAAACCAGATTACGTGTATACCTGGCAAACTGCTTTCAGCTTTCTCCAGGAGAAATCTAGCAGGGGAAATCAGGTCTTTAGAATCCCATACCCCAATTAAGAAAACTAGGTTTCTTGTATACATGACAAATAAGAAATCTGGCTACTGCAGAAAGCTGACAGTAAAACCGTCACTGCTCTTGTGCATGTAAATGCACTGGCTGTGTGCTTAGGCTCACAGACCCTTTTTATATGGATTTTGTTAACCATATATGGCACTGTACGTGTTTGTATGTGTGCACTTCAATAAATAAGGCCACAAAATGCATAAAGAGCATTAAAATGACTGTAAAACCTGTAAGTGTCTTTTAAACCTCCTGCAGAAAATAACTGGGACTGTACCTTCTTTGGCTCACGAGATACTTTAGACTGAATAAAAATGTTGTGCTGTTAACAGTTACTCTGACCTTTGACCTCAGGCTCGACTCAGACTGCTGCCACACAGAACAGGCCAGCTGAACATTGTGGGTGTGGTTTATAACCTGGCTGCAGACTCCTCTGGAGAGATGCCCCCCACCACTGAAGGTAATGCAAACACATCTGTCAGGTGATATTTGCTTTAATCATTGTTCTCTGCTTGAGTATCAGTCATACTCACTTTGGTGTCAGTAGATATGTCTAATATGTCATTTACTTGTACTTTTGCTTGCTAAATTAAATTACTGTCATAGGATCCAGAACAAACATGCTGCTGACTCCTCAAAGGTCACTGAATTGTAGTGCATTTGCATTTTAGCTGTTTTTTTGTGTCAGGTCAGTTAATTTTTTTAGACAAAACTTTTTATCACAGAAAATAAGAATCCCAATGACAGATCATTCAGGAAGTTTTGCTGCCACACCTAACACACAGTGTGGATTCCCCCCCTGTCAACAGGCCAGCAGGCTTTGGATTTGATGGTAGTTCGTGGCAAACAGGATCTCAAGATTCGGGGCCCTCGACTCAACCAGACTAAAGAGGACAAGATGTTAGTTCGACATGGACCTGATCGACGTCTGGATCCCATCATAACACCACCCATGCCCCTAATGGAGGTACCACAAACTGTAGAGACACTCCTGCAATCAGTTTTTTTAGCTGCTGTAGATCTCTAATGTAGGCAGATGGCTTCACCTTGCATATCATGTCATGATGTTACATTTTTCATTAACACTTAGATAATTTTAAAAATTCAACATCTACAATCCTCTGGACTGCTGTTCTGTGACACCACCAAAACAAAATGCAACAAAAAAAATAAAAAAGGTCATTGAGTTGTTCCAATCCTGCGTGCCTGTGTGTGTCTGTGTGTGTGTGTGTCTGTGTGTGTGTGTCTGTGTGTCTCAGGTCTTTTTCCTGCAGTTTCCCACTGCTCTGCTGTGTGGTGAGATCAGAAAGGCCTACGTTGAGTTCTGTAACGTCAGTGGTGTTGCTTTGTGCGGCCTTCGAGTGGCGTCCACACACCCTGATTTCTTCACTTTTGGCAGCCAGGCGACAACGCCCCTCAGCCCGACCTCAGCTGAAAACTGCTCGGCTTATAAAACAATGGCCACCCCCCACCAGCCGGGCTCAGTGGCATCTGAGATGTTGGTTTCAGCTGGGGATTTCAGCCGGCCCTCTGGTGTAATGGAGATTCCAATAGCTGGCAGCACGCTGCAGCCGGGGGAGTCCACGCAACTGCCCCTTTGGCTCAGAGGACCAGACCAGGAGGGAGTCCATGAAATCAATTTCCTGTTCTACTACGAGAGCACAGAGAAAGGACTCAGAATCAGGTAAACATTTAGTAAACACAAGGAATGGGAATTGGCTTGAAGACATGCATAATATGATTTATTTATACAAACAACTAATTTTAACATAAACATTAGCAGCCTGTATGACTACTGATTTTCTGTTTTTTGTACTTTTTAAAATCAGTAAAATCTTAGTTCAGTTGCTGCTCTACAATGACCTAAGATTTTACCCATTCTAAAAAGTAAAAAAATACAAAATTAATGTTGATATTGTGGCAGGCCACCACAAAAAAAATCAACCGTATTGCTCTTATATAACAACCTTATTAACTCTTTTAGCTAAAATAGCTGTTGATATTCATAGGTCGCCATTCAGTATGACATTCAGTAGTCTTCTTATTGTATTACCCCATGGTCACTTCCCTCCATTAGGGGGCAATTGTGCCGGATTGCAGAACATAAAGATATGCTTGTATTAGAAGGGGGATATTGTCTCTTTTAAAGTATAAACCATTGTAATAAAATAATTAACTCCTCAACTCACTCAATCATTAGACTGCTTATGTGTTGCCATCCCATCTCCATCATCTTACTCTGTCTCCCCTCTCTTCATGTGAAGTCATCGGGTGTTACGTCACACAGTGTTTATCTGTGCCAGTCGCTCTCTGAGTGTGCAGGCATCGGCCTGCCGCAGCAGTGTTCCTCCACATCACAGTCTGGATGACAAAGGCAGCGGTGGAACGCTGGTCTTTATTGATGTGGAGAATATCAATACAGTGAGATACACAGCATGCCACACACCTCTCGTACATACTCACAGTATGCAGCTTTTTTCTTTTGCTGTGAAGTTGAACAACCTACTACTGCTCAAATTTTACTTTCTGCCTCCTCTTGGCTCCCAGAGTGAAGCTGGCGTGCGTGAGTTCCACATCGTCCAGGTGTCCAGCAGCAGTCAACACTGGCACCTTCAGAAGTGTATTAACCCAGCCAAGGATAAAGGTGTGTGTGTGGGCACACTGAGTCATCTGTGCTTTCTTCCATGGTCTGTTTAAGTTTGTCCTTTGTTTTTGATTGTGTACAGCTGTATGTAGCAGCATTAGTTGTGAACACAGCTGTGGTCTCCATTTTAAGAGAACTGTTCACAATATCTGAAAAAAAAACAGCTAGGTGAACAAGTGAGCTGCAGTCTGTACTGAAACACCACTTATTTTCCCAAACCCCCTCTGTTTTTAATATTACAGGACCCTTGTTTCCAACCTTTTCACCCTGGTTGTTGTACCTCAGTTGTATCTTGAATGTCAGGAGTAAGGAAGCTTTCCCAGTGTCTTTCACTCACAAATTTCAAAAACACAGAGCACTACATTAAAAAAACAAACAAACAAAAAAAAAAACTCAGTCACCCAGTCATCAAGTGGTGAAGATCTAGATAGTGTGTTTTTCTGTTCAGATATAATCTGGAATTTAACTACATTTGACATATGAAACCCATAGTTCATTTAGCTCAGAGAAGTCTGTGTCAGTTACTAGACACATCAGCCCTTCACTCAGCCCTCCCTAAATACACACCTGTGGACTGCCCTTGAGCATAAAAGAAATACTGATTATGAGTAAACAAATATGTATAAATAAGTAAATATTTAGACCTTCACCAGCCAGCTTTGTCCTTTAGTGTCTCCAGAGGGTAAGTATAGTCCACAGAAATTCTGCAAAATAACCATAGTAAATTTCGTAATGCATATATGAGAAATGAATCTGAACTCAGTTTTCTTTCTGAATTTTCTACTTTGAATCATTGAATGGAACCAAATCAGGTGTCATCATGGAACTTTGCTGATGTGATAACCAGTCGTCATATATCATAATGCATGCTTAATGTATCGGCCATTCTAGTGTCATTATGAATCACAGCTTCTCTCTGTCTTCCTCCCTTCAGACTGTAAACTCAACAGCAGGGAAAGAGCCAAGCTGTGTTTCAGGGCCATACGATGCAAGCCCCACCAAGGTACTTTTTGCAGAAAAAAACAAACAACATCAGCCTTCTTTGATTGGATGTATGGTTTTGAGTAAGCACCAATTTGTCTTTGTTTTGTCTGTTGTGTCTAGCTACCTCAGATGCTGTGGAGAAATACACCTTTGCAGATCTGAATCTGGGAAATGAGCTGGTAAATTTAAAGCAAAATGTTATTGGTTTAATTTGTGATGTATGTTCTCATTTTTATATACAATGGTAATAACTTGTCGTCTGATCCTTTGGAGCTCAGTGATCAGAGAGAGGCATGATTTCACTTTGTCTTTGTGGTGTTTGATACTTTGTCAAACAAACTTAAAGCTACAGGTAACTCAGTCTAGAATTTCCTTTTCTCCATTCCTTTGTCTATGTGTTCTTGCTGTGTATTTTCTGCTCTCTGTGTCTACTCACTTTTGCTTTCCCCTCACCTCTTGCTACTATCTCCGTGCAGATCATCAGTTCCTCCACACCCTGTGGAGATTTCTTCTTCCGTGGCTGTCGGACCCCAGAGTCCCAGCGAGTGGATGTGGCATCATCCAGGACCTCATCCAGCAAGAGTCAGGGCATCACTGAGGACAGGGCCTCTAACATCACCAACATTGTCAAGAAGTGTAATGAGTTGGACCTCAACATTATCGTCATCTGGAAGGTACATATAACAGAGCCCTGATAACCAACTCCATGACACAGTATAAAGCTTAGTGAAGCCAGATGAGCCAGAGAGAGCCTGATTAGGTTGAACTCCCTCCCTGATATAAGTGGTTGGGTATAGACCTTGGACAAGACACTTGTTAGATCCAACCAAAGTTCAGTGAAAAAGGAATATGAGTCATAATTCAACAAAACAGAATGCACGGGATAGGACTCAGTGATTCATATTTAGGGCCTTATTTATATTTTACCAAATGAATCACATTTGTGAAGGCCTAAATTACCTCGTAAAAAGTTACAAAACTTTGCACATGTGTCAGAAGTAGATAAAATGTATACATTTTATAGGTCTTGGGCATGGGTGTGCCAAAATGGCTCGATGTGAAGTTGAAGCACCCACATATAGGTTTCACGTGGATGTAACAAATTTGGTAGGCATGTCCAGACTCTTGAAAGTCTCTTGAAGCCATGGCCTAAACCCAATAGGAAGTCAGCTATTTTGAATTGAATGGGAAATGTTTGTGAATTACTTTAACCAACTTCTCCTACACAATTATCCAGAGCCACTTCAGATTTGGTTGCTGCCATCTAAAGACTTTCAATGTTTCGCCATGAAACTAGCTTGGGAACTAGACGAATCTGCGAGCTACGATTTTTATCTGGCGAGATGGCTTGATAGTGCCCCCTACAAAATGCCAATAGAGTTGCACTCGCGGTACGTTTCACCTACATGTACAAACACTGGGAAGCACATGTGACATCCCAAGACTTAAAAAAGGTCTGCTTGTGCCATGACCTTAACCCAACAGGAAGTTAGCCATTGTGTGTGTTTTTTTTTGCCATTTAGAGGGGTCATACAACAAACTCCTCCTAGAGAATTGACCAGATCGACTTCAGATTCAGCTGGTGTCATCTAAACACCTTTGGGATGAAAAGTTACCCAGCTTTTGAGCTTTCATGGAACTTTTGATGTTTTGCCATCAAACAAGAAGTTCCTGTAACCCAAATGGTCAAATCTGCCACAAATTTCCAAGTGTCTTGGCCTGAAGACATCTCCATGCCATTTAAGAGTCAAAGTCATGTGCTGCCATTACCTACAGGAAGTAAACCTCGCGTGACAATCATCACCCGAATTACATGACATTTACATTGTGAGGTCTACAAATGATATACAGCAACTTGACATATTATTAGTCTGAGGCACAAAGGTGCGAGTTCCCGATCATTGCTGCTTGCAGCTTTAATTTTTTATTGAAAAACAAACAGTTTTATTCTAACTTATATAACTTTATTATTGACAATGTGTTAACTAGCTACAGTATATAAGAGGTGAAAGTTTTAGCTGCTCTCACTTAAATTAAACTTAAAGCTTAGATTATGAAAGTCCCCATCCCCATTTTCGTAACTGTCACTGGCAGGGACTGTGACTGTTTAACTCAACTCCATTTCAGTATTTTGTTAACAGCTTAAAATGTCATAATTTGAATGAAACTCTAAATGGACAGTCAGTGCTTGAGTTTCCAGTTTGTGATGTGTGTGTCTGTACAGGCCTATGTGGTTGAGGACAACAAACAGCTGATCCTAGAGGGCCAGCTCCATGTAGCCCTGCAGACCATCGGCAAAGAGGCCAGTTCTATGACTCCCAGAGAGGTACATTATGCACAAACACACATACCCACACCCTTCTCTGTCACTCAGTGAACAATGGGGAGATACTACAGTTTTATTATCTGAAATCCAAAACATGGTCCAAGCTTCTACATAATATGTATTTTTACCGAAAAAACTAGTTGAAAGCATTGAAATAGCCCATCTCAAAGCTGATGTGAGATCATCAGTTGACAGCGTACCATTTAATGATTTTGTAAATAAGCTGTTTGAGAAGTTGGATCTTATATATGTTTTTTTTTTTTTTTTTCAAGATTCAAAGGTTTATTTGTAACATTTGTCATAGTAGTGAAATGCAACGTGGCATGCTCCTAAGGTTGAAACTAAAAGACTAGTATGAAAGATAAGAATTATTGAAAAGAAATAAAGGTAAAAAATGTTGGTTAAAAAGTAAAATGTACATATGTTACTAGTGCAAATGTGCAGGGCAGGACAATATGCTAAAGAATGCCAAAGATATATAGAGGTCAAAGTTCACTTTCCCTTATGGCCTGATGAAAGAAGTCTGTCTGTGTAACTGCAGAGGCGTTTACCTGAGTGTAGAAGCTAGCATAGTCTGTTGCTGGGGTGGTGAGGTTCCTTCCTAACCCTACTAGCTCTGGTTCTGCACCTTCTGGTGAATAAGTCCTGCAGAGTACATGTACTGTACACGACCAAACAAATAGTAATCTAGCCATTATTAAAATGTTAATAACTGTTCCTGCTGGGCACTGAAATCTTCATAATAATACAGATTGAGCAGCTTTTGACTCAAAATCTGAGTTGTTGCTTCATATCTCATTAGGCCTTTATTTTGAAAACTGACTGGATGAGGCCATATCAAAGAAAGTGTTGTGCACTGTAACTTTGAGAGAGTGTGTGCGTGTGCGTGTGTGTGCGTGTGTGTGTGTGTGTGTGTGTGTCGGGGTGGGGGTGTGTGTGGGTGTTCCTGTTCCTGTTCCTGTTGCAGGAAGCTCAGGAGATGGTGCTGCTCAAGTTTAAATCAGAGCTGCCTCCTCCAGTCGTCCTCCCCTCTGCAGAGCTGTCCCAGCTCATCAAAACCAACCTGCACTACCCTGAGACCTACACACATCCATTTGTCCAGGACAGGTGGGGGACACACATACGCAGTCTTGCTCATCAAATACAGCTGTCCTCTACAATCTGGTAATATAAGAACAAAAGCTGAGCTCTGTCCCTGAGATGTCTCTCTGGAAAACCTGATCAGGCAAAGACTTGCCATATTTAAAGCGCAGCTAGGTGTAGTTGCAGCACTACTTTGCAGGGATTCAGAGGTTAGAGAACATCATCTGCATGTCCTTTTTGCTACAACTTACCAAAAAGATTTAGATGCTGTCACACTTGCTGAGGGTCAAAAACAACAGTTAGGTGGTACATTTCTCTACAGATTTTTACTGGAAAATGTAAAGTTTGATTGAAAGAGGAGGTAACATTCTTGGATCAACCTGGCAAGGGGTAACTTTTGTAACACAAAGTCAAGATGGAAAATATTATCAGCTGTTTGAGCATGGATGTCTCAGAAATTAACTGAATCTTTTAATATTGAATTTAAAGAACATGATAACGATTATAAATTGGTTATAAGAGCAAAAGTTTCTGCTTCGAAGGCAAAATTAGAGTGTCAGAGTGTACTGAACATGGTATTAACTGCGAACGTGGGTTGGAAATGTATTTCCAGACACAACTCAACTCTACTCAACTTTTATTTATATAGCACCTTTCAAACATGAAATGCAGCCCAAGGTGCTTCCCTTTTTAAAATACTGAGAGAGCATGCCAGTCTAATGTGCAAATGCATTCCACAGTTCCACAGTTTAGGGGCGTAAAAACAAAAGGCACCCTTCCCGGTACATTTATGGGACACCGGTTGCTCTTGTAGTTCTCAGGAACTTTAGGGACTTTTTAGATTTACACAAAAGATTCAACAACTTCTTGTCTCAGATATATGGTCATTTATTTCCAATATTTACGCATATAATAAACACAAAGAAGACAAATGTGATGAATGGTCAAATATTGGATATTGACAATGATAACCATGTCTAATATACTGTAATTGATGAAATTAAAGATCATAACATGTTCAGACTGGTTAGAAATAATCAAAAGTGGGAGAGCAAGGTGGGTGACTGAAACAACATGAACCGAGAATTAGACCGTTTCTGGTAGGTCTGATTAAGTGTGTAGGCAGGCAGCTTTTAATGCGGGTGCCTGGCAACACTACACATTAAGGAAGTGTAGTGTTAAGTAGATCTCACATCACTCAGATGGCGATTGTTTATGACGGTTGCCAGGGCAACCAAAGCATTAGGAGGTGTGAGGTTTGTTTGGCCAGATGAACCGACAGGCCAACACGGCGCAGACTTGAGAAGTTACAGCAAGTCTTTTGGGATTGAAGAGGCAGTGACCAGGGGAGCTGACACATGGCTAACGTTACACCTCTGTTAACAGATTTGGTTATGTATTGTACGGTGAACCAGGTATACATTTGAGAGTGGTTTTCCAAAAACTTTGATTATTTATCTATTAACTAACACCAAGCATGTCTAGCACAGTGGAAATAGAAGTTAAACTGACATTAATTATTATATCAGGAATATGGTTTAAATACCAAACTCTAGTAGAATGAACATGCACAAAACAGTTATTCACATCAGAATGTTTTAATGTGTGTGAACAGATACACCTCTGCCTTCTGTTCACACGTTTCCCAGGGGCAGTCTCCTGCAGTGCATAAGGCTGCTCCCCCAGAGCCATTTCTAACCTTTTCACCTCTCCTCCCTCATATATTGGGAGTAAGCCACATGATGTTGGTGTGTGTGTGAAAGAGGAGGACAACACCTGATAACAACCGAGCAGCTTGAGATCAAAGATCATTAGGCATTTTTTTTCCATCTCTCTCTTGTGCTGTACAGGGAAGCAGTTTAGTAACTGGAGAGCATTGGTACCAGCCCCTGTATAGTGTATACATCTGACTGCATCCGAATAAAGCTTTAAATGGATCTGATGTAATAAACAACACTCTGTCAGCTTTGGTTGAAGGTAGTAAAGTAAAGACACTGTCACTAACCCCTCAGAGGACCTGCTAAGTGAAGCTGTCTTCCTGTCTCCTGTCTCTAGTCTCTGTGTGGTGCCGGTCACTCTGACTCTGTCCAACTGTTCCTTGGCTCAAGTGGATGTCATCATAGAGTTGCGGCACAAAAGCACAAGGTAAGATATATATATATATATATATATATATATATATATATATATATTATTTAATTATTATTATTCTTTACAAAGTAACTTATCCAGAAATGTATGCTGTAAAATTAGAGTCCTACTTCATAGACTTGTAGTGTATTAAATAACATGTACACAGTGACAATTGGACTTGTATTATGTATATAATATATGTATTTGATGGCCAGTTAAATAAAACTTTAACTCTCAATAGTCTTGGTTAAAGTGGGCATATTTTCTAAACTCTCCATCCACTCGTGTCTTTTTCAGCCCAGAGTCTCTGGAGGTCCATAGCTCGTTCACCTGGGTGGGTCAGACCCAGTACAAGCTTCAGCTGAAGCCGCAGGAGGTGCTGTGCCTGACTCTGCGAGCTTGTTTCCTCCAGGCAGGAGTCTACAACCTTAACACGCCGCGAGTCTTCGCCAAGCCGGCCGAGCAGGGCGTCATGTGCGATACGAGTCAGCAGACAGCGAGTCCTGCTCTCATAATCATCAACAATGCCTGAGCGGAGTGTTGTGGCCTGCAGACACGAGGACTGGGACTCTGATGAGTGGTTTCTGTTCATTAGCTGCTCCTCTACACACATGACCATACTTGTTCTTCTTGACTAAGACTGGACAGCAGGAAACACAGATGTTTTGTACCAATTAGTAAAAGAGGAAAAATAAATTATCTAAAACAAACTGCTGCAGTTTATAGAGACCGATGAGCCGATGTTACAGATGAAGTGGTCAGACAGTTTATGGACCTCACAACTATTTAGTTTCATCAGCCCAGAGTTTCAGTTGCATGTTAGGTTTCAATACGAGGCCCTCTCATCGACACACAGGCTCACCCTCCTACCATCCTACCATACCTCTGCCGCCGCCACCCACCCTGTTTCCCACCAGTCAGCAGCATCTCAAACACCTACTTGTGTTTGGAACCTAACAAGAGCTAGGTGATCTGGCAGACACATGCAGGTGTTAAACCAGAGTCTAACTGTGACCTGAAGCCCTAAAGCAAAGTCAGAGACAAACTTCTGCCCTTATTTTGAACAGGGTGTGTGTCCACACTGAGCCTCATCAGAAGGGTGCTCACATCACTGAGTTCAGCTGGACTGGCCTTAAGTTCCAGACCCTGGAGCTGTTGTCAGTTACAGCAGACAGCATACTGACTTCTGGAGGAATCAGATTTGTAAAATTCCTGAATGGACTGAGTCAGTTCCTTTAACATTTTAATACAAGCTGTTTACATCCTGAATATTTTACACCTCACCCCCTGCCATCTTTTCACTGAGTCTGCAGCTTCAAAACCTCCATTCTGTTGATGTCTTTGGCAAGAGGCTGACAACAGACCACCCATATTGCCTCATGTGCATGCAGTTGATTTTCAATCCAATCTGCATTACCCCCCCACCCCCCCACCCCCCCGCCCGACCTGTGTGTTTAACCACACCATATTGTGATCGCACTCTTGTATGCATTGACTTGACAGCTTTTCTGAAAATTATGTATTATATTTATATAACAAATTGGATGTAAATAGAAAATAAAAATGTAACTAATGATACTGTATGTACCGTGAGAGGCTGTCTGATATCTGGGCAGGGAACATTTCTAAGACCTAGAACTGTCGTAACATATAACTGTAAAATATATAAAAATAGAAAGCGTGTTGCTATGGATAAAATAAGAGCTACTGGTGAAAGACTGGCTCTCAGCACTATAACAAATGAGTGTTGGTAGTATTGTCCTCAACATTATATCACAACAAGGGCCATAGCTCCACCAAGGTCCTGTCCTCTGTATTCATTCTGTGAATTTGGGGGGCTCTAGCTGCCTACATTACAGTATGAAATGCTCACACAGAATGGGTATTTTACTGGCTGATATTAATATTTTTAGAGTCAGCATATTTAAATGTCCTGTAAATATTTTTAGGTCAACAAAATAAATAGATAAATTAAGGATTCTTCAGAGTTTGTGGCAGGTAGTACAGAGCAACAGCCTTAAAATACGACTTTGTGGTGGGAAATAAAATATATCGCTATCAACAAGTATATGTAACTGTAATTTGTTTAATCATATAACAGTTAAAAACTATAACCTTAATTAAGGTAAATAATAAAAAAAAATAATTTGAAATCACAAAAAAACTGAGACCTTCAGTGTCTGGTGCGAATTTTCTGAGGAGGGTGTGACGGGGGACTCGTCTCATGACTACAGTATTTCCTGGCTACAGCCATTCTCACAGTAACATTCTTGACTCCGGTTTTCAGTACACTCACACAGTTGAAGACCTCTAGAGATCTCTAGAGATAATCTTTTTATGAATTCTTCTTTTCACACAGTTGTTTTTGTTTTTCACAATAGAAAGAACAATTTGCTAAACTTTTAAGACAAGTGAGGAGTCCTGATTTGACCTGAGAGTGTTTTGGTCACAATATTCTCAATCTTTCCTACTGAAGAGAAGTCGGTCTCTGTTGTGTTTCAGTTTCTATATTCAGCATGATGTCACATGTAAAGGCCACTCTGGGTTGGTTGTTGTTTGTCATACAAATGTTACCAAATAGAGCAGGGAGAGCAGCTTTGATGTAGGAGTATACAAATATAAGGTGAGGAAAAGATGATTTAGTCACTGCGTTCTGTTGTGTGGGACAGTGTGGGGTTAGGGATCTGGTCCGCCATCATGAAGAATGGCTCAGTTCCCTTATTTGTGTTCCGAGGAGTGAGCAAGGATACAAGAGACCATCCTTGTCAGAGGTCTTTAATCGGACCTACACACATTATATTATTGTATATTAATAATATAATTAATAAATAAATACACCCATATCCATTCACAATATAAATACAAAATTCTGTTTTAATGAATGTGCAAATAATCTGTTTAAAGTACAATTGAAATCACATTTAGTCACTGTTTTTTTTTTCAGTTTAAAATATTGTCTGCATGGTTTTTAAATGTATTGTTAATCATTTATTATAAAAAGGAAAAAAAAGGTCTTTAGGGAAATATCAGAAATGCTCCTTTTTGTCTCAGCTGACTGGAGGATGTGTTGATGTCTTGATTGACAGCAGCTGCAAGAGTGCCAGTGTTAGACCATAAGTAACATGTACAAAAGGCTCCTGATTATCCTGTTATCATTGTGATGAAGTGTTCTGAGAAACTGGTTCATCAGAAACAACATCCCAGCCTGCCTGGACCCTCAGCAGTTTGCATTCAGAACAGATCTACAGAGGATGTCATCTCCACTGCCCTCCACTCAGTCTTCACACAAGCCAGAGAGCTGTTTGTTGACTGTTGAGCTCTAGTGCTGAACACCAGAGCCCCCCAGGGCTGTGTGCTCAGCCCCCTCCTGTTTACGCAGCACATCCACGACTGCAACCAGCGACATGAAGAGAACTGTGTTGTGAAGTTTGCGGACGACACCACCATCATTGGCCGGATTACAAACAGTGATGAGAATCCATGTTGGGGGGAAATCAACAACCTGCTGCTCAACGTCAGCAAAACCAAGGAGCTGATCATTGATTTTAGACAGAAGGAGATAAAGACACACACCCTGTCTACAACAATGCAGCTGAGGTGGAGCAGGTAAACAGTTTTAGGTTCCTGTGAATCAACATCACAGAGAACCTGTCATAGTCATCTCACATCTCCACCCTGGTAAAGAAAGCTTAGAATGGCTGTATTTCTTAAGGAAACTTAAGAAAGCAAACTTCCCATGGCAAGTTCTTGTCAACTTCTACAGGAGCAATAGAAAGGACATCATTGGTGCCCATCTATCAGCACTGAACTTTTGAAATTACAATAGCAACTTAAGTAACACTGCAGTGTAAATTGGTAATCTTACCTTTTGGTCACCTCAGGTTTACATTCTCCGCCGTAAGGATGCAGAGCAGAAAGCTGCAGGTACTCCGGGTTTGTATTTCCCTTCATGAATGCTCATCAGAACCATCTGAATTCTAAGGGAGCTTAATTGAAGATTATTTTCTTCAGCCTGGGACCTGAGTCAAATTTTCTTAGATATAAATTTCTTCTACAGCCAACTAGCCAATACAAGTGAGAGGTGATGAGCAGAGGCCTCAGGCCTTCTTTACACACAGTGAATCAGTCTCACCACTAGGTAGACATTTCATACGGTTCAGCTTTCCAAGTCCCTTCTGGATTCATCCTGCCTGATGAGTTTGTGACTGAAAAGTAAGTTAACTTTAATTTCTGTCACATTTAAATTTCAGCTAAAGCTGCTGTGTTGGAATAGTTTATTCATCACTTTGTGCTACTCTGTTGCTTTGGAAATGCTGTGTATGTTTATGGTTAACAAGCTTTATATTTCCTTCACAGTGGACAAGTGCAACTCTTTCCTTTCATTCTTCCAAACAAAAATTGACACCATTTACAGCAACCTGAACACCTCCCCCACCCTTTCCATCTCCCCACCTGCACCCCCCTCTACTACCCCTCAGCCATCTCACCACTCATCACAGTAATCGTTAACTCCTCCCTCAGCTCCGGCTCAGTCCCGGACACTTAATCTGGCTGCTGTCACCTCTATCCTCAAAAAACCTGGACTTGACCATGACACCTTAAGCAATTTCCCGTCCATCTCCAAACTACCATTTCTGTCAAAAATACTGGAACGTGTTGTCGCCTCACAATTCAAAGCCCACCTCATCTGCAATGATCTCATTGAGCCATTTTAATCGGGTTTCCGCTCACAGCATAGCACTGAAACAGCTCACCAACGACCTCCTCCTCTCCTCTGACTCTGTTCAATCACAACATTCTTCTCTCCCGCGTCAAATCCTCCCTCAACATCACCGGTACTGCTCTTTCCTGGCTTAAATCGTATCTCACAAACAGAAAACAGTTCATCAGCATGAACAACGGCACCTCCTCTACCGCTCCTCTGTCACAAGGTGTCCCGCAGGGTTCAGTGCTTGGTCCTCTCCTCTTCATCCTCTACTTGCTTCCTCTTGGTAATATCATACGTCAACATGGTCTCCACTTCCACTGCTATGCTGATGATGTCCAGCTCTACATCTCCACTAAACCCATTACCACTGCTACTCACTCCACTCTGACCAACTGACATTAAATCATGGATGCAAACCAACTTCCTCAAAACTTAACTGTGATAAATCTGACATGATCATCATCGGTCCCAAATCCCTCACTAAAACCAGTCCCAACTTCTGCCTCACCATCAACAACTCCACTCTGTCTCCCCCCTCACTCATCCGCAACCTCGGAGTGATGTTTGACAGCAACCTCTCCTTCGAACACCACGTTAACCAAATCACCAGAACTGCCTTTTTCCACCTAAAAAACATAGCCCATCTCCGCCCATCACTCTCCTCATCTGCTACTCTGATCCATGCCTTCATCACCTCCAGAATCGACTACTGCAACAGTATCCTACTTGGCACATCATCCAAAGTCCTAAATAAACTCCAGTACATCCAGAACTCTGCTGCTTGCTTGCTCACCCACTCCTGCTCCCGTGATCACATCAGCCCTGTTCTCCAGAACCTCCACTGGCTCCCCATCCCACAACAGATCCAATACAAAGACCTTCTCCTCACTCACAAAGCCCTTCATAATCAGGCCCCCTCCTACCTGACCGACCTGCTCCACCACCACCACACCTCATGCCATAGCCTCCGCTCCTCTGACACCATCCTCCTGTCTCTGCCACTCAGGACCAAACTCCAGACCTGGGGCGACAGAGCTTTCTCCATAACTGCCCCTCTGGAACTCTCTCCCCAAACACATCCGAGACTACACCAACCTTTCCATGTTTAAATCACAAATCATAACTCACCTTTTCAGAACTGTTTTTAATGTGCGAAGAATGTTGTGTATACTGTTTTTAATGTGTAACTTTTATGAAGATTTTATTGTATCTTGAGTACCTTGAAAAGCACTCTATAAAAAAATGTATTATTATTCCATGTGTGATATGAGGGCACATACCTTAATATGTCAACTTTAGTCATGTTCCATTTGTTCAGGTACGTTAAAAAACCCACGAGCTGTGTTAGCTTTCATCTCATGGCGGAGCCAGCTATTTACCACAATGTCTACAGCAGGATGTACAGCTGCCTTCCAGTATAGCCTCATTATGCAGTTTGTTTGTTCTTTGGCTCATGCTTATTGTTTCAGGTTTTGTAGTATTTAGATTGAGACATCCTCTATTTTTCTTTGTTTTTTGTCCAGCCCATATTTGGAAGAAGATATTTGGAAGCTGACTGACGTACATTTGCCAGATCAACCAGTAAATCTCTATTGCTGAAGTAAAACTGAAAAACAGTTTGAAAAAACTTTCGATAAAGCGTAGGTGCTACCTTTGTGTCGATTGTCCATATAAGAATTCTAATGCTGCATTTTCTCTTTCTCACTTTGGTGCGGCAGGGGCCAGAGAGCAGAGAGCTCCCTCTGTCCATTTGTTACTTATTCACCAAAATGTATGTCAATACTGATCTGTGATGAGTTAGGCTTTATAATGATATTTTCTAAAAAAAAAAAACAATACAGCTGTGATATTGCATTTAATAAAAGTGTTTACATCAACATCATTACATCAGTTTCTCTGATACGTCTATCAACCAAAGATTTCATTACGGTGGTAAAAAAAAGAAAAGTGCTGATCCTGAGAAATTTAAGAAGAAGGCACACTGTGTATAACCGTCTCTGGAGAACTCTGCAACATGTGATGATGGAGCAAAGAAGATGACAGCAGCTTGAACCATTTGTTGGTTCATGGCGTGTGTTTGTTCTTGTTGCTCCCTTGTGATTGTGTGTTTAGACAGCATGTGGTCAGTTTTCTTGTTGCTGTGTAACAGCTTCGTACTGTGCTGGGTGTCTGTAGAGACAGTAGTGTTGAGTCATGAAGAGGATGTCAAACACCACAGAGAACAGACCCAGACCAAACTTTGTAGGATCACCGAATACCAGCCTCCACTCATCTGAGGAAAGACACACATTACAGTTAGTTTGAGATGACCACTGCAGGGGACAATAGTCAGAAATTCTGATGAGAAACATGTTGCATGAGTACTGAGTATATTAAACTGGACATCAGACAAGATGTGCTGCTTCTGGACCTTGATACAAATGCATTTAAATAGGAAATTATTAAAGTAATCGAGTGGCAAGAAGCATGTTGCGTTTCTTTTGAAATCATGCAAGAAAATTAGTGTTCTTTACCTTTAAGACTGACTTTTTTTTTTTTTTTTTAAACAGTACATCTATAGAAACTCTATTAACATTTCATCAAAGGGAAAACTACTGTAATTTCATTTAAATTTGTGGCTGCCCTAAATGCTACAAATGATACCAGCATGAAGTATAAAATAGCATAAAGTGAGTAGTTACCATTGTTGTAGGACTGTAAGATCATCTGTAGAATACTGAGGACTCCACCTGTGAAGTCCAGCAACACGTTGCCAATACTCCACCCCTCAGTGCTCTGTCTTCTGTAGTTCATGTACACCTGGAAAAATAGCCAGAAAACCACCAATTCTGTGACCACCTGTCAGTGACAATTCATACGATGAACAGCAACAAAATAAAAAACTGAACAAAATATAATACTGGACTGAATGTTGTGGAATAGCATATGTTGTATTCATCAAATTTACAATAAACATGGAATCTGTGAAACTGCACCACATCCTGATTATAAGTGTATTTTATGTACAGAGTAAGAAGAAAAATATAAAAATGTGTACATTGTAATGCAATTCAATACAGCAGTCCCTAAGTGAAACTCAAATCTGTGATCTCTTTATAGGTTTTTGTTTGGACTGTGTTGTATTGTTTGAAAAAAATCGCCATTAATGTAACAGATACAGTCTCAAAACACACAAATAACGTAGACTGAAGATTTGAACAAAAGGTAGTATCTACTGCATGGCGACTGCATGTAGGATGTTTTTTGGTCCCTCAGTGTGTATGTGTACAACTTACCTGCGGCACATATTTGATCAGCGTGACTGCTAGTTTAATGTAGGAGAAATAGTAGAGGTAATCCAGCCAGGTGATCTGTTTGGCTACAGCAACAAACAAGCTGACCAAGGCAAATGTCCAGCCAATCAGCAACAAGACCAAGGCTGTCCAGGAGACCTTCTGACCTCCCCTCTAGAAGACCAAGGACACAGAGGATCAATCAGTCAAGGATATCCAGACAAACTGCAGCTTGCAGGCAAACAAATTATGGAATCAACTACTTCTAGTAATTCCAAAGATGCACTTTAACTCATGTCAACTGGATGCAGATTCTTCATGTCAAGAGCAGAAATGAGGGTTGGGTACCATTCTCATTTGAACTGATACTGGTACCTTTTTTTTGGTACTTTAGTCTCTATTTACTTGGTCACACACTGTTTTAGTACTAAATTTTTGTAAGGAATTTTGGAGCCAGCCAGTGGGTGAGTGTTGGTTAAGGCTAGTAACAATGCTAAGCTAAGATGAACCATGACAGTGAAAAGAGCCCAGTTATACTGTAGCTCAGCCTCCTCTCTCACTCAGATGCTCTCAGGTACAGACATTTGGCACCGATCAGTAGTACTGATGTAATTTGGCGGTACCCTTAAAAGTACCTAAGAGAAGTGAGGAGAGGAGTGTCTGGTGGACACAGAGGCAATATAAAGCACTTTCATTGAATCAAGTGGGAGGGGAGCACCACCCAGCTATAGATAAGATAGAACTTTATTATTTATCCCTGCGGAAATTGCTGTGCAGCAGTTGTGGTACAAGTAGGAAGAGTGCAAATGTAAAATATAAATATACAATCCTTGGCACCATACACAGTAAACATTTGGTTAGATATCTGGAACAATTTCACCCTGTGAATACTGGACCTCGATATATTGTTAACATCCACTCTATCACAAGCTTCTCTGCAGACACACACCTCATACACAGCAGCCTGGCAGGTGTAGACCAAACAGAGCAGGACAGCGTGGAGACTGAAGAAGACATCATTAGCACTGACAGGGTTTATTCCATTAGGGTTCCTCATCAGAAACTCCTCCTACAGACAGACAACAGACACTATATATACTGTACATGCTTCACTCAAGTCCTGCAATACTTTAGCCATTCATGAGCGGGTCAAACTCTTCATATAAATGTGATAACATGGACAAGAAATGCCCAATATAGTCTGTGGCTAAATTGTGTTGCATTTATTTAAATATACAGACAAATGTGTTTCTGAACTATTGTTAAGATAGTCCACTGTGAACTGACCTGAGATTCAAACCTTGAACAGTGACCTGGGAACAACATTTATCAGACAAAAACGTGAAATTGTGTCTGATTAGGAAAACACGAATGTGATTTGTAATGTTATTTACCAGAATGATCAGCTCAGACAGCATTGGCATTTTCAGCAAGGACAGGTGCCATGTGGCAAAACACTTAACAAAATAAATGTTTATGGTAAGTTGCCTCTTCTAGCAGTTCCCTGGGCACAATCGCTTCCTTTCCCTAAATCTTTAAAATAAATAAAACTTAATTTATTCCTGTCCATTTCCTCTGGATTATAATGCCAGGCTCATGGAAGATTCCTGTTCTGTGACACAGTAGCCCAGTTATTTAGCATTTCACTTGTGAAAGGTTCCAGGCTCACCAGAACTACACATGACTGGTAGACTGATCTGTATGTGTATAAGTGAAGCACCCCTTTAAAAGATGAAGTTACCTTTATATAAGGCACCCAGAACAGCCCTATATTGAAGACACTATAAGCAATGAAGCCAGTTAGGTTGAGAGCCAGGAAGTCAAAGTTGAGACCTACAACACTGAAAACAAACATGTTCGTATTATTTGTCTGAGTCAGTTTATTTTTCATACAGTTTTTTATATGTGCAGCCTTACAGAGTGACCAAGGGACCTTGAGACTATGTAAAGTAAATGACAAAAGAAATCCCTCCAAATATATTTAAAAGCAAATTCTTAACAATTTATTACTAACTGATTATACCATAATTAAAAGACTATGCAAATGTCTGTCCAGTCAGACAGGTATGACCATGGAACTGGAACATCCTGATTTGAGTCCAGCCATGGAACTTTGTTGCATTTGTTGTTTGTTTGGTTAGTTGTGCTGATTTGAAAAGCTGTTGTTCATTTCCAGAGGAATTTCCTTTAAGAAAAGCTATTTTTTAAACCTAAGTAAATAATTACTCATTATTGATTTGTTATTAGAAACTTTATTCTTCATATATTTGAAAATGTATGTGCACCAGCAGACAAATTTCACCTTTTTATGTTCAGGTGACCTGTTTGATTAAGACGAGGTTAAGCTAGCTCGACATTTAAATTGAATAAATGTATTTTAAGGGTACCAATAGAGTTGTCTCTATTTTACGTATGATTAGTGCTAAATTACAGAGTTCTCTCCTGGAAATGATTTGGAAATTCTTAAAAACCCGTATATACAGTGCTCCAATTGTTGCCAATGCCTCGTGAACGACTGCCAGTCGACTTGAGCACAATAGATTCTTGTCAGGCAGTGTTTACATGATGATACAACTCATGAACAACTACAAAACAGGTGCTGTATATATAACATAAAGCATGATTCTGCATATAAATGGCCTATTTTCAGGCTTAAAATCATTCAGAAACTGAATCTCGTGGACACTTTAATTTTCATGTTTCCAGTGCAGCCACCATGTTTTTCTAATTCAAGGACAGGGCTTTGAGCTGGAAGTCTATTTGAGTGCATGAATGCTGTTTTGTACGTTATATCTCAGTGTATTAAGATGCTATTAAATCAAAGATCATAATCTTGATATCTGAAAGCATAAAAACATCATCCTATTTGGTTCACTTAAGCAAAACTGCACGAGGAAAATATCCAAAAACCTAGATGAATGAAAAGAATGGCAGAGGACAGACAGAAAACTACCTTTTCCTCCTCCAGTTTTCCCAGACTTGTGGATAGAAGGACACTGACCAGGCGAGAAAGTAAATCCAGCCAATCACCTGACTAAGTACTGACACGATGTTGCTATGGACGACCATAAAGCGGATCCTGACGGATGAACTAGAGGAGAGAAAATCATGCTTACGGAAACAAAGACAACTGGACAGAGGCAATATACCATTGTACTCTAGTATCATCATTATACTGTCAACATAGGCTTTTAAAATGTGTAGTATTCTCATGTCATTTCAGCATATATCACACAAAATATATTGGTAATACCCTCATTCTGAGCGTAGCCTGTAGTTTTTGTCCAACATCATTAGATCACACACTGATGCTAAACGCATTCATGTAACCTGATGAGTACAGTCAAACTGTGCTCCCCAGATTGGCCAGCATGTATGTGTATAAAAGATTATGGCATTTTTATTATTGTACATACAATTCAGTATGTTGTAGTGGATTTTTCCCTTTATGTATGTTGTACTCTGTATAATCAATGAAATGTGTGTGTGTGAGACATGGAGAAGTCAGGAGTCATTATCAACTGGAAGGATGAGCGCAGCTGTAACTCTTAGATGCCTGGCAATGTGAAAGTGAAAGTTAAACTGAACAAGACCATATGAAGGTTGACATAATGTATACCAATATTGACTCTAGTGTGCTGAGGCAGGTAGGCCTGCCTACTCTTAAAAGGCCATTAAGGCCTCCTTTTTATTTTCTGTGTGAAGCTGGATCAGGAAATAATGGTGTAATAAAAGGGTGATGTTGGCTTAAGACCACATGCATTTAACACTGGAAAAAGTACCTAAGATTTGCAATAATTGTGGAAAAACCCTGGAATATGTGAAATAGGAGGAACCCTATAGAATAAGCTCCACAATGGGAGGTCTTCTCCAGAGCATATAAGACTGCTTTCTGATTCAGCTTCAGTGTCTGCTTCATGGAACAGCCTCGGTTTACTTTGTATTTGTTGAAGTGCATAGTAAATCTGCATCTACATTGAACTGAGTGTTTTTCTTCAATGTAAAAGTGTTTATTACAAGTGTTCAAGTTGATAACATTTTTATTAGGACTTTAACTGTTGTGAAAGATCCAAGTTCCATTGGCCCAGCAGAAAGGTTTTTCACTACTGTCTGTCCATGTGGTTTGCAGAAGTGCATAAAAGAGGCTTAACTTTAATGAAATGGATTTAATGAAAGAGACGGAAAGTTAAGTCTTGTGCATGTCTGTGCATGCTGCTTCTGTGCCGATACCCACCTGTTGAAGTCTGTGTTGTTGCTAAGCAAGTATGTGGTCACCTGACCGACATCATGGGCTGTCACATTGAAACTGACTGAGGTTGACTCCACTGGCAGCAACACCTTAACAAAATGAGAATAACACAAACACAAGAGTTAACAACTCCTTGGTAGATGGTACCATGTATCCTCCTCTCGGTTAAGTAATGTAATACATAGAAATATATGTTAAATGCTGAGTGATACTGAATTTCATGTGGTTCAAGCTCAAAGAGATCCTGGCTCTGTTCTTTGTATTTTAGGCTTCTTAATATGTTTTTTGGACAATGATGCAGATCTATGGCACAGAGAAATAAGATTGATCAGGCTTTGGTGACACAGATTATACTTAGCAGGATAAATTAATTGTTGCTTTTTTTCTCCTCATGGGAATTTTAAATAATCCTGTATTTGCAGTATATTTAAATATTTATTTGCTTCTTTTTTTTTTCAAATTTGCATTTTATGGGATTCATACTCAAAAGAATAAAATATACAGTACATTCAGGTATATGGGTGTGATGATGGTGCTAAAAGAAAAGTAAAGTGGGGTCACCAAAACATTAGGATTCATACTCTTGTCCATTCAATCTCTTTATCATCTTTGGGGCAAAGTGGAAGCATGTAAAGCCAACATCCCATCAGAATGTGGTTACAAGTAAAACAGGCCAAACCTGCTACACAGGAAGAAGGAAAAGTATGTTGTCACCACTAGTTAGCAGGGCAGATTATTAGACTTGGTGCAGTTATTCTTTAAATCCAAGTTCAACCAGAAGAAGACTAGTTTGGAAGTCTGTTTCACTGCTGGAATATGCAGCACATTTTTCTTTTTATTTGGTCGCACTTGTTACCTGCTCAGGGACTGTGATTACAGAGGAGTAGTTCCATTTGGAGCTGTAGGTTACATTTAAATGTATCACAGCCGTCAGGTTGACAGGGGAACTACAGAAAGACACAAAAATGCAGTCAGAACAACACTGATCCTGACAGCTGCTTTTACAAACTATAGGAGCATTAAGAGCTACCAGGATCTGGATTTTACTTCTTCTAACTTGCTGAGCATATTTGCTTTTCCAGTTTTTACTTTCTTCATATTCATGGCAGAGTAGGCAATTTATCTTTGAATCACATTTTGTTATATTTGTTGAAATTGTCTTTACATCCTGACAGCAATCAATTAATCAAATGCCATCCATCCATCCATTTTCTTCTGCTTATCTGGGGCCGGGTTGTAGTGGCAGCAGGATAAGCAGGGTATTCCAGACGCCCTACTCGGGCTACTCATCTGGCGTTCCCAGGCCAGATGAGATATATAATCCCTCCAGTGTGTTCTGGGCCTACCCCGGGGTCTCTTCCCAGTTGGACGTGCCTGGTAAACCTTCAGAAGAAGACGCCCAGGAGGCATCCTAATCAGATGCCCGAACCACCTCAACTGGCTCCTTTTGACACAAAGGAGCAGCGGCTCTACTCCGAGCTCCTCACCCTATCGCTAAGGCTGAACCCAGCCACCCTACGCAGGAAACTCATTTTGGCCGCTGTATCTGCAATCTTGTTCTTTC
Organism: Lateolabrax maculatus; assembly: GCA_031216445.1. Lineage (NCBI taxonomy): Eukaryota > Metazoa > Chordata > Actinopteri > Acropomatiformes > Lateolabracidae > Lateolabrax > Lateolabrax maculatus. The sequence goes on from CM062196.1 coordinate 26,553,969, forward strand.
GGTCACTACCCAAAGCTCATGACCTTAGGTGAAGGCTAGGAAGTAGATTGACTGAGATACTTGAACTCCTGCGCTTGGGGCAGCAACAAGGGACAACCTTGGCAGCGTCCAACAGACGTTCCCTGTTCACTCTCACTACAAGTTTGGGTTTACCAGGTGTGTCCGGCAGCCTCCCCCACCATCTGATACAACTCAACACCAAGTGGTGATCAGCTGACAGCCCTGGCCCTCTCTTCACCTGAGTGTCCAAGACATTTGGCCGCAGATCTGATGATACGACTACAAAGTGGTACCAAGTACACTTATGAACCACCCTATGCTCGAACATGGTGTTCGTTATGGCCAATCCACACACAGGTCTGATAACAAAGCATCACTCAGTTAAGGCATGCCGTTCCTCACAATTACCCCCATCCAGGTTTCTCCAGCGTTGCCCACATGAGCGTTGAAGTCCCCAGTAGAACTATAGAGTCAGTCAGAGCCTTCCCCTCAGCAACTAACAGTCGCACAGAGGCGACCCTCTCGTTCAGCAGGGAGAGCTCAACCTATGACCTCTCTGGAGAGTCGAGTCTGTCTGATAGTGCTGCAGCTAAATTTAAAGAAGTGATTCCATCGACATTTTATTCAATGCCATGTCTCAATATAACGGAGGACTCCTATGCTAACTTTAGTCCCTCCCAAATTGATCATCTGGTTGATAGTGCTGCAGGCTCGCTGCGAACTACTCTTGATTCTATTGCCCCTATCAAAAAGAAGATAATAAAACAAAAGAGGTTAGCTCCATGGTATAACTCCTGAAAATTAGAAAGGAAATGGTGTTCCACCAAACTGGAGGAATATCATTTAGTTTGACAAGATAGTCTTAGAATATACAGGAAGGCCCTCCATAATGCCAGAGGAGCATACTACTCCTCACTAATAGAGGAACATAAGAACAACCCCAGGTTTCTTTTCAGCACTGTAGCCAGGCGGACACAGAGTCAGAGCTCTGTTGAGCCATGTATTCCCAGAGCTCTCAGTAGTAATAACTTCATGAGCTTCTTTGATGATATAATTCTAACTATTAGAGAAAAAATTCATCATCTTGTGCCGTCAGTCAGTTCAGATATATCTTCAAGTGCAGGAACCTTTGAAACAGCTGTAGAACCAGACTTCACCAACTAACTTCAATGATTTCTTCGTATAAACCAACAACCTGCCTCTTAGACCCCATCCCAACTAGGCTGCTTAAAGAAGTTCTACCCTTAGTTAGCACTTCTTTACTAGACATGATCAATCTGTCTTTATCAACAGGCTATGTACCACAGTCCTTCAAACTAGCTGTAATTAAACCTCTTCTTAAAAAGCCTACACATGATCCAGGGGTTTTAGCCAAGTATAGACCTATAACTAACCTTCCCTTTCTCCAAAATCCTTGAGAAAGCGGTCGTTAATCAGTTATGTGGCTTTCTAAACAACAATAGTTTATTTGAGGATTTTCAGAGCATTATAGCACAGAGACAGCACTGGTGAAAGTGACAAATTACCTTTTGATTGCGTCAGACAAAGGATTTGTCTCTGTACTTGTTCTGTTAGATCTTAGTGCCGCTTTCGATACCATTGACCATGTATCATATTACAGAGACTGAAGCATTTGATTGGTGTCAAAGGACCCGCACTAAGCTGGTTTGAGTCGTATTTATCAGACAGATTTCAGTTTGTACATGTAAATGATGAATCTTTCGTGCACATGGAAGTTAGTCACGGAGTTCCACAAGTTTCTGTGCTTGGACCACTTTTATTCATCTTGTATATGCAGTAGATTCTGGATCTGTGATTGCCGGCCGTCTACTGCCCCCATGTTCCTGCTTCACTCACTGCTGCAGTTGTTATTATTATTAGTCTGATTTGTTGTCTGTCCTCCTGCTCTGTCTCCCCTCTCCTCCTCTCTCCTCCTCTCTCCTCCCCTTTCAAACCAACTGGGTCGATGCAGATGGCCGCCCACCCAGAGCCTGGTTCTGCTCGAGGTTTCTACCTGTTAAAAGGGAGTTTTTCCTCGCCACTGTCACCAAGTGCTGCTCATGGTGGGAACTGTTGGGTCTCTGTAAATAATATTTTAAAGAGTATGGTCTAGACCTACTCTATGTGAAAAGTGTCTTGAGATAACTTTTGTTATGATTTAGTGCTATACAAATAAAATTGACTTGACTTCTGTTGGTTAATCGCCTTCTGAGTATCCTACTTTTGCCTTGTCTGTTAAAGCACACACTAAAGGTGCTATATAAATAAGATTATTATTATAACGTTATTATTACTTCTGGAGTGATGAAGAAATGGTGTTTTGCCTTTCGGTAATGAAGTTTAGAGTAGAAAAAGGACAGAAATGCTGACCCAGTCAACTGTTTAGCATACAGGTTACAGGACGCTGGTTGCACATTCAGTGGAGGAGCAAGTCAGGCAACGATTTTAAAATTGCCAGTTTTTAATGTAAACATCCCAGGCGTCTGCGCAAATAGCAAGAATTAATCAGTAACCAGGATACTCATGTCCATGGAAACACACTGTTTTTGTAGTTACCTGGAAGTGATGGTGATCTTGGCTTTAGAGCATTCCTGAAGTGTGACAGCATTAGGAGCTGACAAATAAACTCTGGACTCTGGAGGATAGGCAGAAAATTGAACAATTAATCCAAGATGCTAAAACAAAACAACAGCACATAGATTGGCATCATCATAAAGCACTTTTATTTACAATTGTTCCATTAACATAATCCTCAAAAGGTTACCGCTTCTAATGGTGACTGAAAATGTTTAACATATTCAGAACCTGTACATCTTGAACGTGTTTTCATTTACATTTACTTGATGCAAAAATAACAGGTCAAAATACAGCCAGGTTCAACTTTTTTGAATAACAACCCTGAGTTTTTTTTTTTTTTGCCAGAGCCCTCTGTGTCACCTGAGTGGTCTCACTGAAATTAGTTTCTTATAATAAAGCCAGTGGAATCAATGAACATAGCCATAACAGTCAGTCTGTCACCAGAGATGTTGCTCAGCATCCACAGGAGCAGAAGTTGAGCAGATAGCTGTCTCTTTCCCAAGCCCAGACCAGACATCTCTGCAAAATGATAGATACTGCCAACCTGAAGGACACAAGGCATCTCAGAAATTAGACAGAGCAATCTCAATCACATTTTTATAATTCACATTCATCATGTAATTTAAATGGGTCATTTAATTAAACAGCACTTCAGGTGTAGTGTAGTGCACATGATGCTACCAGAGTAAACATATAGCCTGGGCTGCAATTCTGAAGCCATTGATTGATTGATTTATCATTATTGTGATGATAATTGTTTTGAATCTATCTCAGATTTGTGAAATGTTCCGCGGTTTGGCAAGTGTTTGTCATGTTCTGACAATAAATAAATAGTTTAAATCACAATTAAATGTCTGTTTTTTTTTAACTTTAACTCAGGAACAAAAATCTACTACTACTGTGATAATTATGGATATGGACTTAAATGACAATGTTCATCCTGATAACATTTTACAAGGTTCATGTATTGACATTGTAGAACACAGGGTTGTACATCAAGATTCAGATATAGTATAATTTAGCTACTTCAGATATATAATGATTATTTATAATGGTGTGGCAGGGGGGCAGAGATTAGTTATGTGAAACTGCGGTCAGATGAAAATATCGACCTGTTAAAGAAAAATAAAACAACATTTCCCGAGTGCTGTCCATCAGCACTAAAGGTCTGTTAGATTCTGGAACGAATGTTACTTGTTATTTGAACGACTCTTAAAAAGGAAGGAGTTAACTCAACTTTAAAGCGGAAGTGAATCCAATTCCTGCTTGTGTACGGTGCATGTGCAGCTGTGCATAAGAGCCAGCTTAATTTCCGAGTCAGAACTAAGATTAAACCCAGAACCAAAAGGAGTGGTTCATGAGTTGGTTCTCAGGGTTACTTAAAAGAACCAGTCCTCTCATCACTGTTTAGCCATTTATCACTCCGACCGTTTATCATTTGTGTATGTTATGTGCCTCAAATCTCAGTGGGAAAGATTTTAATCACAGAATCTTCCGCTAATATCGACCCTATGGAAGCCCATTTGCGCCACTATGATGAAAAACAAAGATTATGTAAGTCATTATTATGACTTAGTATTATTATGAGATACTAAGTTATAATAATGACTTACAGGATCTTTATTGTTATCATCACAGTGGCCCAAATGGGCTTCCATACAGCTCTCAGTAGCGTCTGTCCTCCAAAAGTGGACGCGTCCTTTGCGCTCGATGACGCGGCGCCGGTCTGGTCTCTGACCTCCCGCAGGGTTTCTGTTTTAATAGCATGCTTTAGTGTTTGGAATGCTGTAGTTTAGAGATGCTGACCCTGATCTGAGCTTTATACACAGTGTGTGTGGGACATTAGAGTGATAGATGAAGTCGTCCACAGAAGAGTCGCCAGGAAAACTACAAAACAGTCCCACAGTTTTCACATACTCACATCAACATGTTCCTACAGCCACCCCTCTGTCACGATCTCTGTCAGATGTAAAGTCTAACCAGTAGAAAGCTTCAGTAGTAATAGTAGCACAGAGGCGTCGGATCTGCTGCAGATGAAGAGGAAACATCTCTACAAACTGTTTTCTCGCTTCTGTCGGCTACTGCTAAATAATATGTAGCTTTTTAAAAACGTTTCGCCGTAAAACAAAGGCAAAGCTAAGCAAATAGCACCTGTAAGGATCAGTTTCGGAATGTTATGTGTGTTTATCCCCAGAGAGCTGAGCTCGCTGTCTGCATGAAGGAACGACTTCACGTTGAACAACAAAATGCGCAGAGAACTATTTGAGGAGATCCTTGTTCTGTCTGCTCCATCTGGACGCGGAGAACACGTTAAAGCCACAGACACGTGACAGGAAGACACCGGTGGAGGCAGCCTATTAACCCAGACTGCTTGAAATCATGCATTTGCTTTACCAGAACAAATTAAAATGTTAACTTACAGCGGCTGAGTTGTTTCCTCGTCAGCTAGTCACAAGATGCATCTCCACTAGTTTCGTTCACTTCTTCTTTTTCTTCTTCTGTTTGAGTTCTATTGGCGGTTGGCAAACATCGGATTGGTGCATCACCGCCACCAACTGGTTTCCTCTCTTCCTCCCATTGTTTCAACCTTTGCCAGCTTTGTTTCAAAGTTTGCTTCATAATACTCTTGATTTCTGTCTTACTGTACCTGGTTGCCAAATCTTTGCAACCTTATTTGCCATTGAATGTCCTTTAATATCAACATGTGCTGGTACCCATAGAAATATTACTGTAATTAAATCTTTTGAATTCTGTAAAATGTTTGTTGTATTTCTATCTGAATGACTGAACTGTAAACTGATTAGTGATGAGCTTGAATCTGAACAAATGATTGTTCTCAGTGGTCTTGTATCCACTGTACTGCTAACAATAAACAAGAATTTCTCCTGCGTAAACTGATAATTTCTCACTGATTCTTTCCCTACTTTGATATGAAACTCTGGAACAATAGATGCTACTCCTATTTTATTAGAAAAACTCTTTGATGCATCAGTGTAGATCTGGACATAACTGTGGTAACTATCAACATGTGCCTGTATGGTATGTGAATTAGAAATAAACTTTCTATCCTTGATCTTCTTTTCTAGTAATGTAAAATCTACTGTGGCATCGGGAAGTATCCAAGGTGGTATTGCCGGCAGGACTAAAGTTTAATTGAGCTACTTTAAGTTCTATTGCTTTCTGTGTCACTGTCCATCCAAAACTCTTTTCCTTTTCCCAACAAGGTTTTAAAGTGTCTTGTGTTGGATAATGTTGACCCTGTGAATTAATTCTCTTTTCAGTTATTCAATGATACCTCTATCCTTCTCATCTCTAGTGGCATTACTCCCATTTCCTCCTGTAATGCTGCTGATGAGGTTGTTTTAAAATCACCTGTGCATAATCTCAAAACCTGATACTGAATAGTATCTAACTTTTTGAGGGATTTGCTTGCTGCTGATCCATATGCCACTCAACCATAATCTAATACTGATCTAATTAATCCACTGTATATGGCCACTGTCAGCCCCCTATGCATTTCCAACTAAACACCTCATTACATTTAGTACTTTCTTATGTTTGTCCACTACTTTCTTAATATGTATAGCCCATGTAATTATTTCATCAAACCATAATCCTTAAAATGTAAAGTGTTTTACTATCTCCAATTTTTAATCATATCATTTTAGTTTTACCTCACCACCAATTATTTTCTTTGTAAAGAACATTGTCTTTGTTTTATCAGTTGAAAATGTAAAACCCCATTTACAGGACCACTCTTCTACTTTCGTAATAGCCCCTTGCAGTTTCTTTACAATGAATTTCAAATTTGTTCCCCTCTTTCAAATTGCCCTATCATCTGCAAAAAGAAAATCCCATCCCATTCTCTATTTCCATAAATACATAATTTATCAGTATGGAGAATAATAGGGCTTACTATCTTTCCTTGCGGGGTTCCATTTTAAAAAACACATTTTTCTGATGCTTTTATCCATATTCTGACTTGAACAACTCTTCCTAGTAAAAAAAGTCCTTAATCCATCTATATATTCAACCTCTGGTACCTAATTCACAAAATCTGGTTAATAATCCTTCTCTACACATTATATCATATGCCTTTTCCATATCACAAAAGACAGCCACAACACATTCTCTGTTTATCTGTGCTTTTCTAATTTCATGTTCTAAACACAAAGCTGGACCCGCTCTGGTATTTAGATACACATCCTTTATTTTCTATATATGTTAATCTTTCATTTATCATTTTCTTCATTATTTTGCAGATGTTGGATGTTAAGCAATATGTCTGTGTTCCCTGGATTTGTGCAATCCTTTCCTGGTTTGCATATTGGAACTACAACAGCCTCCTTCCAGTTTTGTGTAATTTCGTTCTTCTTGTTCATGGAGGTTTAACTGCGGCTGGCGTCCTTAGTGCCGCAATACCGCTATCCTCTGGTGATAGTTCAGTCCTGCAGTGTCTGGTTTATCAGATTTCTCTCTGGGGAGCTGACCAAACATCTTCTGCCTTGTTCATTTCCACTGTACTTCAGTCTGCCCCTGTTAGCCCAGGTCTTTATGTTTCTTCCATCATCTCCTTCCTCTCTGATATATTTCTAACACACATGTTCTACAGTTTCTGGTAACTGACAACGTTCCCAAAGACTGGGCGCCTCCCTATAACATTCCTCCCATTTCTCTCCATGCCCACTCTGTTTTGAACTGAATGTAAATGTGTTCCCCATATCTCCTGACCCCAGTGCTGTTGCACTCTTATTGATTTAGTCCCAATGCCCTTTCCCTCTGATTATGTAAGTTTGATATGGATGTCTATGTTTTCTTTTTTAACAGCTTGTTGGGCTAGTTTGTCCACTCTCTCATTACCCAGAAAAATGAGCAGGAACCCTAATGAATGTGACCTCAGTGCCTTTTTCTGTTACTCTTGAATGTATTGCCATATTTTGAAGTAAATCCAGGTTTAGGATTGCTGGATACATCTGATTTAGTACAGAGAGTCACTACAGACTAGAACTTTGTTTAACTTGTTCAACCAATCGTGAAGCCTAGTGGTGTATAAGTTAACAGTATACACACTTAAGAATTTTGAGGTTAGTTTGCATAATGGAACTCTGTAGCTTGGAACTGCAACTACAGAACCTGTATCATCTGTTATTGGATCTTTCAATTCCATTGGTAAAAATGATAAAATACACTCATTAAATCTGCTCTTTTATTTCTTGCCTTAATTGGAAGTAATTCCAACAGAGTTAATAACCACACTGGGATTATAGGCCACATTTGGACAAAAATTAATTTTCATATCCCCAAGTCTTTGTCTTCTTCTTTGTAATTTTATTTTATTTTATTTGTTTGGTCAGTTGGCAAACAACTAGAAAGCTGAACTCTTCCCAATTCTTACTTGAATTGATCTTCCAATTAAGAAATCTTTGATCCACCTAAACAAAAAATCCTAATTTACTGATTTTAATTATCAATCCCTCCGTGTACATCGTGTCCTAGACATTTTCTATGTTAAACAAGACTAGGGTGAGAACTAGTATATGGCTGGACCGTGTATTGTCAATGTGCTAATGTCCGAAAAATAACTGTGAGTTTAATCCATCCCATGTAAACCACAGGCGATTAGTCCCAAACAATGTAGTCTACGGTTTTTGTTCAGTGAAATTTACTTGGCAGACATGAAATGTCTGGGCTAGTCTTGCTCACCTCTGTTGTCCGGTTCTCATGATACTCTATTCATTTTGAATGAGCAATGGCCAATGGGGAAACTCCAACACTCGAACGACCACTGGTGTAACGTCCTCACTCAGTCAGGGACAGACATTCCTGTTTATAGGGCTGGCCCCGCATTGCTGTGGTCCTGCCAAAAAGATAGCTACTACACTGTCCCTGTTTATTTGTGCGTTCTCATTTCATGTGAACATACAGCTAATAATATTTTCCCTCTTTAAAGCTCCCGTAGCTTCTCTCCCTCTTACCCTCTTCGCCCCTCCTCACTTATATTACCAGACATATGAACTTTAACAAATGTTTGTGCATGTGCATCTCAGCTTTCTCTTCATCTGTTACAGCTGTAAGATGGATATCCATAATCTCTTTTGAGCCCATTCATTCTTCTTATCGTTCCCCTATCTTATCAATTTCTGTCTCTCTTCCAACTGAATTACAACTTTCTTCTAGAACATATGCTCTAAACGAAGAACAGAGTCATGGTGTTTGTATTTGCCCTTAAAGTGGTGCTGATACTTTTTAAAATTTGAAGAACTTTCTTCTATTTTCTTCTAGCTACTTTATGACTGCTCTGATAGTCCACACGGGGCAGCTATATTGATCCTTGTTCTCTGGTTTTTGTAATTTCTTGCAGTGTGTTGCAGTATCTTGCAGTAGCTGCTGAATGTCATATGGCAGATGGAGTATTGTTTGGCGACATATCTTACTGTCTTTCCCTGCCTCACTTCATCTGATACAGATTTTAGTACATGTGCTGACACACACTTATAAGTGGTTGGCTGAAAAAAAGAATAATCTAGGATGGAGAAAATTTGTGTAGTTGTCATTACAGGGTCAGTTGTAACACTTTTCTAGAAATACCACTATCAGCCATTGTATAAACAAGCTGTAGCTGCGTGGTAGCTTGGAATCAGCACAGATATTTTACACTCTACCTCAGAAACTCTAAACTAATACATAATTACTTTATACATAATTTAACTTCAACAGTATCAGTAGGCTACTAATCAAAATATAAACTTAGTCCCAAAAATATAGCTATGGAATTTGACACGCAAGGACCAGGAAGGAAGTGATCTTACATTAAATTGATCACATGAACTCTCAGGTCATCCCCTCTTAGTGAAAGTGGTGCTGTCTCCCCTATTGAACAAAATAACAATAATGAAAGTAGTAAATCCACTAGTATTCTGACTCACTGTTTCATCAAAAGCTTTAAAACAGTAAACCATGCCTCAGAAAGCTTTGTTGCCCCATCACTCACACCAGATATGATGGAGATGGGCGGATGATGCCCTGAAGTTTGTTTCACTGGTGTGAAACGCGCTGCTCCAATACACTGAGCTCCAGCTGAAACCAGGTGTTGCTGTGCTTGCTGCATTTGATGCCCACAGGCCTTGAATTTTTTTTTGTGGCACAAATAGAAGTGTGTGCCAACCGCCAAATCCAAATTAGTAATGCAAAACCAAAAGATTGGATCAAACTTTGTTTCAAACCGACCGCTCCTTCCAACTTCCATCCATCTAAATTTGTTTGGAATGAGTCTGTGCTATATTGTTTCAGTAGGACATTTAATTTGTGAGCTCCAATGTTTGACCTTCTGATTCAGAAGATCGACATCCAACAACAAAGGTACTTCTCCAATGTTGGGAGAGAGAAAGGGCCAAGCAGGACTGTTTTGCATGGTAATGACAAAGTAGTTAGTGACATGACATTAAGTCAGAAAATATATATTCCTCCAGTACCATTATCAGTAACACCACCCTGGCTGATCCCTTCAGTAGTAATTGATTTTTAAATTCTGGAAAAAATGCAAATGCAGGTTTGGAAATTTCGGTTGAAGATAGGTTACATTATATAAATCATTTGTCCCAGTATTTACAGATGGATCCAAGGACCTTAATACTGGGAGCACAGTTTATGCTTTAAGTATACTAAGTTTCTGTTAAAAGAAGAATATCAGAGCATTTGTCCGTTTACACAGTTGAGATGATGGCAATTGTAGCAGCATAACAGTGGATAGAAGAGTCAAAAACAAAAAGGTTATTATTTCAAGTCAAGTCAAGTCAATTTTATTTGTATAGCTCAAAACGCTTTTCACATAGAGTAGGTCTAGACCATACTCTTTAAAATATTATTTACAGAGACCCAACAGTTACCACCACGAGCAAGCACTTGGCGACAGTGGCAAGGAAAAACTCCCATTTAACAGTTAGGAACCCTCGAACCACCGTATATATGTTTCCTTTAGGCAATATTATTAGGAAACACTCCATAAACTTTCACTGCTATGCAGATGATACTCAATTATACTTATTGATGAAGCCAGATGAAACCGATAAGTTAGTAAGTTAGTTGATTTTTTCGTCTAAACCAACAACCTGCCTCTTAGACCCCATCCCAACTAGGCTGCTTAAAGAAGTTCTACCCTTAGTTAGCACTTCTTTACTAGACATGATCAATCTGTCTTGTCTCTGTCACGGAGTTCCACAAGGTTCAGTGCTTGGACCACTTTTATTTACCTTGTATATGCTTCCTTTAGGCAATATTATCAGGAAACACTCCATAAACTTTCACTGCTATGCAGATGATACTCAGTTATACTAATCAATAAAGCCAGATGAAACCGGTAAGTTAGCCAAGCTTCAGGCATGTATTAAGAACATAAAAGACTGGATGACCTGCATGTTTCTGCTGTTAAACTCAGACAAAACTGAAGTTATTGTTCTGGGTCCTAAACACCTGCGATACACACTATGTATAGATATAGTTACTCTAGATGGCATTGCCCTGGGCTCTAGCACCACTGTAAGGAGTCTAGGAGTAATCTTTGATCAGGACATGTCCTTTAATGCCCATATAAAACAGACTTCAAGGACTGCCTTCTTCCACTTACGTAACATTATAAAAATCAGGCATATCCTGTCTCAAAAAGATGCAGAAAAACTAGTTCATGCATTTGTTACTTCTAGGTTGGATTATTGTAATTCCTTATTATCGGGCTGCCCCGATAAGTCTCTAAAGACTCTCCAGCTGATCCAGAATGCGGCTGCACGTGTACTTACAGGAACTAGCAAAAGAGAACATATTTCTACAATATTAGCTTCTCTGCACTGGCTCCCTGTGAAATCTAGAATATAATTTAAAATTGTCCTCCTCACTTACAAAGCTCTTAATGGTCAGGCACCATCGTATCTTAAAGAGCTGATAGTACCGTATTACCCCACTAGAGCACTACGCTCACAGAGCACAGGGTTACTTGTGGTACCTAAAGTCTCTAAAAGTAGAATGGGAGCCAGAGCCTTTAGTTATCAAGCTCCTCTTCTGTGGAATCAGCTCCCAATTTGGGTTCGGGTGGCAGACACCCTCTCTTCGTTTAAGAGTATGCTAAAAACGTTCCTTTTTGATAAAGCTTATAGTTAGGGCTGGCTCAGGTGAGCCCTGAACCATCCCTTAGTTATGCTGTTATAGGCTTAGACTGCCGGGGGACTTCCTATGATGCACTGAGCTTCTCTCTCCTCCTCTCCCTCTCTATCCGTAGGCATTCTTATCCCACTAATACATGTTACTAACTCCACCTCTTCCCGGTAGTTCTTGTGCTTTCTTTGCTTTTTCCCCTTCTCACTTTCTGCATATATTTCTGCCTCTGGAGCTGTAGAGTCTGGACCTGTGGCTACAGACCGTTTACTGCCCCCATGTTCCTTCTCCACACTCGCTGTTGCAGTTGTAATTATTCTTAGTCTGATTTGTTGTCTGTCCTCCTGCTCTGTCTCCCCTCTCCCCCTCTCTCCTCCCCTTTCAACCCAACTCGGTCGATGCAGATGGCCGCCCACCCAGAGCCTGGTTCTGCTCGAGGTTTCTACCTGTTAAAAGGGAGTTTTTCCTCCGCACTGTTGCCAAGTGCTTGCTCATGGTGGGAACTGTTGGGTCTCTGTAAATAATATTTTAAAGAGTATGGTCTAGACCTACTCTATGTGAAAAGCGTCTTGAGATAACTTTTGTTATGATTTGGCGCTATACTACTTTAAAGGACTGTGGTACATAGCCTGTTGATAAAGACAGATTGATCATGTCTAATAAAGAAGTGCTAACTAAGTGTAGAACTCCTTTAAGCAGCCTAGTTGGGATGGGGTCTAAGAGGCAGGTTGTTGTTTTAGACGAAGAAATCATTGAAGTTAGTTGGTGAAGGTCAGTTGGAGAAAAACAGTCTGAATATATATCTGGTTCTACAGCTGCTTCTGAGGTTTCTGTACTTGAAGATATGTCTGAACTGGCTGAGGGCACAAGATGATGAATTTTTTCTCTAACAGTTAGAATTTTATCATCAAAGAAGCTCATGAAGTTATTACTACTGAGAGCTCTGGGAATACATGGCTCAACATTGGTCTGAGCCTGTGTTAGCCTGGCTACAGTGCTGAAAAGAAACCTGGGGTTGTTCTTATGTTCCTCTATTAGTGAGGAGTAATAGGCTCCTCTGGCATTACGGAGGGCCTTCCTGTATGTTCTAAGACTATCTTGCCAAACTAAATGAGATTCCTCCAGTTTGGTGGAACGCCATTTCCTTTCTAATTTTCGTGATGTTTCTTTTAATTTGCGGGTTAAGGAGTTATACTATGAAGCTAACCTCTTTTGTTTTATTATCTTCTTTTTAATAGGGGCAATAGAATCGAGAGTCGTTCGCAGCGAGCCTGCAGCACTATCAACCAGATAATCAATTTGGGAGGGACTAAAGTTAACATAGGAGTCCTCCGTTACATTGAGACATGGCATTGAATTAAATACTGATGGAATCACTTCTTTAAATTTAGCTACGGCACTATCAGACAGGCATCTACTGAAGAAATGTTTGCCTAATGGCCTGTAGTCCAGTAATATAAATTCAAAAGTTATTAAATAATGGACTGATAAGACAGGATTTTGTGGGAAGACTATTAAATGTTAAAACAGTGATTGGGTTTGTTTACACTCTGACAGAAGCCAATCGAATCTAATAGTGAGAAAAACGCAGAACTAAGGCTATCATTATCGACATCCACATGAATATTAAAATCACCTACAATAATGACTTTATCTGTTTTGAGGACTAAACTTGTTAAAAACTCTGAGAATTCTGCTAAATATTTTCGAATACGGACCAGGAGCCTGGTACACTATGACAAATAGAATTGGCTGTAGAGTTTTCCACGTTGGGTGTGAAAGACTAAGAACAAGGCTTTCGAATGAGTTCAAACTGAGTTTGGGTTCAGGGTTGATTAATAAGTTTAGGTTTAGGGTTGATTAATAAGCTAGATTTATTTTAGCTTTATTTGTACAGTTTTGTGTTCTGCATTAATGTCACTGCAGTTGTTTACATCCCATATTGGGTAGGATATAGTTAATGACATATATGAAACTTTGTTCAGATTTAAAAATGTAAATATATTGATAAGGTTTATGTGGGTATACCAAAAGAAGAAGAAGAAGAAGTTGACCTTCTAGCCTAAGTGTATTTACTGTTGAGCTGTATGCCATCCTGATGACTTTAGAATGGGTAGAACAAAACAAAACAAAGAAAGTCTTAGTCTGTAGTGATTCAGTCTCTGCTTTGTATAGTCTCATGCAGGTATGCTTAGTAATTGTCAGGATTTAACCTTTGAAATAACGTCAATACACACAAGAATAAGGAAACTAGGTGCTGAGGTTGTTGTTTATCTGGGTTCCTGCTCATACAGGCATTCTGGGAAATGAAAGAGTGGATAAATTAGCCAAACAAGCTGTTAAAAAAGGAATCATAGATACACATATTCATATTTCAAAATCAGAAGGAAAGGGCATTTTACTGAAGGAAACAAAGAGTGACAGGAGCACTGGGATCAGGAGACTAGAGGAAGACATTTACATTCAGTTCAACATAGAGATGGTATTGGGAGAAGTAGGGGAGGGAATAGAAAACAGGAAACAGTCATGACTAGCTTAAGAATAGGGCACAATAACGTGAACAGTACACTCCACATTATAGGGAAGCATCCAACAGGTTTATGTGATCATTGTCAGGTACCAGAAACTGTAGAGATGTGCTGTTAGCTGCAGGAGATATGAGTCACAGAGAAAGGACGTTGGAAGTAATGAGAAGATGGGGGATGACAGAAGCAGGAGTAAAAAACAGACTGAAGTGTGGTGGAAGCAGGCCAGGTAGAAGATGCCTGCTCAGCTTCTTCAGAAGAACTGGACTGTTGTGGAACATAGAACATCCCGAAACTGTAGGAGTTCACTAATTCCAGAAGATGGCAGTAGTGTAACGCTAGGCATGCAAGCTACCGTTAAAAGCCAAAGAAGAAGAAGTTGACCTTCTAACATTCCAGTTAAGTGCTTCCTGTCAGGGTGCGGGACTACTTCACCACCCGGCTGCCCTCAGAAGAACCAAATATATTTTCAATTGTCGTCTTCCTAATCGTGAGCATGTTTGTAACGAAGCTGTGTCCTCTGCAGAGTCTGTTATCACGGTAAGACTGGCACAGCCATGTGTGGGGAGGTCTGCTCGCTAATGTGTCAGTTTAGAGAGGAAGGGTCCCGTAAATTTAGCTCAACTCTGTCAGTCTAATGGTGAATTATCTATTGTTGATAACACAAGGTGTTCTATACCGACATGGACGCGTGTTTGTTTTAGCAGTGCTACATCCAACCTGTACGGTATATTCCTGTGTGTCTGGCAGGTGTGTTTGCCCTGTGTTGGGGCTCAGCCACGCTTCCCCGCTCCACACTCACCCTCCTCAGCTCAACTCCAACAGGACGTCCGTGGTGCGCTACGGCCGGCAGAGGTATGAGAGGCTGTACCCCGTGATGCTGGTCCGGCCTGATGGATCCACCGTCAACATCAGATACAAGGAACCCAGGCGCGTCCTCATGGTGAGTACAGCGGCTCTGTTTCTAATAAACTCTCGTTTTTGAGAAATACAATTTGAAATGTCTCATTACAATAAATTCAGGGGAAAATAATTCAATTTTCAACACGGGTTTTATTTTCATAGTTTTGTCCATTCTTCTTGCCCAAAGTAACATGACCGAAAAACTGCATTTGCAGACAGTTTTTAATAGAAAAATGTTTGAAAACTTAATCTGGAATCTGGAGTGGCATCAGAATACACAGTCATGATATAAATGTTAGTAGTAGTTTTCTTCATTTAAGCAGGTTGTATGTTATTGTTGGTTTTTCGTATGCAAATCCCCAAAAAAGTGCCATAAGCCAAGAAGAATAGTGTTTACCTCCAGTTAGAATTGTTTCCTGTAGATAGTTTTTTTACTGGCACATGCTGCTGCTGGCCAATGGTATGTTGCACATGAAAACAGTATGTCCCTGTTGCTCCACCACCATACCACGATCCACTTCTGATTCGTACTGAAATGCAGCTGTGATATGCGTACATGGCATATAACAAACCACTTGCAGTATAATGTTGTGGTATCAACTACTAAAAGTTTTTACACTTACATCTACATTTTTGCAACATCAGGCTCCGTCACAACCCTAACCCAACCATATTAATACTGACAACTAACACATAGCACCAAACTCCTAACCTGCTTGCTCAAGATAATAAGGGGCACTTGTCCTATAGCACATGAGTAAGTGAGTTTGTACATTCATATTTCATGTTTTGTTAGTTTATTGGTGTTTCTTCATGTGTTTTAAAAGATGCCAGTCAATCTGTCCACTCTGACTGAAGAAGAGCGTCGAGCTCGACAGAAGAAGAGAGAAGTGAAAAAGACGAAAAAGGAGACAGCAGAACACTATGAAGACGACTTCAAAGCTGACAAATACAGCCAATTCTGGAAGAAGAAATAATGTCTTTATGTGTGAAGGTAAAGTGTCGCCGTGGCAGCATCCCTAAAAATCAGACTCTCACTTGAAACTTGCCCATACACAGCATGTTTAAACTGGACTGTTTACATGCCAAAAAAGTGATTCCTCTAAAAGATTCAATCTTGGGACACTGAAACCCAGACTAATGACATTTTTAAAGCGGGAAGTCTGACTGAACATCATGAGCAGCACTCTGCTGCAGGATTATACTCTGATTCTGGGGTTACTTTCCTTGAAGTGTAAATAACCTGTTAAACCTGGAAACAAACCAATTTTAACTCAATAAAAATTGTTTTAAAGCACTGTTTATGTCTGGTGAATACTGTCACTGATGTGTTGCTGCAAAAACATGCTTTTTTAGTAAAGTCTTCCTGGGAGCATTTACATAACTAATTTAATTTAATACAGATTCTCTCTACCCTCCTGGAATCTGAAAAACTGTTGTGTACATACAGGATTACTGTGATGATGGTGAAAAAAGGAAATTATTTACAAAATACAAAAAATTTATTTTGGTATGGTAGCAGAAGGAGGTGTCATCCTTACACTTCATGAATGCCAGGCAACAGAAGTATGTGCACAAACCAGAATCATTTCAAATGTGCTATTTTTACTGTACATGATGAGTGGAGACCACTCATTGATTGAATGAAGTTAATTTGACATTGGTGTGCTTGTTACGGTCATAAAATTAACTACTGAATGAAGAAACCGGTTGAGTTTTTGTTTTTTGATTTCTATTGTAGTGCGTATCAACTTCTTCACACTCCATACCAGTAGGTGGCGGTAGTTCGCCTTAAACAGAGTGACCAGCCGCGAAAAACATACCAAGAATAAGTCTCGCGAGAATTCCATCCGATGTCCTTGCTAAGTCCGAAATGGGGTACTGGGACGTACCAGAGGGCACAGACTGCGTCGAAAAAACATGGGTCACTACCAAGCTAGCCACTGCTTTGGGTAAATATCCACATTGATAAAAGCATATAGAGTAAGGCTGTTGCGCTGGACTGTGAATGCTAACTTACTGTGTTGAACTAGCGTTAATGTTCTAGGTAATGCTAACACGTTTGAGCTAACAATTAGCCCAGGACTGGTATTGAGCGTTCAGAGAACAACACAACGATGAACTGAACGAATTTAGTTTTGCTCTTTGGCCAGGTTTGACTGCGAAGGTGTATTTACAGTGTTTTCTTGAGACACAAATTAGTTCCAATATTCAACCAATAGTACGTTTGTTGCTGCTAAAGGAGAGCTAACACTTTTTAACACTATTTAATACTGGCTTAGTCTTGGTTTGGTTGACCCTGTCAACGTGACTGTACGTGACTTCTGCACAGCCACCGGGAAGCCTCGTTATTCAGCTGTGATAAGACAGTAACAGGATATATCTTTTTATCTGAAGTACATAAACTATTACTCAGTGTCAGCAGTATCAATGTACTAGTGCTGTCACCTTCTGGTCAGTTGGTTGATATGCTTTTGTCCGACCAAATTCTAATTGCTCAATCGCTGGTGTCACTTTCTTAAGGAGAAAAGCGCTTCTTAATGTAATATTTTAGGGGGCGAAAGGGACATACAGTTTTCCCATACATTAACTTATCTGTGGCAACTGCCACAATGTCAACACTCACTTCCACACATTGATTTCAGGCTTGGGCGGGATCTATTTCCTCATACCTTCTACCTCCCTGAAATTTCACCGGGTTACACGGTATATGACGGTATTCGTGTAAAAAAACCAACATAAATGCTGAGCTGCTCGGTGATAGATGTCATTGTATAGCAGTACTGTGTGTCTAAGATGCATGTTAAGTTTAAATACTTATGGCCCATAGAATAATGAATAGATAGGAAGTAAGGGCCCTTCTTTCACACTGGAGGACCAGATGAACCTTGTTGCTGTGGCGGAACCTGACACGGTGGGCTGAACGGAAATGTGCAGGTGGTGGTGGTGGACTGGCAGTTGAATCAAATTATGTGGCTGTTGACTAAAATACTCCCAAACGGTGGGCAGAGGCATTCATTCCTTTTTACTAGTCCCGTAATATTATCCTCATGAGCTGTAGTGCTATTTTGGTACCAAGGCGCACTTCGATTGTTACATTATGGCTTGTTTGTAACCACTGTTCCTACGGTGTCAGGTTTACATACATTAGTCAACTATAACTGGCCACACGATCAAATGTTAGACTGACTTTGATATTTTTCATCATGTTGAGAATATTAAGCAACAGTCAGCCAAACATCTCGCTCAATAAGGTTAGTATAGGCCGATACCATGGATGTACATACCATGGATGTACATCATTGTATCGTCTGTGAATAGCCCCTCCTCTCCCTGCACCCACCAGCGTCACCAGGTAATTGTCATTCACGGTTTTGAGTGTAGCCTCGGAGTAATTGTAAATGTAAGCCTACGGCCTGATTGATAACTTCCCTGCTAACCTTCAACCATCACTCACTCTCTACTGCTTGCTCTCTCTCATTCGCTCACACCTTACACACATCCCTGTTCCTCAAAGGAGCTGGGGGGGTCTGATCTCTATATCATGATTATCATTTAGTCAGAAGTTTGACTCCGACCACATTAAGCTCCACCCCGAATTGCACGCTGTAGTGGGGGGTACTTGAGACCACTTGATAGTGAGTGTATTTCCCCCTGCATCTACAAGGGGCAACAGTAAACCCATTCAACCCTTGAAAATGAATAATTGATTAATTAAATAATTTGTGCTTTATTGTAAGTTTACCTCGTAAGTGTTTTCAAACATTACTTTTCAGTTTTGCAAGTGAGAGATTTCAAGGATGAAGACTAACTGGTTGGTTTGACCAATGTATGTCTGATTAACTGCCCCATCTCTGTTAAAGAGCCAGCCCATTCACTGAGCTGTTCTGTGGAACCATTGTAACACCAGTGCAACACCATCAATGCCTCTGAGGAGAGACCGTCTGTCTCAAAGTATATGTGGTTATCTTTTGAAGTGCACCCGTGTTTGATATTGTCTTAATGCAAACACTTCTGCCTGATTAACATACAATATAACATTTATAAAATGATGATTAAAATCAGTAAATATCGCTTAAATAAGGAATTTTAACAGCTTTTCATACACGCTAGTACAGACAGAGTTCCGTAGTCAGCCCTAGATCAGAATTGTGACTTTTTTGTTTCAAGTTTGTTTGTTTGTGTGGGTTTTCAGGCCTGGTTGGTTCAGCCTATCACATAGTGGCATTCCAGCCTGATTCTGCATTTGCAGCGCTACAGAGGGCTACCAACACAACTGTGACCATGGGTAAGTATTCATATTATCCTTCAAAAAACCTTACATAAAGGCCAACCATCATAAGTGATGAACCCAACAGGGAATGTTAATATCTGTTTAAACAGCTCTTTCCCTCAGAAATCATAAATTTGTGAATTTTTTGATTCTACTGTGCATGCATGTTCTTCCAGGCAGACAAAACTCAAACTATCTCTGCTTGTTAAAGGAGCCTAAAATCTAAACATCTTCTGAAGAGAAACGTATAGATATGTATCGTGATTGATTTTTAACTCTCACCATTTCCTTCTGGTACTGTGTTGATTTTGAACAAAAAACACAACTAAATTCCATCAGTATAGCTGTGATGTCATTACAGTGAATTGAAAGTACCTGCAGCTTAACCATACTATCCAAACCATTATTTGGAAAAAACAAATAAATGTCACATAAATTGTTATAGTAATCTGAAACTTAATTTAACAAATGACTGCACACACAGCTGTAGCAATGTATTCCAATGTTGCAGTGGACAGTGGTTAATAACCCATTTGCTTCTCTTTTCCTGTGAAGTGTTTTATATATTATATTGTAGTTACTCTCTTAGTCTCTTTCAAAGAATTTAAATATTCTTGACTACTTTGTTACTATGTTTTTTTTTGTCGGACAACTACAAACTACAATTGAAGAAAATAATGCTTGGCCTTTAAAAAATAAACAACTATGACGAGATAAACAATGTAGCAGCCCTGGGATCACAGCAGAGAGTATCTAACGGGGCAATCTTTTTACTCTACTGGCATCATGATGAGCAGCATGGCCAGCAACACCGTGAAAACTAAACAGAAACATAAGAATTGCTGCTATTAACCCTTCTACCTGACACAATTTGTCAACAAATCCTCTTATTTAAGTCTAACATTTGCATTTACACACTTCACATACATTGCACATTGCAACGACTTATTAAGCAACTCAAATAAGGAAACACATATATATTCAATATAATGAATAATTAAGTCCTGCTCTATTAGCAAATGCGACTTTTTCTGATCCCAGAGAATATCGCACGGCATGAAAACATTTACAGCCTTTGGATTTCTTTACAGCTTTTACATAGAGCTGAGTATTATGTACCCCGCTCCGCTTACCAAGGATGTGGCACTGGGGGAAACTTTACAGAAACTTTTATAGCTTGACAGGCTCTTTCTCTGAGCTACAAATTAGGATGGCCGACACGTGTCCAATAAACAGCATATCCAAAATGCGTCTGAAAATCACATGCGTGTTAGCAGAAAACACAAATGCTAAAATCACAACACAAATGCAGAAAGCCACATCAACGGAAGTGAGCAACAAAAGATGTTGACAGTAAAACTACTGTATCTACCTGATCTATACATCTTTCTGATCATGTACAACTCTCAACAGAGATGAGAAGGAAGTAAGATACTCACTTGTCAGCTACTTCCTTCATCAGCGCTTGAAAAAATTATGTGTTAAATTCAAAATTTTATTGATCAAGACTTTTAAAAAACAACTTTTAACATCTTTTGGGAAGGATGAAGTAGTAGTTCACTTGAGGGGCCACGGAACTAATAATGTTTACTAATAGAAAGATAATCAGGAAGCAATGATGCATTACTAATAGCCACTCATGATGATACACTACTTTACTTGAGGGGACAAAAATAGCAACGAATATGGAGGTAATAAGGAAGTAATGATTTGTCACTGATGAAGTGCCATTTAGCACCTTATTCAGAGTTAATCAGAAATGATGCATTAAGTCACTTACCATTATGTGGATTAAAAGATATCCAGAACCTAATCATTAGATACTAGTGCAGTTAGACGATATCTAACCATCTGTTTATAGGTAACTTATCAGTATCTACTATAGTGGACTTGATTCAAGAGTTATTCAGGACCTCCTTGTCATTTATTTATTCCTCATTCATTCCTTAGGAACTACTTATGATTTGTGAACCATATTGTAAAGTGTTTGCACATCCTGTTTTCCGGAGCTGATGATGGAAGTAGCTGACGAGTAGGGGTGGGCCATATTGTATCTTTCACGATTAAACTGATATATTGACGTCATACCGTTACGCACAGCAACAAGCATGGCTTAAGGGAAATTGCTTGCACAAGTTACCGTACTTTCCTCAAACTTGCAGTCATTATTTACTTAAATAACTCCTTAATTCCACCGCGCACGGCTCTGTAACGTCACGTTAGCAACAAGGTTTTGTTCCGTCTTCCACACGGCTTCATACCCATCGTTAGTATTTCAAAAGCGGAGCGTTTTGCCTGCCTGGTTTTGTTGACTTGCTCAGATTTTTATTGATTTGGTCATTCTCCCATGTTTTGTTTTTGCTTCTACCATGGGTTAAGTAGATTGAGTAGTTAAAATGGTTTTAATTCTTTGGTCTGTTTTTTACGGTCGGTAGTCTGCACAGGGTGTTTTATTTTGAAATGTCCTGATGCTCTATGGCATTGTCTGACTTCCTGCCCAGCTCGATCTGTGGCTTCTGTCATAAAATAGACTTGGCGTATTTGATGAGAATGTATGTCACGTTTCAGCAGCCAGGGCTGATAGCAGTTCTCCGTTATACTTCGCATCAAATATGCCAAGTCTATTTTATGACGGAAGCCGCGGATAGAGCTGGGCAGGAAGTCAGATAACGCCATAGAGCGGACCGCTGGGCTGAGCTGGTGTCTATGTATGTACAGTGGGTACGGAAAGTATTCAGACCCCTTTAAATTTTTCACTCTTTGTTTCATTGCAGCCATTTACCAAAATCAAAAAAGTTCATTTTAGTTCTCATTAATGTACACTCAGCACCCCATCTTGACAGAAAAAAACAAATGTAGAAATTTTTGCAAATTTATTAAAAAAGAAAAACTGAAATATCACATGGTCATAAGTATTCAGACCCTTTGCTGTGACACTCATATTTAACTCACATGCTGTCCATTTCTTCTGATCCTCCTTGAGATGGTTCTACTCCTTCACTGGAGTCCAGCTGTGTTTTAATTAAACTGATTGGACTTGATTAGGAAAGGCACACACCTGTCTATATAAGACCTTACAGCTCACAGTGCATGTCAGAGCAAATGAGAATCATGAGGTCGAAGGAACTGCCCAAGGAGCTCAGAGACAGAATTGCGGCAAGGCACAGATCTGGCCAAGGTTACAAAAGAATTTCTGCAGCACTCAAGGTTCCTAAGAGCACAGTGGCCTCCATAATCCTTAAATGGAAGAAGTTTGGGACGACCAGAACTCTTCCTAGACCTGGCCGTCCAGCCAAACTAAGCAATGGTGGTAGAAGAGCCTTGGTGAGAGAGGTAAAGAAGAACCCAAAGATCACTGTGGCTGAGCTCCAGAGATGCAGTAGGGAGATGGGAGAAAGTTCCACAAAGTCAACTATCACTGCAGCCTTCCACCAGTCGGGGCTTTATGGCAGAGTGGCCCGACGGAAGCCTCTCCTCAGTGCAAGACATATGAAAGCTAGCATAGAGTTTGCCAAAAAACACATGAAGGACTCCCAGACTATGAGAAATAAGATTCTCTGGTCTGATGAGACGAAGATTGAACTTTCTGGCGTTAATTCTAAGTGGTATGTGTGGAGAAAACCAGGCACTGCTCATCACCTGCCCAATACAATCCCAACAGTGAAACATGGTGGTTGCAGCATCATGCTATGGGGGTGTTTTTCAGCTACAGTGACAGGACGACTGGTTGCAATTGAAGGAAAGATGAATGCGGCCAAGTACAGAGATATCCTGGAAGAAAACCTCTTCCAGAGTGCTCATGACCTCAGACTGGGCCGAAGGTTCACCTTCCAACAAGACAATGACCCTAAGCACACAGCTAAAATAACAAAGGAGTGGCTTTGGAACAACTCTGTGACCATTCTTGACTGGCCCAGCCAGAGCCCTGACCTAAACCCAATTGAGCATCTCTGGAGAGACCTGAAAATGGCTGTCCACCAATGTTCACCATCCAACCTGACGGAACTGGAGAGGATCTGCAAGGAAGAATGGCAGAGGATCCCCAAATCCAGGTGTGAAAAACTTGTTGCATCATTCCCAAGAAGACTCATGGCTGTACTAGCTCAAAAG